>CM073590.1:180335245-180925245 GCA_037074705.1 Zhengitettix transpicula | reverse complement strand
TACACACAGTTTCGTGCCAAGTAAATATGCTCAAATCTTTTTTTATATATAGTATTTCCTTCCATACTATCAAATCAAGCTTTTTAATTTTTTAAGAGCACTGATTATTTTAAAAAAGTAATTATTGGAATAATATTTTAAAACTGTTTTCATCTGTGAATTTCAAATAATGAAATTTAACTCTGGTGACAGAGAATTAAACAAGGAAACTGGTATTTGCATATATGCACTAATTTAAATTTAGAATATGTATACATTTACTGAGTACAATATCTACTAAAGGAGGCATTACACTCAACATATATATGAATATTTACTAAATTAATAATTTTTTTCAGATTACTGATGATAAAAGATTGTGATCCAACGTGTATAACATTACATTGGGTTACCAAACATATTATTTTTCTAAGAGAATTAATAGACCATCTAATTAATAAATGTAATATTTTCTCTCTTCACAAAGAGTACAGAAACATACTCCATTTGATGTTATTTTACATGTATAAAAATTTATTTACTTAAAATTTTAAAATAGAATGACGTTATTTACCTGAAGTTACGGTGCTCATAGAAATGTATGGCAGGGGTATTTGTTGTGAGTACATGCAGGAAGACAGCTTTACAGTCAGCGTGGTCAACAGTTGTGAGATGAGAAACAAGGTTGTCCAAAAGCAATGATGCTATGCCATTCCGCCTATGAGCCTTGCTGACTCCTAAGCTGAGAATATATCCAACCTCAGCTTGTTTGTTGAATGACTGTGCCAGAATACCTCGATCCTTCAAACCATTAAATGAAAATCTTTCAACAAGTTTTACCCATGGTTATAACAATTAAATAAAAAAGAAAGGAGGAACCAATGACAATCAGCCCTGTCCTATTATGCTTAATTCATCATAAACTGTCACAGAACTAAGGAAAGTATCATTTGCTTCTACTTACATATCAACTGAAATGTAGGTATTGCACTGCATTTTATATTGATAAAATCAAGAAACCTCATCCAGAACTGATTGTCAACCGTGACTAAATTTTCACTAAATGAGACTCATTTCCAATTTTCGTTCATGCTTTCACCATCGTACCAACAACTTAAACTAATGTTATACACTTATTATTCTAAAATCCTAGCGTGTTGATTCTTTTGATTATAAACTTAATTTGTGGGTACTATAGTGCCAACTTGTCTCGAAATACAAATATTGCCTCAGACTTAATATTATTTCATTATATCTTTTATTTATCTTTCATTTTTTTCTTTTCCTTTATTGCAACAATCCCTTTAAAGTCACTTTTTTGGGTGAAGATTTTTTACATTGTCTGATCTTTCAATCAACATTATGAAATAAACAACAGGGGAGCAGACGTATTAAATGTGGAAGAAGGGAGATATCGCCTCTGAAAAGGTGTGTGACAATTAACTCTTATATGTAAGCTTTAATTTACTTCAATTACAGGAAGAGGGATGAATATTCTATCTATATTTTCAGAGCTGATAATATGTCACATTGACAATAATTCTCTTTACCTTTATAATATAGAGTTTAACTTTGTTTCTAGCCTGTTCTGTATTAAGAATTGAATTATATTATACGCATATATATTTCATCAATTAAAATATGTCAATACCTAAAATGTTAGTACTTACCTCACGATTGAGTTTAATGTAAGATTTAATTTCAGCAACAATCAAGCCAATTATTATTCCATTGTAAACAGCTGCTAAAGAATAAAACCGTGGATTGGAAGTGATATCTTCATACCAGGAGTATGGATAATCAATTGGAAACCAATCTTGGCAAAGAGTTCTAACCTAAAATCATCATTTTGATTCTATTAGAAATTTAGTAAGTAATAAGCAGTAAATATAACAGATTGGCTTATTTTCGCTCAATTTTACAAATATAGAATATAAATAGCATAACAAATCAACATTGAAAATATCCAGGTGTAAAAAATGGTAAGAAAACTACTTACTGAGTTCGTAACCTGCTTTGTGCTGATTGATGTTCTTAATGGCTCTTATGATTTTACAACTGAAGTAAGCAACAAGGAAACATTATGTGGTATTTATTTTATCACTTAAATTTGACTGTTTATTAGCTACTTCATTATCTATTTGTTAAAATCAATATTTTTTACAATATCAAAGAATCTTAAACAAAGAGGTTCAATGAGAATTTATCAAGAAACTATTCACTACTATTCCACAACAGTAAGTTACAAATCCAAATGTCAACTCTGTGAATGTATAATTGTGATCATTTGTATGGAAAGGAAAGAGATAGTTTGTAGCTTACCTGAAATCGAAGCACTGTGTAGCCAGAAGGGACAGAAGGAAGTTCTTCAAATTTTCGGAGGCTCTAGGCCTCCTTTTTCAGGAAGGTATGTACCCCTCCCTGAACGAATAGCTAACCACTACAGCACAGTCAAACTTTCCAAAATTAAATTCCCAGTAGCTTCTCATGCCCAAAGCCACAACGCAAACAATTTCGACCAATGTTTTACACTCACCACCCTTAAAGGCTTCTATGTGAACTATCCTTCCAACAACATGTCTTTCAGTCCAGGCAAAGCCCTGGACTCCACATCCTTTAAATCGTGTCCTTACTACCTGCCACACCTACTTGCACAAACCCAGATGAGCATGTACAAGAATTCTTATACATGCATATGGCTATTTGTATGGGTGGTGTGTGTGTATGTATGTGCATGTTTGTATGTATGTACACACATGTATGTGTATGAAAGATTGCCATCAGAACCTTTCTATGCCACGAACTTCCATTGAGAAAGTTAGTGGCCTGCTCAGGCGAAGAATTACACACATAGAAAAGCATATGTTCAAAGCAGAGAGAAGGATGGAAGAAGAAGGAAAGACTGAAAATATTTGGCCCAGGCGGGTTTGAATGTGACTTTGTCACCAAATTAGTTCCAATTCCTTAATGGATTCTCCTAATATTGTGTGTATATATACATATATATATGTATATGTATATGTATATATATATATATATATATATATATATATATATATATATATATATATAAATATATATATATATATATATTGGTATGGAAAGGATAGAGAGATAGGTTGTGGCTTACCTGAAAGTGAAGTGCGGTGTCACCATGAGGAACTGAAAGTTGTTCTTCAAATTTTAGGCTCTCAGCCTCCTTCTTCAGGAAGGAGTGTTACACCATTCCGTGCACCGGCCGGCTGCGGACTGCTTCCAGTTCCTCATGGCGACACCGAACTTCACTTTCAGGTAAGCCACAACCTATCTCTCTATCCTTCCATACCAATATTTTTGACAATGTCACATTTTTACTATTACAATACATATATATATTGTAATGCATTGAGGGAATGCATTGTCTTGGAACACCGCACATGTGGGGAGTGAGGATGCAAGTGCAAAGTAATTACGGGTCCTGTCTCGATGTGACAAGACAGCGGCAAGATATTCGTTTTGGATTAATGGTCTTGGCCGGCACAGGAAGTTGCAATGTGTACTTATGATTTGTAAAGCAAAGCAGGGCACATGCAGGGTGGCCTGTCGCAAGATGTATCGGTTTAGGAAAGGCATTGTGTCTGGTTACTGGGCTTGACCATCGGCTTGTTGACTTGGGATGGAGAATTCGAAGTGCAGGACGTGGGCGAGTAGCCTGTCCCAAAAAATAATTATGTTAAGGCTGGCTATTGTCTCTGATTAATGGCCTGACCAGTGGCGTATTTACTTAGGATTTGTAAGGAGGGGTCAGCGCAAGTCGTGTGAGGGTGAGAAGACAAGTCCAGAGTAATTGAGGGTGAGGATACAAGTGCAAAGTAATTACGGGTCCTGTCTCGATGTGACATGACGGAGGGGCTAGCTATTTGCTAAGGAACTGCAGCTGCAGAATGTAAATCTCAGTAATGGAGAAACTGTCACCGTGAAGTCGCGACGTGGTCTTGGAACAAAGGGAAAACAACGAGACTAGTAGTATATAAGGGAGAAATAAGCTATTGTGAGTGTCAGTCAGCGTTAGTCAGCGAGAGTCAGAGTTAGTCAGCGTGGGAGAAGGATGCTGTGAGCATCGTGAGTTGAGTTAGTTGGAGATGAGTGTCAGAGCGGAGGGTACGGAGAAAGAAAGCAGCCTGCGAGAGAAATAGAAAATTATTCAACTATAAACATTTTCATATGCAGAAGTTCAATCTGTATTAGTATCAAAATTTGACCACTGTCTTCGATGGTAGGAGACCAGGACACAGCATCCAGCGTCGAGTAGTTTCAGCACGAGCAACTGGGATGTCCTTCACCGAGTATGGAGAATCAGCTATCGTCGAACCATGTGTTAGAGTCAGTGTGTGTAAACGTCCAGTCTATAAAGTGTGTGTTTAATGAACGAGCCAAATGTTCCTGAGAAATTGTGAGTTGAAATTTATGGTATTAACATGTGTAAACGTAAACGTAATTGTGTTAATAAAATAAACTCTTTTAAATTTAGAAGCAATCTGTAGAATAAGTTCGTTCATAAGTTTCGTCGAGGCCTAGACGATTAAATACTTCCTTTTAATTTAAAGATAAATGATTATTTAAGTGTTCTGTCCGTTATCAAACCCAGTAGAGACCCATGAGAGAGAGATCTTTTTATAATATTAAATATCAAATTCTGCTATTAATTCTGATAATGCTAATTTGTGTTAAATAAATTTTATTTGTTATAAAGTCTATAATCTTTTAATTTAAAAGCCCATCACATCAAATTAAATTGTCGCCTTTTGTTTATTACATTTTGGCTACCACAACGTGGGGCGAATTAAGAAGGAGCTTTTAATATGTTTATTACAATATATATAAGTGTGTGTGTGCATGAATAAGTTTTCTGCTACTAAATCATTTGTAAGATAGCTTGCTGCATTATTTATGCCAAAAATATTAGAATTTTTAAGTAGATGCCAATAAAGACTTGCCTTATATGATTACTATTCTCCATTAAAAATCAACAATTAGAATTCCAAGGAAATTAATATTAAATATTGATTTGGAAGTTGCCAAGTGTGTTCTGCAGGATGTCATTCTTTTAAGGAGTTGTTTTTAAGTTTTAAGATTACAAGATAGTATATAATGGATCAAAGGTTTTCCTCTTGTATTTATTGGATTTCCATGTATAAAAGAAACCTTAAGCCATGACATTCTAATGGAGGACTCTGCCATCTGCCTGAAGAGAACTACTTATCCATAGTATGTAATACTAATAAGAATAAAGCATATGTTTCTTTATTTATAAAAAAACCCACTCATTTCCAAAGTTAATTAAAAATTATTAAATTGTGAGGATGGAGAAATGTTGACCCGACCAGAAATTGAACCCAGGACCTTCCACTTACTAAGTGGACATTACCACTGTCCATTCCAGATCCAAATTGAAATTCTTCAATCTATTAAACCTAATGATGCTCCCCTACAATTTACAAATCACAGTTCTTCCATGGCCTAATTCTAGGACCTAGATGAAGAACAGACTTTATGTAAATTGACCAAAAACTTTTTTTGTATTTTTCAATTCCAAAATTTAGAGAAGCTTCCACAAGCATCAGGCCGTAAGGGCCATGGTTAAGTTGAATTAAGGTACGGAAAGATGGCAACCGAACAAGACAATTAAATATTATTATTAAAGGATTTGTTCTCTAAGCCAACACAAATCAGGAACAAAATACTAATTTTATGGATAAATGTCAAGCAAAGGCATTTAGACACAGTAATGAAAATTTTTTAAAAACAATATTATCACTTCTCTATCACATACAAATATGGATCTGCTTACAGGCAGGGGAACACAAAAGAAGTTCACTCACCTCATCCAGATCAGTTGGGCACAGGAACCTCAGTTGAAGATTAGCAAGACTGCAGAGTGGTACTGGTTTAGTCATACAGGGCTTTTGATTTAGTTGGTAACCAGCATACCTTGAAATATGAATAAAAATATGGCATTGTGATTAAAACTAAGGAAGAAAAGTCGTAAGTTGTCAGTAATATATTTTACTCAGCAACAACTTTAATCCTCCCTTACCAATTAATAGCAGCCATGAAATGTCAGAATTATGTCTACATTATTGCTATTAATAGCAACACACAATTAAGAGGAAAAAAATAGCTAAATTTTGAATTCATGCTATCAACTAATATGTATACGAAAACAATAATAAGAAAATGGTAAAATAGTAGGATATAATATTGTCAGCACCATCAATTGCCATTGCTAAGGCACTATCACTTCACCAACCTCTGAAAAGGATCACGGTCTACAGGTAAGATATACTATTCTTCATACTATAACATGTTTATTTTCAGAAGACAGAGCAAATATGTACAAAATATTCGCAGACAAATGACTTAAAAATACGATGCGAATTATGTTTGTTATCCATTTCCGATTGGATAGGATGAAAAATAATACAGTAAATGAAAACATTGCAAAGTAAATAGAGGTTGGCGGCCCTGATTTAATAGACAGTGCGAAATTTGTTAATCTTAATTTACGGAACAAGTTATTGTTCTTTGATAACATCTTACAAATAAATAGAATTCGTATTGCCACCAAAACTTAATTATTAAGATTTTATAAGGATTTGCAGTTTTCTGTATTAGCTTTGGAATTTCTATTGGTAGGTTTAGGGTGGCAGTGTTATGAAAAGGAAACAAAAAGGAGTGCATTAGTAATATTGACAAATTAGGGTAAATACCTCGTGGATAACGTAACATAACGTTTTGACAAACCATGGCAAGTTCTCCAGGATTGCAGGCGGTAAGTTTATCATGGATACAAATTGTTTACAGTTTGCCGTATTTTCTCAAATTCAATATCGCTAAATAATATCTAATATATGCTTTTGTTTTAGGACTCAGACATCCATATAACGTACGAAGATCAGCAAAAAATAAATGAATTTGCGAGGCACAATGCAAAGCTGGAAGATTATAAAGAGGAATTAAAAACTAAACAAGTATGTTCATCATCCCCATGAATATGTTTAGAATGTTGAGGAAATTTCGTCGACAACAAATAGAAACTAGAAGGATATTATTTAGCTTTACGAATGTAGTAATAAAATTTGAGTTTGTTTTGTTTATATGCAGTAGATTTATTTCTGTTAGAAAGATTAGGAAAATTCATGTTTGAATGACTTATGAACACACCTGATTATAATGAAGTTCAGCAGATATCATTTCCATAAAGTCAGATGTAATTATTTCCTTTGATAGGATTTTATTCGACATGTGATAAAAACTGACACATAACTAGAACATTTGTCAAGTTATATTCCAATTCTTTTCAAACACACTTCTACTTTCATACATGAATTGTACCTGTGTACCCATAATTTCACGTTACCCATTTTAAGATAATACCACAATCTGTTTTTCCCTATCCAAATATTTTAAATTGTCAATTATGTTGTTATTATTATGATTGGGTTTATTAATTGTTATGGAGATGTGTTTATTGATGAAGTTCAAAGGATACACATTAGAATTTATAGATTTTTAACTATTTTGATGCTATTTTTTGTGGAAATTTGGGATTCGATAACAATATTGCCCTATCTATGAAGTTGTATATCATGGTTTTTTTGTGTGTATAGCATGGTTATAAAAATAGTTTAAAATACGACATGAGTAGTTTGGTTTCTGGTACCAATTTTGTTTGAAAAGTATTTTTATTGTTAGTGACACACATGTCCAAAAAGCTAATTATTTTGTTATTCTCTAATTCAATGCAAAATGTAATGGTGATATGTGTTAAAAATTTCAGTAATGTTGTTGACCTCGCTTCTGTTCACAATGCAAAAATATGTTGTCAACATATGTATTGCATATGATGGGTTTAATTTTTAGTTGGTCTAAACAAAAGTTTGAAGGGCCCTCATCACAAATTCTGAAAAAATTGGTGATGATGGAGAACCCACAGGTGAACCTTTTATTTGTTGATATGTGTTGTTATCAAATTGGAAGAAAGTTGAGTATAATATTAAATTAAAAATAATTTCCATATAAATCCAAGGAATATTGCAAAACTTTTAATGCCATCCCACCATGCTTTTATGCTATATATCCCAAGACAATTTGGAATATTAATCAAAAGAAATGTAACGTCAAGTGATACAATAACATGTTTCTTTGAAATATGTTAATTTTTATACTGTATGGTTTGTCTCAACTAATCCATTAACAATATTTTATGTAAAAATTTTGAAAAAATGTATACTTTCATCCTCCATCTCTTTAGTGAGTCTTTGTAGTTTGCTATACAGCCTATCGTTCAGTCTTGCTACAATTTTGTTTGCGTTAAGTGAATTGTGTGCCTCGGACCTTTTTACTAAACTTTGTGAATTTAATAACTTGTTAATTGTTTAGTTATGCTAGTTTATTATATTGATTTGGTAAGTAGTTTGTTGTTTCTATTTGTGTACTTTAGCTTGCCTTTGTTTACTTTGTTCAATTATACTATAAATCTAATCATTTGAAAGTATCTCCTCTGTAGGAAAATACCAGAAGAAGATACAAAAAGGTTTCAAAATGTTGTCGCAATATAAATAAAAAGTGTGTATAAGGTCATCAATTGCTTTATTAATTGAAAACAGACGTTAAATTAAAACTTTTATCTTTCTTATTTTAATTTTCAATCAGAAATTAATTTTTCATTTTTATCTACCCTTCACCAACATGTCACAATGTAATATAGGTTTCCAGTCTGTATTTTAGACTGAACTTCAGGGTTGGTGCAAACTTTCTTATTATAATCAGTTTATCATTCTATATATTGTTATGCATTTCCCCTTAATGTCTTAGTCAATTGGTTGATGAAGATGATTATGTCTTTCTTATTTTAATTTTCAATCAGAAATTAATTTTTCATTTTTATCTACCCTTCACCAACATGTCACAATGTAATATAGGTTTCCAGTCTGTATTTTAGACTGAACTTCAGGGTTGGTGCAAACTTTCTTATTATAATCAGTTTATCATTCTATATATTGTTATGCATTTCCCCTTAATGTCTTAGTCAATTGGTTGATGAAGATGATTATGTCAATCAGAATCCTTGCTGATGCAATATGTGTTTAAGGAATACAAAAATATTTTAATATCAACACACTTGTCAATTTATTAAATCTGTTTTTATAATATATTCTTAAGGGAGGTATCTAGTGTATGTAAATGGGGGGGGAGGGGGGAATTTTTTTTTGCCAAAATTCACCGTATTCAGACCGGCGAATAAAAAAGTGAATGAAAACGAGTAATTTGTGGCTAATATCCAACTTATGTAAATGGAAACGATTAAAATATAAGCCATCGTAAACCACTTTCCGACCATATAAAAGTCGAATTCTTAAATAACTTTTTTTTGCGGAAATATATACTTACGAAGATAGGTTTAATTACAAATTAGCAGGTGTGACGTCACCGATAGGCTCGAGGAGCCAATGAGGAGCGCTTTCGAAGGGTACTGCGGCTTTCGCGAAGAGCGCTTTCCAATAATAATCACGCGTTTGTGAACAATAGCGGTATTCAAGGACGATGTGGCATTGTCAGAATTATTGATATGGACTGATTTACCGAGAAATAATTAGTCACCTGAAATTGAGGGCCGGTGTCGCGATTTCAGGTAAGACTAATTATTTCTCGGTAAATCAGTCCATATCAATAATTCTAACAATGTCAAACATATATACGTATATGAACCATTAATTGTAAGTTGTGTCGTGGCTCAGTTGTTAAAGGGTTTTAAGTTCGGAGCAGGAGGCCCGGGTTCGGTTCCGGGTGGTTCCAAGTATTTTTCAACTTCGCCATCAGCAATTTTTTTTTTGCAATTATCGTATTCTTCACGAATTGACGTGAAAATCAATTATTTTTTTAATTGGTGCATTATAATACAATTAAAACGCACCCTTATTTTTGGAGAATTGATAATTATCAATGTTCTGTATACGTATATTGGCGTTCGTAAGTATGTGGGTTTATAAAGTGGGATAAATACGATAGGAAGATAAGTGGATATAATCTATTTCGCACTTGAAAATCGCGTTATTTTACCATATATTTCTAAACATGTAGGTTACTTGTAATTTTTTCTTAAAAATCACGTCAAAAGTTTTTTAATTAATGGCTCCCATCGTTGCGCATTCTTTGATCATTTACTAATTTAATAATTAAATAATTTTTTTTGCGGAAATGTATAGTTTCCGAGATATATAAAAAATTGTACGTAATTACTAAACTAAATGGCTGTGATTCTAATTTCGACCATCGTTAAGCAATTTACATGATGAATTATTAATTACTTTTTTTCTGAAACGTATAGATTTTGAGAAATACTTAAATTCGTATGTAAAAATGATTTTAAATTGCTACGATTCCAATGTGTTCCATCGTAAAGCAATCTTCGACCATTCACAAGGAGAATTGCTCCATAAATTTTATTCCTACAATGTATACTTTAGGAGATACAACTAATTAAGCATTAGCAGGTGTGACGACACTGCGACAAGTCACTATGTGAGAGGAGGGTTGCAAGTGCCTGAACGAGTAACGACATCTGTGGGCAATGTCTGTAACTATTGCCGAGGTATAAAAATATTCAAAATTAGGATTTGTAGAAATATTACTTAATTATATCATATTATTTTATTAATATATTTATATCCGAACATAGACAATAATTTATTATCTTCCAAATGATTTTTAAATAAGTTTTACTTATAATTCAAAATCTGTGGGGTAGTGGGCAGAAGGAAAATAAATTGGGCAATTCGCTCGTCATTCAGTAGTTTTCTTACAGTGTTACAGGTAAGATACTGGTCTAATATTCCAGTTTCGTCCCTTAATTATTCAGTGCAAGCATGGAATTTGATACCAGAGGAACCGAATTATACGTGTGCAAAATGTGAGGAAGCTTGAAAATAGGGAAGAACGAAAAGTTCGTTAATGGGATTATGTGGTTTTGTAGTAATAAAGTATCACTCCGTAAACAAAAGAGAAAAATATGTGGCAATCAAGTGTCCATTAGAACAGGGACCTTTTTTGAAAGATCACACTTGACAATGTTTGACATATTGGAGTTTGTTAATCTGTGGGTGGACAATGCACCGCTGACTGTGATCCGCAATCAATTAGGAGTGAATTATTCTACTTGCGTCGATTGGTCGTCATTTTGCAGGGAGGTTGTAGCTCATCACTTCTTGGAAACATCAGACATATTAGGAGGTGAAAATATGATCGTAGAAATTGATGAGTCGCAATTCGGAAAGCGGAAAAATAACAGAGGGAAATTTGTTCAAGGCCAGTGGGTCTTTGGAGCTTATGAACGAACGACAGGCAGTGTTTTTGGTACCAGTTGAAGTACGTTCGGCGCGCGACTCGAAAAACTTGTAAATTTTTGCAGTGGCAGCCAGAAATCGCGACACCGGCCCTCAATTTCAGGTAAGACTAATTATTTCTCGGTAAATCAGTCCATATAAATAATTCTGACAATGCCACATCATCCTTGAATACCGCTATTGTTCACAAACGCGTGATGATTATTGGAAATATGTATATATATATTATAACTTTTTCTTTCTTTTGACTGTACCATGGGGCAATATTATTAAAAATACAGAAATATTTCACCATGTTAAGCCTAATTAAATATTGCCACTTAGTGTCAAATTGTGAAGTTAAATAATAATTTCAGTTTTTATTTAACTTCTCTTACATAAAGAATACAAAAGATAGCCAATTCAGACAATTCAATTGTAAATTGGCTATCTTTTGTAGTCAGTCATTACTTTCAATCAGATGTAATTTTTTTTCATTTTTCTCTTACATAAAGTTGTAGTTTTATTTAAGGCAAAATTATATGTATTTTCGTCGGTCATTTCCATTCATTATTATACTTGCTAAGGCAAGTAAGTTTGAGTTTAAATCTTGGGGTAATTATGAGATTTGTGTAATATTTCCATAATTATCAGATGTTATGTGATAAAAGTGCAATTAATTTCAGAATGATGTAAAAAATCTGGAAGAGGCATGTGACGAATTGGCTGTAATGTCACCTGATGAAATGATTCCGTATTTCATGGGAGAAGTTTTTGTGAGTCAAGATGCAGAAAATACTGAGGTAAAAATAGTTGCTTTTTAATAGCTTTTCTTGAAGAGTTAGGAAAACATTAAATCCACTTCTTGGTAAAAATTATGAGTGTGTTTTGTTAAATAATAATTGAATAAATGTGAAAAATAATAGCGTACTAGTCAGAAAATTTATTATCAAATTAAATACATTATAATTTAACAAAGAATGTTTCATCCGTAATTGGCACCTCCTCGTGTGTAAATTTCAATTAAACTTATTATCTAAAAACACACTTTAGAAATTTATGTAGATCTAAATTTTCATGTAATAAATTGTAAGTAAATCTTAATATATTATATTTTACATAATTATATTAAAAATTGTGTGTAAGATTCAGTTTTCTTAAAAAAATTTAGAAATCTTATTTAATTGACATCTGCATTTGAAGAGATGAAACACTTAAATTTTAATGTTTTAAATTTGATAGTAAATTTTCTGACTGATAGGCTGGTGTTTTTCACATTTATTTAAAATGTAAGGAACATACAAACAAAAACTCTGCTTTATTTATTAGATGAAATCAGATTAATATAATTTTTAATATTATAATAAGTTGGCTTAGTGTTAATCCATTTTAATGATTTTTTTGTTTTACAGAAAATGCTTGGAGAAGCAAAAGAAAAGTTGTGTTCAGAGTTAAAAGATTTGGAAGAGAAATGTTCGGATCTAAAAAATGTAATGAGTGATTTGAAGACACAGTTATATGCAAAGTTTGGTAACCATATTAATCTTGAAGCGGATGATGACTAGTTTGAAAGTTTTGTGATATTGTCATCTTTATTTATTTGTCTGTTTTTCAGATTTCAATGTTTTTCCTTTGTAAACGATCAGTTTGTTCATAATATCTGTGTACAAAATATATTTAAAGTATGATTTAAAGTGATGTGTTTTTTTTAAAAAAAATTATGGTTAAAACTGCAAACCAAATTTCAGAGTTTATTTAATATATACGTAGTTCAAGAATTGAAAAAGTCCAAGATGTCGTTTTTTAATTGTTTCATGCATTCAGTAACCAAAACATCACTGTGAACTACCAAAACTCAATAATAGTTCCATTAATTATTTGTTGGCCTTTACTTTTCAAATCAGTTGTTGCTTTGAAAATAATGTATTTATAAAATTACCATTATTAAAACATTATTATTTTTAATTGAAACAAATTAAATTGTTTACAGTTTTGTGAATCGTTCAATAACTAATACTTAACTCTTGATGTTCCACTAAACTTTGACATAGGTATTATTAGGATTATTTTACACTGTAGTGTTTTGCCTGTCGTAGGGGGGCTTAATAAGTATGACTGGGAATTTCCGTGGTCTTGGAGACAGTTATTTTGACTATTTTGGGAATGTCTGAGTAACGTCAGTTGCCGATAAGGTCACATGACCCGGATGCTGGGGGAGGGATAAGACCCCCGTCCAAAATTGAGAAAAAGTGAGAGAATGCTGTGACAAGGTGTTTGGACGAGTGAGAAAGTTGAGGAGTGGTGCAAAAAGAGGCTCATGGACTAGAGAGAATGAAAAGAGAGGATTTAGGAATTTGTGACTCATCCAGCGAGTCACGTGCCAGCAGCTGGAGGGTTGAACTTTGCCCGCAACAACTATGGGCCATCACCGGGGCCATATTCTCCAAGCCGGGGTAAGAGATAAATTCGTATTTGTGAATCAAGCATCATAACGTTTTTTTGTGAGGGCCACATTTTGTTTCACACAACTTGCCTGTGACCCCTGGGAGAGACTAGTCTCTTGGATCTCCTTTAAAGCGAAATTATAATTTATCAACCCTAAGATTGTTTCAAAATCACTTGTTTTATTAATTGAGTAAAAGGGTATTAATTTACTATAATTAAATGTATAAAAATATATTATCAATTCCTTTAAAACCCGTATCTTCATATAAATGAGTAAGGTATTACAACAGAATCTATGTATGAATCCTTTCCTTCTTGATCCTGTGCAAACACTTGCTGAAATTTGCTTATACATACTGCTCTATTCAGAAATATTCACCAGCACATCAGAACCATAAAGATCTGTGAATCAGACTTCATAGATTGGTATTTAGTGGCTGGCTTCGAGTACACCACTTAAAGTATATAAACCTTTTCATTTAAATATACTCAATTAAAAACACAATTCACTTTCTGAAACCAGTACCGCTGTGTACTTTCTGGTAATTATGATGTAAAAAGTTATTTAAGTTGAATTTTATTAAGGTGATGACACCTACTTGGGTGATATATATATATATCAGTATACCCATTTAACCCAGTGCATGAATGAGTTGGAAGTGTGTAAATGTTTGTTATGATGCTTCATACATAGAAATTGTAGAGGGGAAAAGAACTGTCTGATCTATTGTGAGTAAATTGATTATCCAAATGAAACCGTTTTGATCAATCGTTAACATTGAAACCATTATTTTGAACAATATTATTAATATCATACCCATTGTAGATAAAATTCTTGGGTCTCTGTTGAGACTCGAGAATTTTATATACAACAGATTCACCAGGAAAACGGTCATTCTCTAATATGTCCATTATAGTATTGCACTTAAATAGAGAGCCATTTTGGTGGTAGTTGAGCAGAGCTATGCTTTTGTAGCAGCGTAGAGGGCATCACAAAATTGTGTAAAATTTGTTGTAAACATTATACAGTCAGCTTGACTATAGGTTTTCATTTTTATACACAGCTGTAGATTAATGTGACAGTTTAAATTAATTCTGCTAAAATTATGTTGGTACATCTTGTCTGTCATATTAATTATAGTGTTTATGTATAAATATCCCTACTATATATGTTTTGTTTGTTTTTTCAAGTTGTAGATGATGGCTTTATAGCAGAACACACTTTTTATTTTGGTTAATGCAATAAATTTCCATTTTTTGAGGACTTTTACATTGGTTTTCAATTGATTAAAATTTTTGTTCAGTATAATAACACTAAATTTTTCTGACAAACACCCAGAGTGTGTCATCTAATTTTTGGGCTACTTCCTACTCTATTGAATAATTAACCTGGATCAGGTTAGTGCTCCTTAATCATGGACCACTCTCTTTTACCTTTCTTTGAAGGATATTGCTTCAAGTTCAACAATGGAAAATAATACTCAGTCCAGTTTTCTTGACAAGGGCTTTTAGAGTGGCTAGTTTTTAAATTGCTCCGCTCCGAAATAAATGTATTTGCTCCGCTCCATGCACCAGTTGCAATGAAATAATTTAAAAATGCAATTTAATTTAAATAATACTATATTTTATTTGTTAATGTCAATAAATAAAATGGGAGACAGCAAATTGTCCTTCAATGACTGCATATTATTACTTAAAATTAATCTTAATCCGGAAATGGATGCTCAACACTAGTTTGAGTTGGTATGCTTAAAATGACTGCATACATTTCCAGATAGTGATCAATGACCCTGAATACATTACCTTTAAACACCCTCTATTGCATTGCAGTCTTATATTGAATGTTTATCTATTACATTATCATCTTTATTATGTACTATGTGGGTGTCGGAGTTGCCCGGGTTGTCATATTTCCATAACCCCTGATTTGACTCCAATGGTTACTTTTATCACTAAATATTTTTGTAACTGTTAAAAACTGATTTAGGATCATAATGACATATTTGAAGTTCAATGCTGAGTACTATTGTGTTTAATTATTATTACACTATATACATGTTGACAGATAGGGTCATATTGGACGAAAATATCAGTAAATAAATTAACTTGAGTAAGGTCCAGCAGATTGTTGCCAAAAAATTGCCATATTGGGTGCTGCAAAGCCTAAGTATGAAACATGTCATGTTCGCTGCATTATCTACACTAAGAATTAGTACGTTTTTAATCGATTTCCGGTTTTTAAAAGTTTCTGTAATTTGATTTTTCACACACATAGAGTTGCCTTCCTTCAGTATCGACAATTTCCAATTTTTTTAATTTCAGTTTTCTGGTTTTTCTCTTTTTAAAATTGTACATTCATGGTAAGAAAAATTCTATTCTGCGGGTTGCAGAATCTAGCTTTAATAGCGTAATTGCCGTTTTAAAAATTGTCTTAGATTGAAGCGATCAGACTTTTCTGTGCCTATTATATTACTAAACTAGCTGGGTGCCCGGCGTTGCTCGTGTACTTATTTATATAAACTCGAAAAAGTATTTAATTGAATACTTTAATATATTCCTTGAGTATTTCAGGATATAATTGTCAATTGTCACTCAGTCTTCATACATTACGAAATATTACATTGGTGAAATTATTAGCTAGACTCACAACTAATATAGCGCGAAAATTAACTTACATTTTCCCCAAGGATGGTAAAGTAATTCGTATTCTTCTTTATTACCATTCGATGGAGTATTGCTGTATAAAATTATACTTTTTATTTAAAGAACATATTTCTGCTTTATTTCATTCCTAATAAAGGAAATATTTCCTTTGTTCGTTGCGTAGTAACGTCTTTCTCTCGCGTGACGTCATTGTCTCTTGGCGCGCAGTAATTTAATATTTAATGATCACGGTTTTTAATTATAATTCTTTCCACATGTATGCTAGGCGTTTCTCACCCTCACAGTACCGGTTCTCGATTTTGGCAGAATACGTTTACCAATTTTTGTTGCATTCTGTCCACGCGATAAAATTTGTATAAAGAACAACGTAAATACATACGTACATACATACAAATATACATCCTTTTTTATTATATAGATATAGAAGAAGATAGATTACGAACAGCATCCTGCATTATCGATACACCAATGTTCTGAGCTATTTCTCGAGCAGTCCTGTGTTATTGAATGTGAACAATACGTTCTTCGATTATGTAAAATATAAAAAATATATATGGGAGCAGTACAAATTTCCGTGCTCAGGCTCCGCCCCAAAGCCCTGGTCTTGACAACTATGTAGCATGTTCTCATTCAGTCCAGTATCTGCCTTTATATATTTTATTATATTGCACTATTTCAGACTCCCTGTAGTTTTTGTTTAAAAAATTTCTGCATCCATTGTTCTAGAACGTAAATAAGGTGATGGAATTCTGGTAAGAGTAGTAGATTACAAGGCCAACGTTTGCTAATGTTGGCATATAATGCAGTTGTCTATAAGAATTACATATTGATTTTTTTTAAAAATATATTTACCAATTGGTTCCACTATTTGTCATCTTTAATAAAATTATATTTCAAAATACGAGTCTAAATTTAAACTTTTTACTTGGGAAGTAAAGAAATAGTTTGAAAGTTTTCCAGAGAGGAATGTTTTTCAATTGCAGTTGCTTAAAAGTTCGTTTCCATTGACTTGCAGTCGAAGGCAGCAATCAACGGAGCGGAGAAAGCGGCGCTAGAGGGAGCTGTGCTGAAACTTCCGCCGAGATTTCATAATTTCCAGTCAACGACCGACGACACCTAGCCAAATAAATAAACTGTATGTTTTTTTTTTTAAAAAAAGGAAGTGACGTTTGGAAATCAAGTTGTTATTCTGATGGATTATCTACATGATGGAACTTGGGCAAATAACGCACGACTAAACACCTTTGATAAAAGAATCGGATTTAATGTACAACCAATGTGATAGCCTACTTCCAGTAATGATATAGCCCTACGCATCAAAACCATGGAATAAATTGTACACCAAATTAAAGTTGCGTTAATAATTGTTAATAGAAGTTAGAAAGTCTAGAAGAGTTATGAATTAGGACGCTATTGACACTGGAACTCGTGTGGGCAGGACACGTTGGAATATGGCCGACAAACGAGTAAAGTTGTGAATATCAAGAAATATAAGCGACCTAGACAGTAATTTTATACATGGGAGAAGGATATTGAGATACTATGTTGAATAGAAATTGATATAAAAAATAACTGCATTGAGTCAGAAGACTTTATTAAATTTTACTTTTGACAGAAATTTTAAAAGTTGTTATACTAGAAGAGGACGAAACGTTGTTTTCTCAATTAGATATTTTTTTTGTAATAAAATGTATAAATAGTATTATGACTCAAGGTCATTTGTTTACTTATATTATTATAATAAATGTCAAAGAAATAAGTCAATAGTACATTCTACTGTAAATGTTGGAGAGTTCGCAAGGAATAAATGGACTGAAACAGTTTTATAATGATTATATATATTTTACAATATTTGCAATTATGATATGTGCAGGACATCTACATGCGTTCAAACGCATATAGGGAAACTAGCCTGTGAGTCGCATGGAGAAGTACAGGGGTATAGCGAGTCCAGATGCCGCTTTTGCCCATCAAATGTGATGCTGTCACTCAGATTATCACACGCCCGATTGCAATCTGATTTTTTTTAGCGAACGTTCTAGAACGGCATACAGTTTTTCTATTCAGATTCACTTTCTTCTTCTTTTATTGGCACTATAACCCAATGTGAGTTTTGGCCTTATTAACAATTTTCTTCCATTCCGCCCTCTCCTGTGTTAGTCTCCGCCATCCTCTTACTTTCATGGTTTGTATATCCTTCTCGATGTCATCTACCCATCTTGTCCGGGGTCTCCCCCTTTTCCTCCTCCCGATTGGCTTCCAGTCCATAATCCGTCTAGGTGTTCTGCTTTCATCCATCCTAAGTACGTGTCCCATCCAGACCAACCTTCTGCTCTTGATAAACCTAGCAATGTTCTCGTTATTCATGAGCTGCTCTAGTTCTCTGTTTCTTCTAATTCTCTATTCGTACATACAGGTCCGTTTATCCTTCTCAGTATCTTGCGTTCAAATATTCTGAGTAAGTGCTTATCATTATTATTAAGGGTCCACGTTTCACAACCGTATATCACTATAGGTCTTATAAGTGTTTTGTAAATTTTTAACTTCAATTCCCTATTTAACATATTGAATTTAATTAATTTTCCGTACATGTAGAAGTTTTGTTACCATTGATGATACGTTGTTTTATTTCACTTCCCACATTATTTTCACTGTTAAGTTTTGAGCCTAAATATGTGAAATCCTGTACTCGTTCAAAGGTATAATAATTGAATTTAATATTATTTGTACTAGATTCAGATTCACTTTACCTACGTTCAATTGCCCTTAATCTCCTCATTATTTATGTCTAAAAATTTGCCAATGAGTCTATTCAACAAGCTTTCAACACTACGGCTTTTTATAAATGTTTGGAAGGAAACATACGACGTATGGTGAACGATATACAGATCAAAAGAACATACAAGCGTGTGTTAATAGTACACCAACATTCTAACCATTATATATTTTTGAAGATTATTTAAACTGAAAGGAAAGAGAGCAAAAGATTTTCTTTTCTTTTTTTAGTAACAGGCTACATGAGGGTAATCCACGTGTTGGCAACTCCCCTTTAATAGAATAGGAAGGGTAGAGGAAGGTAGGCAAGGGCTAACTAGGGCTTATAGTTTAAGGATCCTACTCTGCATTCGCCTAAAAGTGATGCAGGCCAAACCCTAGAAAACCTGCATCAGGTAGGCCTCTCACCTGCAAGAGAACAGTTCTCGCAGCCTTCTTTTAAAACGATATTCGCTTGGTCAAAGATGAATAAGCTTTATCAGTCAAGGAACTCTGCGAGAGGATTCTCTCGCAGGTAACCTTCCCAGAGAGCTCTGGCGGCAGCTACCTTTGGGGATGCCTTCACATCTCTCTGGTTTTTTTGAACTAAGGTTTCCACATGCCGAGGCACCTTGGCCTGTATTGGGAGGTGTATGTTCCGGGATCGCAGACCTTGGGCATACGGTAAGAGTTGTCCGCTAGTCCTATTGGAATAGTCGGCCAGCTGCCTCCTAAACCGGTCAAGGCACGGCGAGAGAAAGCTGCGACCCCACTGCTAACCCCTCTCCCGCCATCGGCAGGGCGTAGGACAAGTAGCAAATGCACGTTTTCCAGGGTTTTCCCTGCATCACTTTTAGGCGAATTGCCGGGTAGGATCCTTAAACCATAGCCCGGGGGCCCTAGTTAACCCTTGGCTACATTCCTCTACCTTTCCGCATCCCCCCTTTCAAATCCTTTTCATATGCTATAAGAGGTGAGTTGCCACTACGTGGATTACCCTATACGTAGCCTGTCTACACCTTTATGGTAACTGTTATATGGCTTTATCAGTATTATCATATTTGCGCGAGAAGTTATAAAATACTAACATATTGACGATCAGACGAAATGTATTGAGAAATGGAAATCAGGATTCTGAGTGTGTATTCTGACATTTAGATATGAACTGATTGTGCAAGTACTAGTAGTCATGTATCAAGTGAATACTATGGGTGTCAATGTGATTTATTACACACTAAATTTTGAGGCGTGGAACCCTGTTGATATACCAAATAATTATTACCTCAACAACAAAAGAGTTGTTTATTAATAATATATATTGTAGTGAATAACATCGGTAAGTGGCCCGCCTTTGTCCGTGGGCCTGAGAAGGAATTAATTAACCGGCCACGTGCGCCCGAGAGGCCCCAAGAAGCCGAGGGTACGCGTCCCTTTTTTTGCATCGTTTGGGGGGGGGGGGGAGTAAGAATATATACTTCGAACCCGGGTGAAAACGGACAGGCAGACAGTCAGAGAGAGGACTGAAAGTGGAGTGAGAGAGGCGAGAGGGTGGAAAATTTGGCGAGCTGGAAAGAACAAAAGTTTTGGAGAGACGTCCATAGCGGGAGCCCGAATAAGGAGCTACAAGACGAGTGATCCGCTGCAAGTCAGCTGACGCCACAAGTTAAAGTAAGGGTCACCATTAATGTAAAGTGCCTTCAGAAGTTAAAGATTTTTACACAGTACGGAACTGAGTTCTGTTTGTGAGTAGAAACCCAGCCGCCCACATTACCTTGTAGAGAAGGAGTATTTCATTAACAAAGCCGGAGCTAATTATTGTTAATTTTTTGCAGACTATATGTATATCTGCTGGCGCCCAATCAATTACTTTTTAATGTATTTTTATGTAATAAAGATTTTTTTTATTAAAACTACTTATAAATAAACGACAGCCAATTTGAAGTCAGAAAAAATATTTTTATTTATAGAATATTATACTACGTTTCGTATGAGGTTTAACAACATTTTGAAAGTCAGGTCGTTCTCCCCTGACTGCCGTGGTCGAAAAGAAAACCTGAAGTGGTCGCAAATTAGCGACGAAACGTAGAATAATTTTCTATAAATATATGTATTTTTTCCGGCTTCAAATTGTATGTTGTTTATTTACAAAAAGGGCTGTTTCTTGGAAGTAAAGTAATTGTGTTTCAATTTCCACGAACTCTAACATGGCGGATTCATTTTTCACCAAATTCATTACATTGGTCTACATCATTCATTTTTCGTGATCAAATACGGAATTGTTTCATTGTCATATGTCGACGGGTCGTTATTTTCTTGTGGACAGGACACCAGAAAACGGAGTCTTCTCTTTTATTTTTTTTTAACTGTCCTAGTTAGTACACATCTATTTCTTTTGATCAGTGTTTGATGTTGCTGTAGGACGAAAATTCAGCTAATGAGACATTGCTTGAGTTATGCGATGCGTGTTTCTATGTTTATATATTCCACGCAGCTGAGAACTCGACATGGACGTGTACATCTAGTACGGGAAAGCTGTGTTCTCCTTTCGCCTCCCCCATATCTGACTCATCAGGAAACCTAATACACACTCGTTGACATTATTCGAAACAGAAATCGCAAAATGAGCACAAGCCACATCGTTTCTCTAAAAAGAAAGGCCTCTGAACATGTTATTAATACGTTAAATTATTCTATAAATAACAGTGATATGTAGTTCTTAGCTACTACAAATACTTCACTGTACAGTAATGTGTATTCTTGATACGGACAAACATCAAGGTAATACCAGGGGCAAAAACATTATTCATACACTATTAGCTGGCAAACGCTGGAACAAGACGGAGAATTCTTGCTTGACATGTTAACTATTTTTTGTATGCACGAATTTCTCATAACTAATACCCGTGAAATAATACGATCAAAACAGTGGGCTCAATATGCCGGGTAAAATTAGAAACATTATTATTTTTTCTATCTAAAAACAAAATAAAACTTGTAATTTGGAGTCATAATCAGTCCACTTAGATGGAAAATTTATGTTATCTATTGAGATTAAAAATAGCTGCGAAAGACAGTGTGATAGTTACAGCTGATTTGCAGATATTTTAAACGTTACTAATATAATTACCGGCCTGCTGTGGTGTAGTGGTCAGCGTCGCATTGCAGAGGTCCCGGGTTCGAATCCCGGCATGGGCTTGGATGTTTGTGTTCGTCCTGGTCACGAAAACAGGAGTTAAAACTGAACATACAGAATGTGTCATGTGAGATGGCAGTCGTCTCGTACGTGGGTAACGGTTTCATTGCTTTCAGATTTAATGTGTGGGAGAGGCTGCGAAAGCACCCTCGAATCGTGACTATTCTTCTGAAAATAGAACTCTGGAATATAGGCTTTCCCGCGGTTGCGGCACGTGGGAGGTGAGGAGCAAGGGAGGGCGCGTGGTTCTCGTTGGGGTCTTTCTAAGAAGCTATCATTCTGTCCTGCCAGGAGGTGGTGGAGTCTGATTCTAGGCGGTCGTCCAGTCTTCTGGGGTGTGGAAGGTGTAGGTGACTCTGGGATGCTAAGGTGTCGAGTCTCCACCTCTTAGTTATCCGATGACGAAACCGCCTGGCCATAATTCTCCTCGTAGAAATAGCCTGTTGCTATGTGAGGGTGATAGTCCTAACTTGAGAGCCATTCTGGGAAACTAGAGTGTGTCCATAAATTTCTATGGCCTTCGGGCAAATGCATCTCCACCCTGCGGGGCGATCCTGAGCACTCGTGATAACAGATCTATCTATGTGCGCGGCCGACCAAAGACGTCCTTCGGGCAATTTGGTGCCTCTGGTCCCTGGTCTATCCTCCGGGGTAGTCCAGCTGGGTTTTGGTTTGCCACGTCCCAGCCCGACGCACGTTGGACTCGAGGGAGTATGTGGTTTTGTAGGCAAAATCTTTCTTCTATCCTCCTCTGGGAGCAGGACCCATCCCGCCGGGATTTAGGTATCAATGCATCTCCGTTCCCTCTTCGGAAGGTCCGAAAAAAGGCCGCTAGGAAGCACTTACATAGTCGTCTCGGTAGACCAAGACTCTCAAGTCGAGCCAAGAGTACTAATTTAATTGCCCGGCGTTGCCAGAGTATTTACTCATCCCAATTTTTTATCAGTCACAGAATGAAAATTCTAACTATAGTGTAAAATCGGCCCCAACTAGATTATAAACAGTATTTTAATTTTCAACTCCAGGAACAAGAAGAAATTGGTGCGTAACACCCTTGTGAAAACAACGTATTTGGCCTTCAGAGAAGCGTGTCGATCTCAAAACCACTCCGCAGTACTTAACAGCCCCAGCGACTTATTGATAGAGCACTTCTCACTGGAAATTGCAATCTCGTTAAGTGTAAAGGGAGATTCGTCGAAATGAGTGGCATCCGCGGGAGAAAAATGGTTTCACCCTTTTCATCTCGTGTTCAGTAGTCGCTTCAATTTCATTGGCCTGCACCTTAGTTACCTTATACCGACGTAATTTGTGCGTTACAGTCTACATTTCAGTTAAGTTCTTTGGGGTAGAAATTTTTCACCTTTTTGACCGGCATTTTAGTGAAATTTGTATTAGCAATTTAAGACGGAATTCGAACCCTGGACGTTGGTGTTGCTAGGCAGTGACGCCAACAGGAGGGTTTTCATAATTTGCATACTATTGTAATTATCACGGTTTGCAGTCAAATGTGTCTTCTAGTAGTACCTACGTATGTTTCAAAACCGAGTTCCTTTATTCAGCAATAACTACCGAATGTAGCTGGTGGGTCCGTTGTGCGTTCATGTTTGCCAGACAGTCTATTCTGCTTTGCAAAACTACTTAACATTACCAACAAAATGGGATTCCATATACCGGTCACCGATACTTTTGCTTTGTTTGTTTAAACATGTGGTAAAACTACAACTTCCTATTGGTAGAAGGTGTTAAGAAGTAGCTAAATGCTAATAGGAAAGAAAAATTTTCTCTTAAGAATGTATGTAGATGTTTTCAGAATGTTTTGTGACTCTGGCCGCTTAATGGCTTCCTCTGAATTTGGAGAGGAGTCTCAGTATTCAATTTTCATAAAGATGTTTTTTAAACATTACTTAAATTGTGGATTGCATAATTTGTGCAATATTAAAGCTATGGGTGAAAGAGATAGACAGATAAGATAAATTAATGATCGGAGGTTCTTCCGGCGTAATTGTTGTTCTCAGGCAGTCAACCGGGTTGACGGCAACGGGGTCAGTTGCCGAAACGTCGCGGCAAATCGATGATTCAACCCGGTTGACTGCCCGAGAAGATTTTGTACAGATAAGATAAATGAAAAAAAACTGATATATATATATATATATATATATATATTAATTAAAGGTTTATAATGGTCGCGTTAACAACTTGGTCATTGGCGACCCATAAATAAATTACAAATAGTGCTTATTTACATAAGTATGATGAGATTCACATTGATTCAAATGCGGGTTTCTTACATTTACATTTTACAATTCGCATTTGTTAATCCTTTATCATAATAATTGTATAATTAATTAACATTAACTTGTTTGAAGCTGCGACTGTTGCAAATTCCACTGTACTGCGGCCACAGTCTGTTTTTATTAGGAGGAGGCGTCTACTTCTCAATATGAATCACTCTCTTGTTTCTTAACTAAATTGATGAGCCTTTTTATTCAACTTTTTGCCGTTTTATCAATTAAGTGTGGGTAGGTAAAAAGTTTCCAATATATTTATGAATGATGTAGGGCATATTTTGTAATCTCTAATAATGGTTCTTGGGTTCTTAAGAGTCCATAGCATTTAGTATCAGAATCTTAACTGTTCCAAAGGGATAGGTGGGGCACTGTTTTCTTCATATAATATTTTTAACGGACCTAATGATTGACTAAGCGCCTTTTATTTATGATGATCCTGAATGTAAAAAGCTGATATTGTTTAAAGGAAAATGAGCCAAATAAACTTTTCCATAGGTCTATACCGAAATGGTGTTTATTTAATTTGTCATTCATCCATACAAGATTTACAATATGTTGAATGTCAGTAAAGGTTTATTTTTAGGTCATTTGCATGACGTAGAATAATGATTCAACACTAGCAGACGACAGGGATTTCCCACCCGACCATTACAAAACATTCAAATATGTCCAGTCTATGCGGTTTATGTCTTTGGTGTTGTGGCTAAAATGTTGGCGTGAAATTCAAAGATATACATTTCATTGAGTTTCTTGATATACAATTGATTAACTTATGTACGGGGGCGCTGGTCTGAAATGAGGTCACCCAATAGTACAGAGTGAAGACCATTATCTGCTAAAGACTCACTTTCTCAATAGTTAGATAGATTTATTCACCATTAGCCCTCTAATGAGGAAATAGGATTTGTCACAAATGTACAGTAGATAAATTACATATAAAATTAATTAATATTAATAGCAACAATTAATAAGTTACATAAAAAATCATATCTGTTCACATTTGTCCAGTCACGACATTCATACACACTATCTTTAAGAAACACGCACATAACACGTATCACTTCCTGGTATTCATCTCCTGTCGCTAGGTACGGAGGGATGTCGTCATGGATATTTACTAAAACAGAAAGCAGAGGCAGGATAACAGAACCAAAGGGGGAAAACTGGACACACTATTTACATATTTATAGCATATTCGGCAATTTTGTAGGCAAGGCAGTTCAGGGAATGTTAGACCGATTCAAAAATTTGTTTACGGAGTAATAAGTTCCATTTACAATAAAAGTTTTACACCCCTTGACGAATGAGTTGTAGTTGCTGATGTTCTTTTCAGGAAGGCTATTAAATAGTGCGATACCGGAATAATTAATGTTAGAGTCGAAGAGACTGAGGCTGTGCTTGTCAGACCTGAGGACTGAACGGTTTCTTGTGTCGTAGCCAAGATTGTCCCCGTTACTTGCAAAAAGGTTCATGTTGCGTTTAACAAATATAATAAGTAAGCGCTAGGTACAGTCAGAATATGAAGTATTTTGAACTACATTTACTTGCCCGACGAATTACTGTAAAATGAATTCCTTACTTCGGCAGTCGCGGCTTCCACCAGTTGGACGCTGCAAGAGTCAGTGTGATGATGGTGCTGCCGAATGAAAGTAATTTGCTATTTTTAGCTGGGTTTACTCTTAGGGAATATAACGCTCATACCCTCATTTATGTCATGCTTACCGAAGGTGATCGAATCTTTGTTCTGTAATCTGCTTTGCTCTTACTGTTGATCCAATCTATTATTATTTGCAGGGAAAATTATAGAGAAGAATAATAGGCTATCTGATGTAGCAACGAAATTGTCTATCCGCCGACACCGAATTTATGGAGGCTAGTAGTGCTGGGCGCTAAAAAATGGTATAAAGCTGCATTTTGGATTAAGAAAAGTAATAAATACGATGTTACAAAAGGTCGAAAATTATAATCAAGAAGTAGAAAGAAGAAAGGATTCGGGAGCTGCTTACGTAGTTTCAAACACTTCCAGTATTCGCAGATCAGCATGTGCCATCCGGAGCTGAAACTGTCGTTATGGAGTGCACAGAAAATGGGGAACATTTCTAAATGTATAGATATTCACACGCAACTAATCAGCCGTGGTACGAGTACTGTAGTCTGTTGCTATTACAATTAATGAGTTATTTGTACTTTTTCTTGCTGTTTTATATATATTTTAAAGCAGTCGATGTTGAAACTTGCTGAACAAGACGGATATAATTTTCTGTTCAAAAGAATGACGTAGCTGTGAGCTGTTCTTAGCTCTCGTAGGCAGAACCTTTGGGGATGCCTTCTTCTCTCTCTACTTTTGCACTAAGACATCTCGGTCTCATTAGATAGGTTGTGGGTGGTATTTTCCACCCTCCAAGCATCCCCTCGCTATCAGTCCGAACAATGTACCGTCTTCCTTCGTCCAGCGAACGGAAGTTCCTGCTGTCAATCCATCCTCGACCTAGGACGCGTGCAGGGCTCTTTCCGGTCTCAGCGATTGAAAGCGACTTGCTTATAAATGGACGAATAAATGTTTAACCTCAACTTATGTGTCTGAGATCGTATCCCACAATGTGTATGTTCTGGTACATTCTCAGTATTCATGTAATGTTGTTTCTTAAAAAAAGCAGTCCATCGCCTTATAAAAAGATGCATTCATTAGTTATGGACGTAACGTTATCTTCATTATGCGGTTACGGAGGAGAGAAAGTAGCTTTCAGTTTTAGGACACTCTCAAAGTTTTATCACGTAAAAAAATACTACAAAAAGGAAAATCTTGTTTGGCAGAACCTTCTCGGAGAGCTGGAAGGATGAGGCTGCCTTTTCCTCTCTCTGTTTTTTTTAAAACTAATGTTCCCACAAGCCGAGGCACCTCGGCCTGTTTTGAGAGGTGTATGTTCCGGGGTCGCAGACCTTGGGCATATGGTAAGAGTTGTTCCTATTGGAATAGTCAGCCAGCTGCCTCCTAGACTGGTATGTCCACGGAGAAGGGAATGCTGCGTCCCCACAGCAAACCCCTCTCGCCCCATCGGAAAGGCGTGGGACAGGTACCTACTGTCCGACCTACCTGATGTAGGTTCTTCTAGGGTTTGTCCTGTATGACTTTTAGCCGGGTAGGATTCTTAAACCACAGCTCGGGGGCCCCAGTTAACCCTTGCCTACCTTCGTTTACCCTTCCGCATCCCACCTTACAAATCCCTTCCTATGCTATTAAAAGGGAGTCACCACCATGTGGATTCCTCTAAAAAAACTGATTAACGTTTCAGAGGCAACTAAGAATTATCGGTAATTTACACACAGAGAAAGACTCGGTTCATTTTAAATTAAGGAATGAATACATTCTTATATGTTTAGTAATTTATTTACTTTAGAATTGAATTCTCTTTTTATTTTTGTTGTCTTTTGTATTTATTATCACGTACGAAAAGAAAGTGGTAATAAAAAATTAATTCAAGTTCAACTTTCGAGGCAGTAACATGTCGCAAACTAGAGCATATATCAGACTGTGTATAATTTTTGTCACGCGGTTTTAACCTGTGGTGTATATTAGTCACGATTGACTCTAGGGAGAAAGTAGTGGCGAATATTCGCAGTGCAAGTACGGCGCGGCGGTGGAAAGCGCCGGAGAATGTCAACGAACCTCTCGGAGGTCAGCAGCTCCTCCGTGTTTACTTACGCTTTCACCCTTGACGTCTTGGATCCCATCGGATAGAAGGCATGGGAAGCTACTCTCTGCTATATCTGGAGCCAGTTCATGGGTCAGGAGATTATCCTCCAACGCAGACTTCCGCATGTACTGCACTCATCCGAAAAATTATTGTTGTAAGAAAAGAGTACGACAGTATGGCAAAACGTAAGTTACACATTACTCATAAAAACGAACAGAACAAATACGACGCGCTGAAATGTGAACTAATTAAACGTAAATAAAAACGACAAAAGAAAAGAAAGTAAGATACATTAATACAGCGAGGAACTCATACATTTAAATAAAAATGCTGGGCAAATTGTGTTAATATATAGTATATTGTAATACCTTGAATGAAAGACATTGTTCAGATTAATGGTCTTGGCCGTTAGAGGAAGTTGTAATGTTGTGTACTTAGGATTGGTATTGAGGAGTCAGAGCAAGGCACATGCGGGGGCCTGTCGCAAGATAAATCTGTTAAGGCAGGCATTGTTTCTGATTAATTGCCTGGACAGTTCAAGGAACAGTTTGTATTGTTGTGTACTTAGGATTGGTATTGAGAAGTCAGGGCAAGGCACATGCGGGTGGCCTGTCGCAAGATAAATCTGTTAAGGCAGGCATTCTGATTAATGGCCTGGACAGTTCAAAGAACAATTTGTAATGTTGACGGTCTGGAGAATTTAGCGGGGGTGAGAAGACAAGTCCAAAGTAATTGAGGGTGCAAAGACAAATTAGACCTGTCTCGATTGTCGGCTTTGGGACAAGACAGAGTGGCTAGATATTTGCTAACTAAGGAACTGTAGCTGCAGAATGTAAATCTCGGGATAATGGAGGAAACTGTCATCGGGCAGTTGCGACGTAGTTTTGGAACAAAGGAAAAAGGTGGGACTGTGATATTTAAGCGAGAGCGGCTTTTGAAAAAGTTAGTTGCGTGTTGGAGTTAGAGTTGTGGAGGCGTACGGCGAGCACCGAGAATGGAGAAATTTTGCAGCCTACGAGAGAAATAGCAAAATTATTCAACGATAAACATTTTTTTGTATCCCGAAGTCTAATCTGTTGTAATATCAAAATTTGACCACCAAAATTTACTTTTAAAAGCGTTTATGGAACTAACAATGTCGGTAATAATTTTATCTTTCCGTTGCAGCTCCAAGTTAATGCTATTTAAATGGCATATCACATCTGCTAAGAGTGCTGAATCACAGAGCCATTTTTTGTTTCAAAGTATCTCTGTGTCTGTTTAATTTCTATTTATCCGCGATCCACTTTTAATTTATGCCCGTTTGAGCATCCCTATAATATAGCATAGTGCTTGGAATGGAAAAAAGAAAGCCAAGAATTCTCTAAATCTTTCATGATAATCTCTGGAAACTTAAGATAGAACAGTGAACTTGATTTAACTTAAAATAAACGGAGTTGAGTATTAGATTTAAAATGTATGAACTTGCAATAATCTCTAATTGACTGAGGATAGGTCATCTAGTTTTGAAAATGTTATTGACTAAGTCATCGGGAATAGAATTGAATAAAGAAACGACATCAAGAGAGATTACAGGTGGTATTTATGTTATCATATCTTTATTGGCTACTTCAGTATCTATTTGTTAATTTTTAATCTAATACAGACGTATATATTACTATTAATTGGCGGCACAGCCATTGAAAATCAAAATGACCAAATTGGGGTTGGTGAAAGTAAGTATAGAAATATATTAGAAAATATACAAAAGACGAGACAAATTAGTAGAGGGAGGTAAAATTAGTTAAATCATAAAATATTAAAGAAGTTTCACTTCTCTTGTGTGGTCCACCAATCAAGCACTGTACTTTTTTCTGTAAGCTATAATGCTTCAGTTGTAAGCGCCACTTGTTTAGCTTGCTTTCGATTCATTATAACAATTATGTTTTCTCCATTGTCACAGAGTGCACTTCAGCAGCCTACTTTCTGGCGGTAGAATCCTTATGCAATTCCTCTTTTGTTCGCTAGTTTTATATTTCGCTGGTTCAGCAGCTTTCTCCTTTTCCTACAAGATTATCACATCACAAGAACTTTTCTTCAACATAACTTACAATTCAAGCTTTAACACAAAGCGAAATGAAACTGTTTGACTTGATGACTTTCGTCGAACGTCAAATGTTTGTTATGTCATTATCGACGGAATCGTTACCTTACCAGTGTAAGGAATATAACATAAGTAATAAATAAATAAACATCACTCAATTTTAATTCAGAAAAAATAATTTATTAAATTAATAACGTTTCATCGTTTTCGACCTCATCAGGTTCAAGTTTTTTAAAAAAAATATTTACAACTACATCGTAAATGGGAGGGAAGTTTTATATTAATATAAAAAGATTATTTTCAAATTAAAACATAAATTATTTTATTAACAAATCTTAAATTTTTCATACACAAACCTATAGTAAGTTAAAAAAATATTTTTTAAAAAAATTAGCTAAAATCATTTCTAATTAGAATCAAAAACTTAAATCTCAGAGGAATTGTTGGGTTTAAAAATTGAGACTCACGTTAAACCTATTATAATAATGACTAAAGTCAATCTATTGCTACGTTGTTATCGTACGATTTGGCAAGCTGACCTTGGTTAGGCGAGAGATAGAAATTTAATTCATCTTATAACCTGCCTGTTACGTACAAGGGCAGAAGGGCTGTCTGGATCCATTTAGCAGAGGATGCGAGTCAAGGGCTGCAGGCGTAACCAGTGAGATGATCTGGTGGCTGTCGGGTGACAGTATATATCCAAACGGACATATCTAACTGTGGTATACAGTTGTTCAGATTAACTGTGGGTTGCAGCGTCAGACTGACTCGGGATCAAGTTGCAACGTCTATGTGCTGGCCATAACTGACTTCGAATAACCATCGCGACTGACAAAGAGTGACGTCCATTTGTGTTCTACTTATCACATTTTCTCCGCGTCTCAGGAGAAAAGGAAACGGCGAAAAGTCCACTCGCGTCCTCTTGTAACATTTTCTCTGCTAAGTGATAACCATCTCAACATATACAATAGAATTTTCGCTACCGTTTTCTGTCAAGGTTCGAAAGCGCAATTTATTTCAACTCCATAACTCAATGTATTCTTCGCGTCATTATACGAAGCCTATTTAAACGATATTTTTCAAAAGTCATGTAGTTTCCGCCTTCGTAAAAATAGCTGAAAAAAGAAAAGCACTCTTAAGTCCTTCGAAGTTCAAGACAATGCTTCTCGATAATTTATGGCACGGTTATGAAAGATTGGAAACCCACCCAGAGCGATCAGCAATAAATTTCAAGTGAATAAACAAAGTTACACCAGTCCCGTTATTTTTTCAGTTCATCGCCACTTATAGTAAAATAGAATCATTATCGAAATAAGACTTTCCCGGCGTCTGTGATTAACAAAGTGTTCTAGGGTGAAAAAAAAGTAGTAGTTCCACGACGTTTCGGTGTTTTCACCCGATTGAGCACCCGGAGAACACTTTGTTAAAAAGAATCATATATATCTGCCAGTGTTTTATTTCGAAACGAGAGTATCTTGATAGCATAATATTGAAATTTTGTGGCAACGATGAGGAATTATTAGTTGATCTTGTTATCCACTTTTCAATTGGTCTGTTTCATTTTTTTTATTTCTATGGTTTTGTAATTCTTACTGCTATATCTTCGCCTTTGGCCTTCCATTTTATTGGTTCCTCTATTCTTAACCTCCTTTAAATTAAAACCGATCTACACAATGCAAACCCCGACAACAACAACATCTACTAATATATTGACAGTAGCTAATCGATTACTCTAATTCAGTAGCGGCTCGTTAGTTTTTGAAGTTATCTGCTACATCACCGCAAGAAACCATTATTACGCGGATAATTATGTAAAATAATAAAACTACATCAGTTACCAATACTCTGACCCGGCAATATGCTACATTTCTAATTCTGTCTACATAATTTCCAATAGTGCCTAATTTTTAAAGTCAGAACAATTTACCATTTCCAACCCGAAAGTATTTTTCTTGGTAAATATTTCAAATAAGTTTTGTATTTAGGGTCGTACGGTAGATTCTCTTAAATTTTGTTTTCTTATAATAACCTCAGATTATGAATTATTTTATTTGACCAAAAATGAACAATTATTATTTTTGTTTTGAAAATATAAACCATTATAAAAATAAGATTTATAATCATCGAATACTTCGAATTTATTTCTATTTCGTTGCTTATGTCGCCTGATACGGCAGCGCTCTGACTGTTAGCACGTGACGCTCTTCCGCTTCCTAGTGCTGTCGGCGTCGTAGCACACAACGCTAGCAGTTTGTTGAGCTTTACGGTTGGCGCAGGAGGGTGTGAAGGTAAAGTGCGCATGCGCAGTTGTGACTAAATCACCGAATCTGGTGCTGTAACTGGAATTGCACAGGCTGTCCAGCTGCCTGCTTTAGGAGCGAAGTTTAAAGTCTTCGATATCGAAGCATCGATTCGCAGTGTTAAAACACAATTATTATGATGGTTCTTATTAATAAGAAAAGTTATTTCTTTCTAAATTAATTTATGTGCACATACGCACGAGCCGCCACTGTACTCTATACTTTTAATCATCCAGTTTCAAATTCATTCATGAATTTCCTTACTTTCACCTTTTCCATAACGTAATACTTAACCGAATACTGTAAGCCGGAAACTATTATGTTTCTCTTCGCAAAATCTCCTACAGTGGAAGGGATTATTCGTAAATTCGTTTTCTGAGAATGGGAACATTTTGATTACTCAATATACGAGTTTATTATTTATTGTGTGGCGCGGATCAGCTGTTCGGGATATTTACTGACGCGGAAATAGTTGTTTTTAAAAAAAACCCTAATTTAATAAAACATTACCATGAAGACACATTTTAGCCTGCACTATTTCGCACTAGGTAATGTGAGAGTTTTTGGTTTCCCTGTCAGAGTCCCGAAGTACCATCATCGACCATCGCCGTAAACTTTACGGTAAGGTCTTCGCCGGATTCTCTGCTGATCCAGTGCGTCCCAATGTTGAGGAAACAAGGAAAATCGAGAATCGAGGCTAGTGGAATGGAATCCCGTTCATCGAATTACGTGTCAGTCACGCGGTATTTCATGTTTCATTCCGAGAACAAATAGAAATCAGAGGAATGTATTTTGGGAGACATTAACGGTTTATTAGCGTATTATTTTCTCCAACTCTAATTAGAATGTGTACAGACAGAGTATCATAAGAGGTCAAAAAAACTCTGGTGTTCCCCATGAAGTATAGTCGTAGAAGTAAAAATTCACAGTTGCGACATTTATAGTATATTACAGATGAGGTACAGTTAGGAACCAGAAATAGATTTTCTAAAAGTTATTCGATGCTTCAAGGACATTTATATTTAAAATTCTACCTTAGACTTAAAGTCGTAAATCAGGCCCTTGCCTGAACATTCCATATGTTTTAATTACAGGTTTTTGTGACGTTCGAGATAAACCTAGAAAATGATCAGAATGCCATTCAGTAAATTAGTAACATTAAACGACAAAGAGAAAAAGGGTAAGTTATAATTTCATAAATGATCTTTATTATTTAATTAATTTACCTCCACTCGTTTGACAGCGAATCAGAAAAAAAATTTTCTTCCATGAGACTGCAATTCTTTTTAAAAATGCTTTAAACTTTCAAGTTAAAGAAGTTCGATTTTTACCACTCTGTCGTCAAATGTACATTGTAAAGCAGCAAATTAATATTTCCACTTTCTATTTGAATTTTATTTAGCATTAATTATATTGCCAAATATTGTTTATCACATCAGTCACAAGAAATAAAGTGTTATAAATCTTCAAACCATTTGTTTTGTAATTTTTTTTGCCAATGCCATCAACTACATTTTGCGATACAAATGTTTATAAAAATCCTACCATGAAAACATACTACTTAACACGACATATATATTCTAATAATATAATTAATCCAAATAGTTATAAAAATCAGTGTATATAAATAGACAGTGAATGTGTTAATAGTAATGTGGGCAAAGGTTAATTAGGAACCCCGGCCTTTGATTTAAGGATCCTACCCGGCATTCGCCTAAAAGTGATGCAGGACAAACTCTAGAAAACCTGCATCAGGGAGGTCGGGCAGTAGGTACTTGTCGCACGCCCTTCCGATGGCGCGAGAGGGATTTGCTGTGGGGTCGCAGCATTCTATTCTGCGTACCTCAACCAGTTTAGGAGGCAGCTGGCCAACTGTTCCAATGAGAAAGGAGAAGAACTCATACTGCCCAAGGTCTGCCACTCAGGGACATACACCTCTCAAAATAGGCCGATGCTTGTGCGAACCTTAGTTCAAAACCAGAGAGAGGAATAGGCATCCCCAAAGGTAGCCCTCTCTTTTGGAAGGTTCACCTGCGAGAATGGGACGACATATGAAATATCAGAGCTGTTTTAGAAAAAAAAAACATTTCGACAATTGCTCTGAAAGCAGTTGCGTTATGAATTCAACCTCCATGAAAAAGTGCCAAGAAAAGATTTTTCAAAACACACATTTTCTTGCTGGAATTGATGTTAAAGTGCGGCAGAAAATCTAACAGCAAGGAGAGGTCTTTCAAGTATACAACGGAGAATCAAAAGGCAAATACTAATTGATTTAGTAGCCAGCACCTGTGACCAACAATTGTTCAACTCTTAAAGCCAATCACTAATATAATAAATAAAGTTTCGGGCTTGAGCGTCTATTTTCCGGATTAAGATTAATTTTAAGTGATAATAAGCAGTCAATAAAGAACAATTTGTCTACCATTTTATTTAGCGAAATCATAAAGTAATATATTGAATTTTTTTGTTAATTATTTAAAATTTATATTACGTTTTATAATTTTAAAATTTTAAGTTTGATGTTAATAAAATATTATAAATTTTAAATTATATGGTTTTATATATGCACTTATATATGAAAGAAAAAATAATGTATTTCCTATAAGAATATTTTAACCGGAGTACGGAGATGGGCACGGAACGGAGCAGGAGCAAATACTTTGATGCCAGAGCGGGGCAACTCAAAAACTCACCAAAGCCCTGTTAACAACACCCTGCGGTAACTGACCCGACCCGTAATATGCCACATATCTAATTCCGTCTACTATCCAGTCTAATTTTGAAAAGCGGAATAATTTAGCACCAAGAAGACACAAAAATATTTTTCCTTCGTACACATTTTAAATAAAGTTAATTTTAGGGACAAGTCACGCATGACGGCACTGTTGTACGTGCTGACATTCCAAAAAAGAGATTCTGAGCTAAGCCGTGGGTAGCATAGAGACTACCAGCTGGCTTTATTAGTGGGAGCGAGTGTGCCTCAAAGCGGGCAATTTAAACTCTTTGAAATATAAGCAGACACACACAGTAAAAACACAATTATTATGAAGGTTCCTATAATAAAGAAAAAGGATTTCTTCGTAAGCTTATTGATGTGAAGCTGTAGCACATGAGCACATCAAATAAAGAATAATCTAGTATTAGTTCCTAAAATTCAGTATCATTATATTCAGAGAGACACGAAAAGAGTAATAAGAAAAGTTTCTCTATTGGGTTTAGAACCAAATGTCACTCGATACGCTGAAAGGTAATTTATTGAAATTCCTCATTTAAAATTGTTGAATAACGTGAACTGTTAGGAAATTGATGCGAAATTTTATAAGTAAACTTTTGTGTTCGACAACGTTACCTATGAAATGTTTTAAATTATTTTTTTATTTCAGGAATGTCTGGAATATGTCTCGAAAACTATTGAAATAGTACACCAATATACTATTATTTTCTCAAAGCTTTGGACGTTAGAGTTAAAATTATTCCATAAGGGTGTGCTAATAAAGGTTTTATTTTCATTATTGAGCTACCCTTCGATTCCAAGTTCAATTATTACATCATTAACGTGTAAACACAATACTAACTTTAATCTGAAGAATCCTCTTTACCGTCGTACTGTAAAGAATTATTTTTGTGGGCTGAGTTTTTACGTTAAATAAAAAAAAATATTGACCATTAAAGAAATTTTATATAAATTTATTACAGTTAAGCATGAAAAACTCTTATCTCAGGAACCTGTGGTTTTTACGTAGAAGAGATCTGCTGCCCGTACCAAATACGTACTGCTATTCTGTGTTGTGTTGCTTACTGTAGCTCTCGTACCGACGTTTCCATATCTCACAGCCGGCAGAACGGGTTAAGTGCAGTGATGACTTTAGTCAGGACCATTGCAAGGCGTCGACTCAGGGGTTGACCACTGGCTAAGGCGTCGGCCTCCGGGAATGATTGCTGGCAAGCCGTCGTACTAAATTGTGTGGCTTCGAAGAACTCTTCACTAATAAATTGTGGTCCCTTTCACACGACGATTCTGCCTCGGACTATATCAGAGACAACAACTTGGAAAAGTTTACAGCAGAACTCATGAGATTTGTAGATCGGTGACACTTAAAACGTATACACGTAACGCAATACGGAGCCTCTCATAATCACATCCACCAGCTGCGGTGAGCGCAGAACAACTGTCAGTTTCCAAAAGCTTATCTCCGTTCCCTCCATTATAGTCTCCCGTTCTTTTACTTTTTTTCATTATTAGAAAACTTCGTCGAAATGTCAGTTTCACTGATTCTTCCATTGTTACAAGAGTTATAGCACGCAGCTGCAGTTCCGTAGTCAACAATGGCCAACTATTCTGTCATGTTGAGGCCAACAATCGAGACAGGACACGAAAATTGCTTGGATGGAAATATTTATCTCCTCCACCCCCACGCACGTGCATGATTTCGAATTCTCCAAACCACAGAAAACAACACTTCCGTGACAAAGCAAAACTAAACCAAAATACACGCGTTACAGTACGTTGGCATATCCAAATTCTTAACTGTAAAAGTTTAAAGTGATTAAATGGTGGTAATCGTTTGAAGAGGCCGTAGTTTCTTCCAAAGTAAACATAATCTTGTAGAAGAGTGCCACCATCCTTAATGTCAACAAAAATTACAGGATTAATGTTAACTATAAAACGAAAGAAAACATATCGTTTTCAGGGTTTTAGTTGCATAGTTTTTTCTCTAGGGCACCGTAAAAAATGGAAAAATAACAATACAGAAGTTATAAAAACGAAAGTGTACACTGTGTATTTATTTTGTAAATATATTTGAAAGCGATACAAATTACAATAAAATTGTGAGAATCTGTAAGTTCTTAATTTTATTTCACCAGGATCTCTTTGAAATGCCATTAGGAAAACATCAGAAGACGTTTTTTCCTCATATTTTTGAATAATACTTTTTTCTATACATTCAATCTCAAATAAAGTTTTGGATGACTGAACTACTAATCATGCAATCCCATTAGCTTCAAAATGAATGTCTCTCGAGATTGTCGTTTGTAAGATTCCAAATGGTATTTAGACAAGTTTTCTTTACTTTTCGGTATCCTACACAAACAACAGAGTGACTTAACTTGGTATCACGTCATTGGTACAACCTAACCTATAAATTTTATTTGAATCAATTAGAAAAGTACATTAATTTTTTCTCATTTTACGTGGAATGGTCCTATTATTTTTTTACGAATTTACGGCGATCTTTAAATGATAAAGTATTCTTAATTTGTCTTCCCGACGTCGTTTAACCGAGTATATACCCTTATGTATAACCGTGAACTCAGCGAATATGAATAGAAAGTAATGACTATATATAGTCTAGAGCGGCTGTGGTTCATGGTTTAACACGTAAATTGTAACAGTCTGTTAACTAAATACCGTGGCGATATATCTCCGACTTCTGAATTTTAGTTTCAAGGTATTAAGTTTTCCACGACGTAACCGCGGTTTTAGGTACGCATTGAAGGTTGTTTCATGTTAGATGAAGTTTTTTCGGGATTCCAACCGGGTAGCGTCCTTTAATGTCCACAACGTTTCGATGACTTGCACCTCCATCTTCTTCACCTGAAGACCTGGCGGTGCAAGCCATCGAAACGTTGTGGATGTTAAACGACGCTACCCGGTTGGAATCCCGAGAAAACTTCATCCAGCAACTACACCGGGAAGACCTACGTTCCTTATTGTTTCATGTTGTTTTTTTCACAGAAATATTGTAAATAAAGGCAGAAAACTCTTTTTAACTTCGTTTAATATTTCTTTTCTTTGTTTCTTGTATACAGCGTTTATTTACGAACTGTACCGTTTCTTAACGATATCAACTTGAGATGTAAGTAACTGAGCAACTGGTGTCATTGTATTCTGTATTAAGTTCCATAACGTTCTAAAACAGTTGGGCACGTGGGACCGATGTGAAAGCTATTTTTAAGAAAGGAAAGATCAGCCATTGTCGATGAAAGTCACGCATGGCATTGTAGTCTGGAGTGAAAGTTGCGAGCTATTGACTTTGTTGCTGAAACATGTGACCTTCCCAGGTGTGTTGATTCGTTTACTCGTAAGTGTTATTAAATTGTAATTGTTACACATTTATATTATCTGGCAAGCAAGAAGAATTTGCCTTCTAAATTTTGTCGAAGTGTACAGACAAGTCACAGGGTGGCCATTTAGTTACGGTCAGGCCTGACATTGTATTGGAAGGACTGTCATTATTGCATGGAGCTTCCAGATGTTACGAAGGGAGACCTGTGAGGTACTCCGTGAGCAGTCTGGCAGAACAAGTGCTTGGAGGAAAGTGGCTCCTTGCAGTATATTTTCTAATAACCAATTGGAACACAAAAAGGAGTGTCGGTCCAGTCTAGCCCTCTACAAACAACTTTGACGATCAGCCCGTCAACCAGAGAGCTGCGGAAAAGCTGACGACGCCAAGTTCCGGAGGGAACCACGACGAAGGATCTCCGGCAGGAAGAAGCAGTAATCAGCACCTTCCAAACTGCTCAAGTAATTAAAGCCACCCTCGACGATGCGCGATATTTACATTATAGATTTTCTTTAGAGTCCGCCCACGTCCCTTGAGAGAAGCCATTTAGAAGCTACATAAGAAAATTCTGTTTGCTCTCCACATTTGCGCCCAATGATAAAAACAGTATTGCGAACTAAATGTGCTCAAGCAGGTCTTAAAATCACATTTTTAACGTTAAATAATATTTTCCAACTATGTTGCGATTTATTACATTTTTATTTACACTAATGGTAAAAAATGTTTTATTCTTTACAATTATAGTACAGAAGACATTAACCTTAAAAACTTGTCAACGTCGCAGACTTCGTCATACGTCGCAGTAATTCTAGAAAATTTTCCTGTCTTATTCAATGTATTCCTCCTTTCTTCTCACTCCTAAATTCAACTCCATTCTTAACATTTTTTGGGTAGGGTTTTTTGGATTGGTCTTCAGTTGGCAACTCAGTTTATGATTCCATCCTTCAACGGAATTATTATTTCCGTGGCGTCTACTGTAGCAGTTCCACTAATGGAATGTCTACGAAGTAATTAAAAATTCTCAGAGTTTTTCTTCTTCCGGAGGCTTGTATACCCTTCTACATCTTCAGGCTTTCGAAAAGCTAATGGTATACTCATTCGGACGTTCACTCTAACTTCTTCGTTGTCTTTATATAATTTCGTCATTCCGACGTCCTGAACTTTTCTCCAAACGTGAAATAAAAATTACATCCACGCACCCTGACCAAAGGAGATACCTCATATAATGCAGAGATATTAAAAATCAGAGTTAACAGTTTCAGGACTCCGTTCGGGTCCGTCCCGAAGATGCATTCAAACAAACGTAAGTTGCATTTTTCTTATCTTGAAGAAAGGCAAAAACAACCGGTACAACGTTGGTTTCATATTGTGAGCTACCGAAATCTGCATGGATTGTATATATTTGTGCAAATTGTTTGTTGCAGCTTTTAAAAGTACCGTCCATAAAGAAGACTTTAGTATCTTTAAACACTCTTTTCCTTTGGCGCTATCAAAAATAAGTAGTCTATCTGGCACGTCATCGTCAACGAGAATGAATATTTCCCGTAAGAAATTTTTGTTAATTCTTCACTGATAACCATATCGTCGGATTGGTTTGACTGTCTCTGCGACGCATGAACTTTTTCTCTATGCTGGGACGTTCTACTCATCAGTTCAGACCCCGACAGTAAGAATTATAGTATAGCGCGATTTATAATTAATGAGCAGTTTACTGTGAACATGCCGACAAACTTTGGATTTAAGTGCGCTTGTTTGCTTGGCTTGTCATTTCCCAGTTTAAAATTAGACTCCGAAAAATAAAGGCTGTTTTGACCCATAGTCCCCAAGGCCACCCCTTCCTTCTTGCACGTTGAAGAACATGCCCTACTACGGAAAGTGACGTGACGTATTAGGATAAGGGATCCTTGATTGGTTTCCCAATGAACGAGAGGGGTGATGGGGACCAATAGGGATCAATTTTCATCTTGAGACCCTGAGATATGGAGCGAAATAGATGCTGGAATACGGAGAAGAAGATCAGAGTCCACGTGGTGAAATTGTTTGAAGATCAAATAGCTATCTCTCGAAATGTGGCAAGCAGAAACACGTGGCAACGATAAGCTGTTCCCGTAACTAGTTACTTAAGTGCAGAGTTTGTTATTTACGCCACGGTGAACCCTGAGTAGAATCATGCGCTAGGTGGTGAAGAACATTTTGAAAACTTTTATTTTATTGCTAGTTTTTTTTTATAAAATTCCAGTTGTACATTTATTGCAAATAAATTATTATATTTAATTTATTTTAACTTTCAGTTCTGATAATCATTTTAAAATAAAATAAATCTAAGTTTGATAGACAGAAGTCCACTAGATAAATAATGAGGCGTGAGTACGTCCTTTGCTAATCCCAGGCAGATCCTCCCTACCTGCTATTTTTTTTATCGCAAATGCGGTACAACCCTTCTAAGTCTTCGTTTGCTATCTGGTAACCATCTGCATGAAGCAGGCTGATGGCAATGTCTTTGTTGTTCGAGTTTCTATCGAATACTTCTTTACCTTTAGTCGTCTTACATGAGAAGGCATTCTCGTCGAATTTGACGTTTCGGCTGATAAGAAATTCGTCGTTTTCTAGGTCCCACAGTACCCTTCTGGATAAGATGTATTCTTTGGCCTTTATATCCAGTGTTCCATTTAAAGTCTGTTAATGTCAGGATTCGTTACATGACGAAATCCACCTACACGTAAATCACAGTTTCTAATAGTACGACATATAAACGTTTGAGTCCGATGTTTCTTTGCTCTCCCGTTAAATAGTAACCTACATCTACTGCACAGAATCTTTACAGCCGGGTGACTCAACCATAAAGTAGAGAACAAGGGGAGATTCCTCTGATCCAAGATGGTAGAAGATATCCTATATACAGTTAATCATAAAGCAATTAATTTAAGTATTTCAGATATTTTGCAAATTTTTACCTTTCAAGTAGTTTATGGTTTAGAAAACACATGATTCAATAAAATATTAATTTACACAGGACCTCGCGCATTGTCGGTTCCCGGCAGATAGCCAATAACGGGACGAGGGGATGAGCATAAGTATAAAACTATTAGTCATAAAAATTAAAAGTATTCGGGGCCAAATGAGAGATTAGAGAAATGGCTCGAGACAATTTTCCCATCGTAAAAGAAAAATGTACGATTATCGTTGAAAATAAAAATACATATATCAGTGGGCTTCGATCCTCGAGTTTGGGAAAGTACTTAAATGAACCACAGAAATGTCAAAGCAAGAATAGATTAGACAGTTGGAAGTTGAAATATTTGACAGCAAAAGACCGGAATATGTTGTAATAACCAGCTAAGAAGGACATGAATTTTGTTTTTATTTTTATCAGATTTGTTTACCAACTCAGACTGGGGATTATTGAATGGTTTGTACATGTAAAAATATAATAGTAAAATGATGGATAAGTGTCTCTTAGAGAAGGGGAGGACTATAATTGGGCATTTTGCGGCTCTTAGGGCTAATGGGTATGACAGAGATGTTTATTTTAATTGATTGAGTGGCTCTCGGAGCGGGAGAAAGGCAACAGCTGGTGTTGTTTGGCGATCATGGAAATTCAAAACAACTGAGAAAACAAGGGAATATTCTGGAGCCGGGATATAAATAAGAGGGCAGCTGGACGGCACCCCCCCTTTCAAATCCCTTTCTATGCTATTAAAGGGGAGTTGCCACAACTTGGATTACCCTCATGTAGCCTGATACCACCCCCCAAAAAAAAAAAATCAGCACAGTTAGACAGGAGGCGTCAGACGAGTTAGACGTGAGAATTTTAAGGTGATGGACGTGGAGTGTGGTAGCAGAATATGTACGAGAAATTCATAGTGAAGTCCGAGTCAGCAGACGTAAGGAAAGATCATCGGATGGTAGGCCAAGCTAGGTGGCCGAGATTAATCAGTTGGACATCAGTCATCAAAAGTCGGTAGGAGTTTCGTCGTGGAAATCTGTCTGCCAGTAGAGTTGGTTGAATTCGTCGTGAGGGTAACATCATCAAGAAGAGGTGGCTGTGAAAGCAGTGTGTGAGCGCAACCTGGTGCCTTTTATGCCTATATAAGTGTGTGTGCTGGGATGCGAGAGATCCAAATTGCATGGACCAGAGAGATTGTAAGTTTATTTTTCTGTATTCATGATTGTAAATTGTTAAATAAGGGTAAAAAGTCAGATTTCGTTTCAATCATTTCATTTCGTTTTTCATTTATTTTAACTGTTTTGTTTAATTGTAAAATTTGTGTTCCGTTTCCTTATCAACCCAGTAAAGACCCTGGGGTACTGAGCCTAATTTACCAAATGTATTCAAGATAAATAAAATTGTTTTGATTTTTTAAAATTTCATTAGATTATTTGTGTAATTGTAAATTGGGTCTTAATAAATAATAATTGTTTGTTTAAATTGGTAGTTTTATATTAGTTTTATTTGAGGTATTACAATGTATATACAAGAGCTGACTCTTAATCACATTGAATTAAAATAAATAGTAAATGGCATTGATGAATGCTAGTGCGTGTGTATCGAAATTCTTGTTTACCTTTACTCAAGTTGTAGTTATGTTTGCGTTTAGTTGAAAGTTATAAATGTTCTGAGAAATCGGCGTAAAATGCTGGACATAGGTTATAAAGCAGAGTAAAATATGAGCTGTAAATGCTTCGTTTAGCACGTTTATTTTTAGAAATATCGGTGGTAGAAACGCCGAGCAATTATGTACTGTCATTTCTAAGATTTTATTGTTTTAGAATGCGACGCTGAACAGACCATGTCTGCAGAGTTCAGTTGCTTCGGCTATACTGTGCGCAAAGCGTTGTTTTACTTCTGTTATTAAGATCTAATATAATCTGGAAAGGAAACGGAAAATATTTCATAGAGGAATCTTAATATCAATGCTCTATTCATAATATTTGTTAATCAATTATTGAACACTGAATTATTAGTAGTCAATTTATGCTGGCATGATGTCTTTAGCTACGATTTCCTCTTAGTAATTTAGTATCAGTTCTTTCCCTATATTAAAAAATAGCTTAAAATCAGATTATATCAAATCTTAATCATTCTGGATTATCTACTTGATTTTTAAGTATTACTCGTAGCGTTATTAATAACAATTTGTGCGTTTTCCATGATGTAGTTATTCATAATGAACATCTTAGTACTGTAATAGTGACCGTGTTTCTAAGTATTATCCTTCGAAAAGACGCAGTAGCTCTCTGAGGGTGGTTTACATGACGGTGGACACTAGTCTCCATGGGGTTAGGTATTCCTTTATTTTTGTGCATGTGAAGGACATATTTAAATTTGCATCCCAAGCAAGCTGTTTTGGTCCGGGAGGGGCTGCGATAAAAACTTTGTAATCTTGGCGGTGCCTCGGAGTAGTAATCTTGATTCAACGTGACTTCGAGGAACGACGCCCATCAGCGGGGATCAACGAGGACATCGTGAACAACGCGAGAGAACGTCTCACTGTGCAGAGCTGAACTGGTGTTCGTAAGAAAATAATTTAAAAGGTTGTGTATCATAAAACACTAATATATCCAAAAAAAACATTGAAATATAATAAATTCAAAATTAATTAATAAATGAAAATAATTAAATAAGTTGGAAAAATTCAGTAAAAAAGTGGTACACTTATTTTATTTAAGTACTTAAAGCTACTCTAATCAACATATTCTAAGTTTTGTTTACATTAAGTAACAGTTTATGTGCTTTTAACCACTTAGACAGTAATAACATATCTTGATTCACGATAAAGTTTTGAGTATCGTAGCCTGACTAATACAAAAACTGAGATCAAATATATCAAAAATTTCTTTACTGTCATTTACATGGAGAATAAAAGTAAGCTTACTTCCTTGACCCATCCATGATTATTTTGCAAACCCTGCTTTACCGAAAGTGCATTGAAAACTCAAAGTGTGATTAATGATACTTAGATGTAGACAAGGAGACTGTAACTGGGCGCTTCTCAACGCGTGCCAAGGACGCCAAGATTTCGAGGATGACTCCCAGGAAAAGCAATGCAACAACTAAGAAGAGAATAAAACTCTGTACCGTAGACTACTTTTAGTTACCGTGTATAAATATGGCTGTTTTTTTCTTCAAAACCTTAGCACAAATTTAAGCCTATTACTACTGAAGTTCTGGACGACTTTAATGGGAAAGGGAATAATTGTTTTTTACTGAAACGGAAGATTATCTTATGCCAATAAATCATTGAAATGGAGTGTGAAGTATTTTTGGAGTGAATTATTTCCTCGTACAAAATATTTCATCAACTAAGGCAATTGAACGAGTCAATATTTTTGATAACTCGTTTGTATATTTTCTCACCTTCCAATTTTATCAATTAAAAAAAATTAATGCACATTATGCAACGCACCCAAAGACAATAGTTAGCGGAATCCTGAAACACTTGAGTAAAAATGCTCAGAAAAATTATTTTCTCGAATTATACTGCTGTTGTGTTTCTTAGTGAATCGACGCAAAAATTAGTGATGAAGATCACGTTGCATGGAATCCAAGTAATGACTTCCGACTCTTTTGCCAAGATCTGAGATGTGTTGTGCAGTAAGCTTTGAATTAATGTATTAAGCATTTAGTTTTCCTCTTGATTGTGTTTAGATTAATATTTGTTTTCAGGTGAATTCTTTATACTTAAATATGAGTATAATATAGCGTTGTTCGTATGTAAATATACATGTTTTTAAGTTGCTATAAATAAAAATTCAAGACGCCATAACGTTTACAATTGCAATTATAGCTCAATTCACATTATTTTGCGTGTATTTATTGACGTCTCCTGTTTACCGAATAGAGAAACAAATTATTCTTCATCTTAACGTTCTTTTTATTAAGGAATTTATATCAAGGATCTAATTCGATCGAAACTGCCTCAATTCACACCCAATTTCTAATTCATGAAATGGCTTGTGGAGTGCTCCTGGTAAATTCATTTTCCAGGCAATAATTTTTACGTACTTTTCCGGCATTAAGTTAATGAGTTTCTATACTTTACACTATTTGAATGAGCACTGTCTATTTCCGTAAATCTCGCTCGCTTCGCCATAGTTCAGCTTTGATAGTACTACAGCGTACTTTACTTCCATGTCGGCGAGCATTAAGGCGTGCACTCCAGCATAACGTCATTCACAACGGACGGTGCAGAAAATTAGAATCTTCGGAAAGACTACCTTGGGTTCTGAAGTCCGTAGCGCCCACACTTTGCATTGACCGACATTAACAATGTAATGAGCCGTCGTATATCGGGAAAGGAGCAGCGGGAAATGTAAAATCAGTGAGACTATTTTGACCAAAGTTCTGCTAATGACCAATGGAAATTCACGTAAAATGAACAAGTTAACTAACAACATATTATAATTTATCAGTGGTTTATGTAGCATTACATTTGACGCGTTGATTTTTAGGAATTGTTTTTTTTTTATTAAAAAGAAGCGCAATGCGTTGCGAATCGAAGTGTTCATATTAATAAGATGTTGAGGTTTGTAGAACAACTGCAGACAAAATGTGAGTCAATCGTCGTTGTCCCGGAACAGGTCACGGTCACGAAAAAGTCAATGCTCTGGGGTGAAAGTTTCTGAAAGGAGGGAACGGAAAGATGGTCTCCCTGATCTCACTGAATCATCCACCGGAGAAAAACTGTTTACTAAAAAACGCGCATCAAGATATATGTAGGTCACACGGTTTTAGTACACAAATTATTAAAAAGGAAACAGAATGTAATCAGATTTTTTTCTAAATTAATTGAAATAAGTTATTTATATAATCGTAGGGAAGCGTCAGTTACAGGCATTGAAACATATAAAATAACACAAAGGTACTCCGGAAAACGTTTGGGAAATTTTACTTCCTAGACAAAATAATACATGAAATTTATTTAAAATAAATAATATCGTGGATTCTTCCAAGGAAGCCAATAAAAGTTTGATTTTGGTACTTTATTAGGTAGTTCAATTACACATAGACACAACAAAAACTATCGAAAATAATACCCAATAAACAATAATGCTGAATTAAGAAAGTTCTTTTATGTAGAGGAGAGCTCCGTGAAAGTTTCAAATTACAAATTTTACGGAATTTAGGTGAACATTAATATACTAAGATAAGTAAGTTTAACCCTTACACACAACAAATTAATAGTACCACTAATATGAGTGTATATTTATCAGAAAGGAAGAAACCTTCTACTTAAATGATTCTTCACTCATCAATATACTTAAATAAGAACTGTGCATTAAACTGAATAAGATCATTAAACTCCATATCACTATGTTATTCAGTATTCCAAAGATACTTTTTAATATGTTTACATATTCCAGAAAAGTTCCAAACTATTTTACAAACAACTCGTTAAATTGTCTCATTTACATGTTGGCAAATGAATGGATTTTTGCCCCTATTGTGTTTAATTTTTCAGATGAGATTGTTTTAGAAAAATAAATACATGCTCAACAATTTTTTATTTAGACAATTTTCAACAACATGAGCAGTGAACGTTTAGTTCTTTCAGACTGCCTTAATATTTCTAATCTGGCTAATCAAAAATACGTGATATATCGCTTCGTATCCCACTCATAAGGTAAGATATAATTTATTATTTCAGGCTCGCTTCGTGAGCGGTCGATGTAATCTGCATACTCGATCGTCACAGGATTTTTGTAAGTAACTCCTAAATCTTTGTAAGCCTGATATGATCGTCTTCTGTTCTTTTTCATTTTTCGTAAACACGAAAATTTCACTCTTAACTACATTTTCTCAATTGTCGACACATAATTTATGTATTTTATTTGAATCGAATCTAAAGTGTATTACGCCAACGTCTCAAATTCCTGATATATCATGAATTTATCAACGCATTACTTGAGAATGAGTCCCATCCATCGTGAAATGGATGAAGTAGTCGTATAATAAAGTTTATATTAATTTATTCCATTACTGGAGGTAAAAGACGTAATAATGCGGGAAAATATCTTATCTCTCTAGCATCCTGAAGATTAGAGCCAGTGAAATAGAGGTTCGGATTGTCGACGAGATTCTTGAGACCAAACTCTCATTACTTATAAAAAGTGTCCAGGAAGTTTATGCGTGTTTTCGTATAAAACACTGCGTTAGAATTGTTAATAATAAGAAAGATAGCCAAATATAGACAAAATAAGTGATAATATAAATACTACACAACGTTTCTGGGATCCTTACCCCTGTATTCAGGTGCTAAGAAGAGCCTAGAGCGACACAACTGCACTAGTCAGTTGACAAAACGTCTTAGAACCTGTGTGGTATTTATGTTATCACTTATTTTGTCTGTATTTGGTTATCTTTTTTTTATTATTAATTTTCAATCAGACGTAAATTTTTTGAATTGAAGTTAGAATTGTCTCCGGCAGATATGAATAATTACTACTTTTGGATATTTTTCAGCGAGGGTGGGTGCATCAATTTATATGTATTGCACATTAAATGAGTGTTGGCTAAAGTTGAAGGAAAAGCAAGCATTTTTGTTTTAAGAAGCAGTTTAAAATATTGGAGGACGGACGAAACTGAAAATTACCACTGCGACTAGATCTGTATTGACGACGAGAGTTTGCGGAAATTAAACATTAGACGTACTTGCGACTCGACTATGAGCTGCCGACATCGCTTGAGGGGAAAATTACAATGCGTGGCCACGAGACGATCTCCCAAAACTAACAACTGACACATTTTCGTTTACACTTTTCTTTCACAATACTGTGGTTTTTCATTCACACCACTTAACCTTTCCATCCAACCGTCACACTATAACTTCTAGTTTGACGACTTTTCACATTTTATAATCTTGCTCCCTGGAGCACTGAACTCAACTTTACATTTTATATTTTACTTTCCGCCCGCTTTAGTCGGACACGCAACGGCTTCTGTTTTAGTCCTCTGGTCTCAGAGTCGAAACCTCTCAACGAACGCTGTCACTCACACCCCTGAAATCCCCAGAATTCGCCATCTCCAAGACGCTCAAAGTTCTTGACAATTTTATTTAATTTTTCATACTATGTTTAGGCATTTTGTCTCATTACAGTATATAATTATATTTAGGTCACAGGTATTGTTATTACCCAACAAAGCTGTGAGAAAAATACGTCTTTAAACCAAATCTAAATTATTAATAAATATAAATAATTTTGTGACTACAGTTTAATTTAATACAGCCCATGAAAATTTGTTTATTTATTTACTAACCACCAAAATGCAATTTGGATTCGCCTGTTAGCTCGTACTTGGTTCGACGCGGTCTTCTGGATGAGTTTTCCCCTGTCCTCGACGCAGTAGAGGGATGCAGCTGCAGTGACATAAGACCCCCACTTTCTCCTCGGCCTGGTTCGGTTGCGCTAAGAGGCGGCGCTGGTTCCGCAGGCCCGCAGAAGCGCCTCGCCATGGACAAGGAGCAGCAGAGCCAGGACTCCCTCGCCACCGTCGCCGTCAAGGAGTACGCGCCCTCAGAGTCCGCTTACAGCTGCGAGCCGCCCCCGGTAAGGCTCAAATATCCTTTACCAATTTTATTGCTGAACGTATCTCTGATTCAGTTCGCCGGGTCCATTGTCTGGAAGTTTAGACTTTGACAAACAAGCGTTATTCATCTCTCTTCCCCGCAGATGACCTATCTTTTATTATTTTATAATTATCGTAATGACACTCAAAGAAATAAGACTATCTATTGTCATTTCTCAGATTCTATTTAACATCTCATTCAGCATTTTAACAAATGACGTTCACTTTGATGTCAAGGTTGGCTGCATTATAATAGCATGTTGAAAGATAGAAAATACGAGTAACACCTCGAAAGTTTCCTGAAAGTCGTTTTAGAGCCACAATCCCAGAACGCGAAAAACCCTGCACGCCTCCGTAATCCGTTCCGTTATGTTCATATGTAACAGATTTTCTTGGGTTTCAGCAACTTCTACTTCTCGATCTCCGCAAAAGTAATGTACGATATAACCGTTCATCTAAAATAAGAACGTTGCCTGTTGGGAATATTAACAATTACATTAATCTGACTTATATTTAAATAAATGTGAAAAACACCGATCTCTTAGTCAGAAAACTTGAAATTTAAAAAAATTATATTTTACAAAAACAACGTTTCATCCCTAATTGCGCCTTTAAAAGGTGTACACAGTTCAATTATAAACATAATTTACTATATGAAACTTTAGATCGACATAAATTTTCATATAATAAAGTATAACGATTTTAATTGAAGAGGTCCCAATTATGGATGAAACATTGTTTGTTAAAGTATAGTGTTTTAAGGTTTGTAATAAATTTTCTGACTAATAGGCTGGTGGTTTTCACATTGTTGAAGATATTTTTGGGGTACTTGGCATAGTTATCAAGTGGGGTTCATTACAAAAATTTTAAGTTTATACCTAAATTAATATTCATTTAACTAAATGACCTTTATATTCGTTATTCTTTTACTTATATACATTTTCCGTTTACAGTTCTAACAAAAATCCATAGCGCTTTTGGTACGATTGATATTGAAATCGGTAATTCCGCATTGAAATTGGTTAATATACTTGTCTTAAACTGTTTGATGGTTTCCATTGTTTAGAGCCGTAAATGAAGCGATCCGTAGGTATGGCGTTTTTAGAAAAAAAAGGGAGAACAAATTTTTTTAAAAAATTGTTCATCGGGGTGAAATTTGTTTGGTAGTACATGCTTGAAAGTCGGAAAAGTCCTGTGTATGTAAACGTACTCTTCCTCCCTGGGGTGTTACCTGCCTCGTAATTCGGCAAGGTGACGACTATATTAGCACAAAATAATTGGTAAAGGTATAAAAGTAATGATTTGGAAATGTATTTGATTTCACCATGAAAAGTATCTAATTTTCATCTCTCTTAACCTTCAGCGATATTGATATTCAATTCTGTCTTACTTCGCTTTTGTCCTTTCGAGCTAAATTGAAGCTAAATCCTGTGTACAGATTCTTAGCGAACAGAGTTCACGTTCAGTGCACCAACAAAGTGATGTTTTGAGTCGAGTTTAGTTCAAATGAAGAGTCAAGAGAGTCTTATTTGTTCAAAATTATGGTGCATCCATCTTAAGTATTACTATTAAAATGGCTTCTTCTCGTAACATCGACATAATGAAGTATTATATCGTGATATCGGTATCAGGAAGGATTATTCATTGAACAAAATCAGAAATGAGGGAAGCATTATTTTGGACAATTTAGCCAGTAACAGTGAAAAATTAGAGATCAGGAGAAAATGTAATTAAAATTGGAGGGTAAATACAGTATCGAGTCACGACGTAAACATAGCCTATATAAAAATTTGTTATTGTGGAGAATTGGAGAAATGTGTTTGCTACAAAAAAGTTTAGCTTCGACCAATCATATCCGTCACACGCTCCGTGAATAACACAGTATTTTACTTAGTAGATATACATATTTATTTTATAATTCACAATGAGATTGGAACGTTTATGGGTTCTGCACGAAAAACAACGAGAAATAATGGGTCTTTAGTAGGTCACATTTTTTAGTATCACTTCTGAAGCTATGGGGATTGATATAATAGGAAAATAAAGACAATCGAAGAAGATTCTGTACAATAGTAGACTGTTTGTGTCGTGATTTTACTAAACATCGTTAAATTAACATGAACCATCGTTCAGGACGTTTAGCGACCTCTACATAAACATGGATAAAAAAGTTTGTAGCTCGAAACAGTCTTGAGTTGTATTTAAACTCATATATTTTTTATTATTTGTGGCCTCTGGTGAACGAATTCTGAGTTTATTTTTTTGAAAGTAATATAAATTGAATTTAAATATTTCTTAATTCTTAAGTAAAATGATATACATTTTCTCTGCTCCATAATTGTCAAAAATAACGCGATAACGCCAAAATATAGCTACGATATATCCCTGAAAGTTTTCCATTTTTAATGAAGAATGATTCAAGTCTCACTTGATCGTTGAGATATCGTAATACGAGGTCATGCAGCTAACTTCAAGGCCTGTTGAAAGTATAGCTTTACTTCTGTCTGCCTCCTGCCTCGGATCTCGGTATTTGTCGTGATTGAAACATCGAACAGCACAGAAATCGCCACAGAAAGTTAGGTTTTGAGGTCACGCAGAACAAAGTGTTCCAGGTTTCCAGTTCAGGAGAAAGCCACCCCCGCATTCAGGTCTATCTGGAAATCTATGCTGGTCTAAACTGGGATAACAGTTACTTCTACCTCGTCGAATGCACTTGGTGAATCGACTTCTGCGTGGCGATTTGTAATTCACGACCAAGTACCCGAAAATAAATAATTGAGGACTTACTTGTCGATCACCAGTTGCATATTAAATTTTTGGATGCAAAAAAATATCTGTACATGAAATAAATAATAGTAATTAGGGATTGTCACATACAAAGTAGGTTATGGCATTCGGGCAATCATTTGCACGCAATACAATTTGCCTTTATAAAATTAACTTACTGAAACCTGAATACAAATTAAGTTGATTATTTAGCCAGTTTTAAATAAAAAATCATCTAATTCACGTATCAGTAATGCGCACTCATTTTAACAAACTGGGTTCTGTTCTACTAAATTGTAAACTACTACGAATACTTTAATAAATGGTACTGCATAATCAAACTGTGCAAAACGCGTGTGAAAGGAACAAAAGATTTCTCTCTACTTGCTCATTTAATTTATTTTTATTTCTGTATGCAAAGAACCTGTTCGTGGAAGTTGGACGAATATTAACGGATCAGGAGCTTACAAGGTGACGTACAGGATCACTATCAAAATTCTCAGTCATCCGCACTGTCTCTAGATTAGTTCTAAGTTTTATTGTTTTTCACGTTCCGTCCAATTCATGCAGCTATTCTAGAATAACTTTACAGGAATTGGCACTTCCTCAAACTTTACCTTATTTGTTTTTCCGGCGTCGACATGTACCATCAATTATGTACATAAATTTAATATTGCAGTTGTATGTACACTGCTAGGAATCGAGTGATTTGAAAATATCTTTACGTTTCATGTACCAGGGAATCCGAAACCGAAGTCAATTTCTGTCTGTCCTGCTAACTTTGCTTTCTTTTCATAAGAAAACGGTCGGACCGGTTTCGTTAAAATGTTTATTATATTATATTTTGAGGCGTTACAAATCTTGTTGATATGTAGAACATTAATAAGAACAAAAATAACCCTCAACTATATTTCCAATATCCAGGATGTAATATATCTTACGAGGAAGACACGAATATACAGAAAAAAACTTAACAAATACCAACATATATGTGGAAAAAGAAGAATAACATTAAAGGAAAGAACAAGGAGAGAAAAACAATTAAATTTTTATAAAGTAATGGCAGTTCCCAAACTATTATATGGAGCAGAAAGCTGGAAGATGCAAAATAAATAATTGAGACAATTAGAAGCTTCAGAATTCTTTTATTTAAACTATTTATTCCATCAGTGCTCGAAAGAGGAAATAGGATACGTCATTACATAAAATTACAATATAATTATTAGAATTAATAACAATTGTAATTTAACAGGCAATCGGGAACACAAATTTCCCTGCCCAACATAACTGAAAGTACTATATAGTAATAATAATAAAAATCTTTATCGCTACTGAGGGTATAATATAATATTTTAAGTATTCAAACAAATTAAATTGGTAAAAAATAAATATTTAGAGAATTAACTACCGTAAAATATGGAATTACACATCATACGAGAATAAACACAAAACATGACACACGCACACGAGGAAGAAGCATAAACTCAAACGTCGGACAATTTTATAGGATCAGTTAGTGGCTCGCCAAAGAAGATAAAATCAGAAAAAAACCGAAAGGGACGAATTAGGGATATAACCAGAAGACGACCAAGCTTAAAAATAAATGTAGAGAACATGCACAACGAATGCGCCAAAAGCAATGGAATATAAACTAATATGCAAGAGAGTTTTGGGAAGACCGTGGAAGAGATGGTGAGACCCGAACTGGCCTAAGACTTAATCCGGGAATGGCAAAAGGAGAAGAAAACAAGTAGGTTTTAAGCAATTTAAAATAAAACGTCCCAAAACCTGATTTCATCAGCTAGCAGCTATTTGATTTACAGAAAAACATTTTTTTTGGAGTAACAGACTGCATGAGGGTAATCCACATCGTGTCAACGTTCCTTTAATATCATGGGAAAGGATTTGAAAGGGGGGATGCGGAAGTGTAGAGGAAGATAGCTAAGGGTTAACTAGGGCCCTCGGGCTGTAGTTTAAGGATCCTACCCAGTATTCGTATAAAACTGATGCAGGACAAACCCTAGAAAAAGTGCATCAGGTAGGTCGGGCATTTGGTACTTGTCCCACACCTTTCAGATGGCGGGATAGGGGTTTGCTGTGGGGTCGCAGCATTTCCCTCTTGACCAGTTTAGGAGGCGGCTGGCCAACTTATCCAATAGGAAACTCTTACCGTATGCCCAAGGTCTGCGACCCCGGAACGTATAACACTCACAACAGGCCGAGGTTCCTCGGCATGTAGGAACCTCAGTTCAAAAAACCACAGAGAGAAGGTATCCCCATCCTCTGGGAAGGTTCACCTTCGAAATCCTTACAGAAAAGCTTTTTTTTTTCTTTTTTTTTAGGCAACAGGCTACATGAGGGTGATCCACATTGGGCAACTCCCCTTTAATAGCATAGGAAGGGATTAGAAAGGGGGGATGCGGAAGGGTAGAGGAAGGTAGCCAAGGGTTACTAGGGCCCCCGGGCTATGGTTTAAGGATCCTACCCGGCATTCGCCTAAAGAAATGCAGGGAAAACCCTAGAAAAACCTGCATCGGGTAGGTCGGGCATTGGGTACTTGTCCCACGCCCTTCCGATAGCGGGAGAGGAGTTTGCTGTGGGGACGCAGCATTCCCTTCTCCGTGCCTCGACCAGTTTAGGAGGCAGCAGGCCGACTATTCCAATAGGAATAGCGGACAACTCTTGCCGTATGCCCAAGGTCTGCGACCCCGGAACATACACCTCTCAAAAAAGACCGAGATGCCTCGGCATGTGGGAACCTTAGTTCAGAAAAAAACAGAGAGAAAAACTGTTGAACGTGTTTATTTTGTAGATACAACAAACAATAAATAACTTCGAGATTATCTTAAATTGTACCCATCTTTTGAAAAAGTTAAAACTTAAAATTCAGTCGCTTCGTTTATTTTTTATTTTAAGGGGCTTGTTATTGGCGGGCTCAATGAGTGACTAACCAGCGAGCAGCATTTGTCGTATGTTGCAGGAATATTGTCAGTTGGACTTTTCAAACCGAATGTTACATGGGAGTACGATACGGAACAATGCACTGGTATGTGTGCCGGATTTTATAATTACGTTGCGGGTGATGATAATGAGTCTGGAAATAGCAGCCGTGACAGTCCCGCTCTCTATAACCCCCGAGCGTTCCCGGAAGCTGTTGTCCTCAACCAAGTGGGTCATCTTCCTCTGGTCAAACACTATTCTCGGGGGAGTGAGCACTTAATTGGCTCTTTGCCCTTGACAGGAACCAGCAACATCCGTAGTTGTGGTAATCCTTCTTGAGAAATCTCGAGGTAATTACGCGACCTGCAGTTGCACTGCTGCTTATTTACACCTACGCATACTTTCCGGTATCTACAAAAAGCTTATGCAGTAGCCGGGAACATTGCACAGACTCGAATTTTATGAATTGAGGGCGTTAATATGATGACATGATTTGCCTTGTGGACTCACAAAAAAGGATGAATTAATAGAAAAATTATAGCTGACAAGCTGGTTACTCGTTATACGGCCCTTAGCTTTTGAAACAAGAATTGTGTATCATTGATAGGATAGGGTTTGGACCATTATTTCTGTTTAAGCTTTACTGAGTATGAAGTATTTTTATTTAATTATAAATAATTATAATTTCGGTCAGACAATCAAAATTTTGGAAATCTTACCTGAAGAGGTCGCAATTAGCGACGAAACGTTGTATAATTCCTATTAAAAATATTATTTCTGACGTTAAAAGGCTGTTGCTTATTTATAATTTATCTTAAACACACAGAACATACAAATCATTATTTTTATTTAATATTTTGTTACTTCTTAGCTCTCTCTATACGATTAATATCCTACGATCTTCTCGCAACATATATTTTATTTACATACTCCGCTCCGTGAAATAAAAAAGCGGGCAGATTGTGTTTTTGTTCATTTTCAAACAGCTTGCGACAATTTATGGTTATTTACCGCTTCATAGAAAACCCGTTCAGAATATTTTCTGAAAAACGAAAAAAAAACAAAATCGCTGCCAATAGTTAAAATCAGCAATTGGGTCATCTTTTAATGGCGGATGGCAGTTTTATATTCCGTTTTACGGCTGTGTATAGTAACGAAATTAAATTTAATAAGAATCGGTCGACCGTTTGTTTCTGAAAAGCTCGTCAAAAATGAGATTTTGTAGCGTCCTCAAGCTTGCCTCCATTTGGCGGTTGTTAGTTTAAATTATATTTTACGTTAATAATTATAAAGTTTTGAATTTTCTTAAACACTAATCCTGTGTTTTTTTAACGGCTCTCATATTGGATTCTGAGATATCTCTATTGCGGTGTCCGTAAACGATGGTGACCAACATCGCTATTAATTCGAACTTAATCAGATTATCTCGAAACAATACGAATTTAATGAATATCTGACATATTCTTACTTGAGGCCATATTTATTTAAGGTCAAATAGCGAAACGAATTATGTTATAAAGAAGATGAAATCGATAAAAGAAACAATTTTGAATTTTATTGTGAAATTGCATTATATAATGAACTATTTTCTAATTGAAGATTATAATGCTATCAACTTTTACAGTTAGTAATTTACGAGTTTTATATCATTCAACCTTTCCCACAGAAAACTCGAGTGAATCCTTGAAAATAAATATCGTGCAGAAAGTTAAATAGGGTTCTCATTTAAATCAGTCGTCATAAACCGAATTAATAATATAGTAAAAATTTGGAAACAAGGAGAAATTCCGAAGAATAGTAAGTCAATTGATTTATTTTTTTCGGAATAAGAAAAAAAATAAAAAGTGAAAGAAAGAACAAATTGGAATGGCGATAAATCGTAACGTCATTACGAAACTAATCTATGACGAACTGACTTCATAACCTCGCAAATCATTTGGGTAACTATTAAGAGAATATGAGATGTGAAATGGTTTTAAACTAGTTGCGGTTAATGAAATGCGAATGCTTCAGAACTTGTTGCAATACAGCCACTTTTCGCGAATTCGCCACAGAGTTTTTAACTTTTAAGACTTATTAAAGCAAAAACACTGTTCGAAAATAATTCTACTAGTGCGGAGACAAGTGCTCAAAGTTTAATTTAAAAATAGAATATTTTTTCTGCATTAGCACGTATTGCAGCTTCTGCCTGAAATTTCCTCCCGCATGTTGCGAGACCGCCCCCTCTGTGCTGGTACGTTGCGTCCCTGTGCACTGAGTAACTTTTAGGAAGTGTACAATTACGCGTGTTTTAATTATAAGTTTTGAGGCGTAATTTTATTGAGCTTAAATTTGTAATTTAATAACGCATATACGATAAATTATATTATTATGTTCGAAAAGCAAACGAAGGCTTTTACGAAACCCATCGAGACTTGTATCAGTGTTTTCTCCGAGGGCACAGTGACCAGGCAAAACGTTTCTCTGAGCGCTGCCGTTGAAAAAGTAAGCTACGGAAACGTTAACACCGAATATTTATGAAACAAATAAAGCTTCATTTGGCAATGTACAGATGAGAAGTGATGAGACCTACTTGGCCCCGCTAACGGTCCCTCCTGGAACACGTCCATCAAGCTCTTTGTTCCGCTCACAGTCGTGGCCCGCTTTCACCCCGAGCTTCCTTTCTCCCTCACGAAGATGGGCCACTTCCACTTCGTTCGTCTGCACAATTTACAATTATCCCCTACTCTCCAATATGTTTTCTCGAAATCTCGTGAGAACTAGTCGTTTTCTGAAACATTTCACTCACATACACCCATAAGTTTTTAATTTAATTTCATTGTTTCTTTTTATCGATTTTCTTTTCTTTAATAAATGAAACAGTATTGTTGGTAACTATAGCTTATATCTCTTATTCAATTATGAGAGCCATTAAAAAACACTGGATTAGTTTTTAAGAAAATTTCGAACTTTATAATTAATAAAATAAAATATAACCTAAACCACCAAATGAAGGAAAGTTTGAGGCCGTTACAAAACCTAATTTTTGACGAGCTTATCAGAAGCAAAAGGTAGGACCGATTCTTATGACACTTTATTTCGTTGTTATACACAGCCGAAAAACGGTTCTTAGCTATCTAAAGACGTGGAAAATGATGACTTTAACTATTGAGAAGGGATTTTGTTCGTTTTTTAGAAACTCATTTTTGAAATTTTAATGCTTTTAAACATATATTCTAAGAAAAACAATTCTAAAACATCACCCGTTATTCATGAAAGTTGAGTGTCAATACTATTTGGTACAATTTAAGAAAAGACTTTTTTACTGTTGTGATGTTTTGAGTCTCCAAATCGATACCACACGCCCAGGTAATTCCGCGCTGTCCACTTGATGAGCTTAGATCCTTATAAAATGGTAGGTGAAACCTGAATTTCAATCCTAAACTCTACAAATCTTACCCGATTCGACATAGATAGAAATAATTACAATTCTAGTTTAGCTACAAATTTTCGCAGGAACTCGTAAAATAGTATTGTAAGAACTCGAACCACACGCATCCCATTAAATTGGAATTTAATTAACTCTTGTTTGCTATAAGCTGTCTTTGCTAGATACAGACTTTTCCAGACACTTTGAAATCACTACACGAAAAACATTATGTTCAAACGTTGTATAATGCTAGCGCGAGATGCGTGAATGAACGGTAGAAGTTTGTAAGTTTTCTGTATCAATTTTTTTTGGTTGGGGTTGCATGATTCGGGCCGAGCTACAGCACAAGGAAGAACCAGTAAGCTCAAAGTATACTTGGCAAAAAGTCTGTAGAAGCTGTAGATCTGTTTTCTGCTTTAGGGAGCAGACCGAGTGACTTGTCACACAAGAATTTGAAATTTGGAAATCTTTAATACTCGTGAGGACCCAATATATTTTCGAATGGATTTCTATTATATTCCCAAATTGTTCAGGAATTAATTTTAGGACGAAATATAATTTTTACATCAATTATATTTTGCTCAGAACCGGATGACTACTTGCCTAAAGATATCTATAAGGTCTGGAGCAGTGTTTCCCAACCTTTTTTTTTAGCAGGCCCCAACTAAATTTTTCAAAAGTCTCCCTCCCCTTGGTAACTTATGCATGTTTTTTATATTCAGTAATTTAATTATTCCCTAAAGAAACTTAATTACAGCTTCTGTATCCAGGTTAAACAATTATTAATTATAATATTAATAATTATGTACAACATACGTAAACAAAGTAATTTTTTATTTTAATCTGAGATCGCTGAAACTATCCAAATGTACAGTCACGACGCCCACTGGAGCTTTTGTGTGAAATTAAGATCCTATTTCACTTAACATGCGCAGTTGACGCTAGTCTACAGTAGAAATATCGTCCAATATTCCTTCACTACACATAGAAAATTGTAATTTATATTACTCCAATATTTCAAGTATATATCTATAGAAATCATGAAACGCTTATTTCATATTGAGATACCAACCATTTTTCCTTTTTTAGAAGTCAAATCATAGCTAGCAGTTTTTAAATACTAAACGATCTAGAAGCTTTACGTTGCCTTCTTGATTTTTATAGTCAAGGGACTTTGAGCATCACAATAACTTTTGGTGCCTCATGAAAAAGAACCTTTCTTATTGCCAGAAGTTATATATCAACCTTCCAGATTAGTATTTGCTGAACCTTATTGCTCTATCCAATGACTGGAGATACAGGATTTGTTTGCCTGAGCAAGTAGGCTGCCAACACGAACCAGGAAAACGCGTCTTTGGGGACTCAGTGTATGTTCCATCCGAGATATATGACGCTGTAAATTTTGTTGAGAACCGGTAACGACCAGACCGCAGGACACGTATTGTTTCCTTCAATCGATGTTAGCAGCAAGACTCCTTCGTACTGTAAGTGGGTCGCAGTGTTCCGCCTAGACGTTGCCATTCCCTTCACTGCTGCTCTAGGTCTAATCTTTCTTCATGACATACAAATACCTCGTGCAAGTTTCTTCCTTCATTACCTAAAAACTTAGTTAAGGAAGTAAGGCGATTTGGCAGGCAGCCATGCGGAGGATCCGGGATTGATCCCTAGCCACACCTGGATAGTGGGCGGTTCCGAGGATCCGCTTTCACGAAGGCTCCCGACTTTCTATACAAACGTTAATTCAAACATTCTACAATTACATACAGATGTATTACAAAAACTTACTTGCTAGTACTACGACAATAGGTGATCAACGCATAAGCAATTTAAATTTTGAGCAGTCGTTGGTATTGATTTATAATTTCGTGCCAGCAAAAACTAAATAGCTCACCGCGTATTCGATATCTAGGATCACAATGCGTGTTAACATGTGAACTGGGTTCACGTATGGTGATACGCAATTCTAGGCCAGCGTTTTTAATCTCTACATTCAGAGGAAATTCTTTGTTCCCTCCTTTTCAAATGAACGTTCCATATGAAAAGATGACAACAGTCAACTATATCGTAAACATTAATAACAAAGATAGCCAATTAAGACAAAAAAATGATAATATAAATACCACACAATTTTCTGAGATCCTTGTCCCTTCCCTCAGGTGCGAAGAAGAGCTTAGAGCGACACAACTGCACTCGTCAAGAGCAGTTCTGTCGCTCTAGACTCTTCTTCGCACCTAACACTTTTTTGTCTGAAATGGCTATCTTTCTTATTAATTATTTACAATCAAACGTAAATTTTTTCATTTTTTATATCGTATACTCATTGTCGCCATTGACATCTGTGACGTCACTATGGCAAGCGAAGCGAACTAGCATTTTTACCAAGGAGATTCACGTTGTAAGAGAATTACGACCGGAAACGGCATGCTTCGTGCAAGGTTATCGAGATCTAGAAAGTCGCCTAGAGAGTAGCAACACGGTGCACGGTGTTTTGATAAGATACAATGGAAAGGTTAGCTAAACCAACAGCAACCGTTCCAGATCCACGAATAAGATTCTGCAGAGCAGCTCTAGGCGCGAAAATGGACACAGAGGAAAGGATAGATGGAGCTCGGGGAACTTGTTGGCCCAGAATCGTGATGGAGTTAGCGAGCGTTGAATGTCAGTCGTCTGAAGGTTACATGCACCGAGATCGTGCTCAAACCGGAACTGTAAATATATTACATTGAAACATCCGAAAACGCCACAGTTACCAACACCATTTTGACGTGTTCTTTTTCACAAGATATATCGCGATTTCGTATAATTGTACCCCAGGAATGAAATTCTATAAAAAAATAGAATATGTTCCCAAAACATAAATCACAGTAATGAACATCTTCAATCATTTTTGTTAGCTTTCCCAAAAAAAACATTACCCTAATTATAGTTCATTATATATATGCACAATATTGTGTCCCGGACATATGTACGACTAAAGAAGTTTCACAATTAAAATGTTTCATTCCATAACTTAAAGTTTTATCATCGTAATAACACTTAAATTAATTTAAATTGATGTGTGTTTCTGCATGGTATCAAAGCAGCCCTCTATCCAAATTATCTAAAAATTTTAGAGTAACAGGATAAATGAGGGTAATCCACGTAGTGGCGACTCCGCTTTAATAACATAAGAAGAGATTAGAAAAGGAGGGATGCGGAAGGGTAGAGGAAGTATTAACAATGGCCCTGGTGTATGGTTTAAGGATCCTACTCGGCATTCACGTAAAATTACAGGACAACCGCTAGAAAAACTGTATCAGGTAGATCGGGTGCTTTGTAATTGTCCCACGCCCTTCCGATGGCGAGAGATGGGTTTGCTGTGGGGACGCAGCATTCCCTCAATCAGTTTCGGACGCAACTGGCCGACTGTTCCAATGAGAACAGAGAATAACTCTTACCGTATGCTCAAGGCCTGCGACCCCGGAACATACACCTCTCAAAACAGGCCGAGGTGCCTCGGTTTGTGGGAACTGTTGTTCGAAAGCAGAGAGAAAAGTAGGCATTTCTGAAGATCCCCCTCCGTCTCTCCAGAAAGGTTCTACCTGCGAGAGCTAAGAACATCTCCCACAATCGTCCCACTGAAATTATCTATACAAATTATCCTCTTTCTAGTATTTTTTTACGAGATAAAACTTTGACTGAGTCTTAAAACTGAAAGCTACTTTCTCTCCTCCATTACCGCTTAATGAAGAAAACGTTACGTCCATAACTAAATAATGCTTCCTGTTAAAAGATTAAGGACTGCTTTTTAACAAATAACATTACATGAAAGCTGAGAAAATATGTTTGAGTCTCCTTGTTTAGTATCTAATCCCAATCTGGGACTAGTTATAACAGTATTGGTACACATATAATACATATATTATACAAATGTATAATAATACTATATAACAACTGCTATATTAACAATTTTACTATGAAGAACAGAAATGGCAAATATATCCAAATTAAGGCTAATATTCTTGAAGAGCGTTAAATAAAATATATGAATTGATTGCTGACTCTAGAAGATATTTCCTTCAGTTTCGGAATTTTATTTATTTAATGCATTTTATTTACATTATCTACCCCAGATTGGATATATATATATTTCACAGATCAATAAAAGTGATCATTCACTTAGATTTCGTATTTTAACTAAAACAATAGGTAATATAAATTCAGTTCTCTTGTATGAACGATGGGATTTTTGATTTAATGTTAATATTAATTTAATTTTGTTTACAATTACGTCGTTGAAACTTACACTGTTTTAATTGAAATGTGCTTCACTATTACTTTCATCATTGTGATAATACACCTTTACTGATGAATAAAACATTCTCCAGGTTAATTATTTAATACTACACGACGTTTCCATGGCGTACTCTGCCATTATCGTCTGGTTATTCGCTTTTACTTGTTTTAAAGTCAATGTAGGACCTGTATATATACACGTTGATGAATTCATATGTGCGTAGTGTCTTGCCGTTGATTAGGCATTTCATGTGCTAGTTCATGTTCTCATATGGTATAGAGTTTGAGTTTGGAGTTGTAAGAAAACTAGGAGAAATAATCGAATTATGGTTTTATAAGCGCTGAACACAAGGGAAGGAAACAAGAAACATATCGTGACTTTTTAATGACAGATTGGAGAGGGACGATAAAGATATACAGAAGGATTATATTATCTTTATAGAATTGAAAGAGGAGGATACAAATCCACTAATGAACGCATAAAGAGGAGAGATAGAGAAAGGGCAGAAACTGCGTCCCGAATGTGTCTTCATAAATCTTCCGAGTCTGTTTCAAAAGACACTAAACGAAACAAAATGGTGTCATGAAGCAGAAACTAATATAGGAAGTTAATAATAACCACCCTCAACAAAAAATAGACAACTTATAACATCTGACTTCTATTTAAAGTAATAATAAAATTAGCAGCCTTTTAGTCATTAACAAATTTTAATGTTCAAATTATAAGCACAACCTTTCGTCTCTGATTGGGACCTCTTCAGGTGTGTGGATGTTACAATTATAAAAAATTTTTGTCAACTTAAATTTTTTGTAATTGTTACATTCATACATTTGAAGAGGTGCCAATCAGGGTCGAAATATTGTGCCTATAATTTGAATATTAAAATTTGTTAATGACTAAAAGGCTGCTAATTTCATTATTTAATGACAGACAAATAAACAGAAACAGCTAATTTGTTTGAAAAAATTAGTATTAATAACCAAAATATAAAATTATAAATATTTAAAAAGTTAGATGCAAATATTTCTGAGTCTTAGCATCATAAATTTAATATTAAATAATAATAGACTCAAAGTTTTCTGAGTTAAGTGTTTTAACTCCGTAAATATATACTGAAGATAGCACGTTTGTTATGTTAGTAATAGAACGGAGATTATTTATACGTAGAAAAATGCAAGGATAAAAATTCATAGCCTATACAAGAACTGATTTACCATGACATAAGCGTTATTCAAATGATAAGAAATGTATTTCAGCTTCTTGTTAGAAAAATTGTCGCCACGTTCATTTGACCTTGAAATACCAAGTTTACAGCCACATATAATGACTTATTTTTATGACTCATATTATTGTTTCCAGTGAAGGTCACGTCACGGGAACTACTATTATAATTGCCATGGTGCTTCAGTGAATATTGTTTATCTGGTTTCATTTATTGAATAGGTGGAAGTGACATTGTGGAGAATAATATGAGCTGGGAATGGAAAATAACATTTGGAAAAGGGATGAGAAACAAAAAACCAAGGAATGAATACGACAAAAAAAAGTACAATTGCGAACAATAACAGATTAATTCTTACATAGGCCATGGTATTTAGGAAATCAACTGTATGACAGTACATGAAACATTTAAAGAAAGAAGTATTCAGAATTCGGGTAGGAATGTTTCTTTGCTTGTTTTGGGCCGGATTGCAGTAAGAGTGAGGTTTAGGCCTACATGTTTTTTAATTGTGTGAACTATATTTGACTATGCACACATTCAACGTCTACCCTCTGTATGATCCAAACATATAGTTTCTTCAAATTGTCTATTCCGACGACCAATTCTGTTTCTTGTAAGCGGTTCACGACTTAATGCACATTACATCGCAGTTGCGATCACTGTTCTTTTAAGCTCTCGAACGGAAAGAAAAATGAATTCAAAACCTTAGAATATCCTCTATGAAGTGTATTTTACGTAACTCAAATGCACACACCGCACGGAATTATAGCCGCATGATTTTTTACCAAATTTTTAATCATCCTGTATGAGGGCGTGTTGGACGCAAAAAGTACCATGGTAAGATAAAGTTGACTCAGTCATAAATTATTGCTACATTAAAGGAGAATCTGGGAAAATAATCAAATTAACCTGAAGAACATTTGATCAAGTCCCAACTGGTGAGAATAATAACGTTTCGAATACATACAGAACACTCGTATTAATTTTAAACCAATTGTTTAAGTGTAGTAGCACAAGTAGTCGCCGAATATTTATTTTTACAAATAAGTAGATGTATGAAATGGTCTCAAAGTTGTCCGTTGACGTGTTTCAGGCGTACCAGCGACCGATGAAGTCGACGGCAGTGCAGGTGGCGCGCATCGTCGCCGTCACTCTGGTGCTCATGAGCATCATCCTCGGCTCCTTCATCTTCGCAGCCGCCTGGGTGCAGAGTTCTCGTGCTTGTGATCTGCTCAGGGAAGAGGTCGCACGCCAACAAGTAAATCCCAAAGAATATTTTCCCTAGCACTAAGAAAGAACTAGCAAAATAATTGAAGAACCCACCATTTTGGTTCGAATTTTATTTCCCAACAATTGCTTTCAGCATGATGCACTTTTAAACACGTACAAAAAGCAAAGGCGGGTCGTGGTTTTTGAAGTTAGGTGCTACATCACCCCAAGAAACCATTTTTACGATGATAACTATGTTAAATAATAAAACTACATGAGTGATAGTGTTACCAATACTCTGACCCGGAACGTAATATGCTACATTTCCAATTCTGTCTACATAATTTCCAATAAAGTCTAATTTTTAAACGCGGAATAATTTACCATTTCTAACCCCAAAGTATTTATCTCAGTAAATATTTTAAATAAATTTAATTTTCGGAACAAGCCACTGAGCAGTTTTGTATTTAGGGTCGTGATTTTTTATTTGACCAAAAATGAACGATTATTATTTTTGTTTTGAAAATACAAACTATTATAAAATAAGATTTATAATCGGTGAATAGTTCGAATTTATTTCGATTTCGTTGGTTATGTCGCCTGATGCGGCCGCTCTCTGACTGTAGCACGGGAGGCTCCTCCGTTACATTGTGCTGTCGGCTTGGTAGCACACAAGACTAGCAGGTAGTTGAGCTTTACGGGTGGCTTAGGAGGGTGCACGTTGTGACTTTGCGCAGTTGTGACAAAATATCCCAATCCGGTGCTGTAACTGGAATAGCACTGGCTATCCAGCTGTAACATTCCACCGCTGCCACCATGTAACATTCCAGCACTGCCACCATGTAACATCCCACCGCTGCCACCATGTAACATCCCACCGCTGCCACCATGTAGCATCCCACCGCTGCCACCATGTAACATTCCAGCACTGCCATCATGTAACATTCCAGCAATTGGGAATGGGAAGTCCAGATAGATCGTTCACCAACCAAGCTATACCTCCGTTAGCTCACCTGGCTACCGATCTAGAGGATAAAGGAAGAATTAAGAACAGGAAATAGGAAAGTCGGTAACGTGAGGGTTCGGGTTCATCTAATTGAACCTAGGCGTAGTGGTTGGTGTTTCGCTGCACTTCAGGCAAATAAGAGTTGATGAAGAATAAAGAGATTTAATAGTCAGAAATAAAATAGAGTAAGACAAACTGGCGGATAGCACCAGTAGCCACCGGCCCGTCTGGAGGTTGGATCACGACTGCCGTTCCCAAGAAGCTCTGAACAATTCGAAGACTCCTTTCCCCCTCCCTGATGATTTTAAGTCTCCAATGAGAGCTCTTACAGAGAGGAAGATTTCTGCTGCCGTGTGCATTGCTGCATTCGGCACCTAAAGTGCTGACTTCACTAGACTCAGCGTTCTTACAGCTGCGCCCACTTATGTCCGCTATGCGGGAGAGACGTTAATTTCTGCTGCCGTGGGTATCGTTACTCACGGGACCTAAAGTGCTGACTTCAATAGACTCAGCGTTCTTACCGCTGCGCCCACTTAGGTCCGCTATGCGGAAGAGACATTATGATAAGATGGCACGTGTAGACTATTATATTACACAGCTGACTGTTTTAGGAGCGGCGGGGAGTTTAAAGTCTTCGATATCGATGAATAGATTCGCAGTATTAAAACAAATTGTTATGAAGGTTCTTAAAATTAAGGAAAGTAATTTCTTCCTAAATTAATTTATGTGCTGTAGTACATGAACACATACTCACGAGCCGCCACTGGCAAAAAGTTTTCAGAAGGGCCCCAAAATGCGCTTTTGTTTATACAGTTTTGACAGCTGTATTATCTCTGCACTGTAGTTGTCGATCAATGACTTATCAACAGATGCGTTTAGATGCAGAAACTCTTCAGAATTACGACGAAAAAGTGCTAAACAAGCTACAGGAACGACCACAGAACTGTGGTCATTTTCCACCACAAGAAGCCGCCGAAATAGATAAAATTGTTCATGCTAAATTGATTCCATGTCTGTGGCCTCAATATGTTACAGAAATTGGACACACCAATCAAGTGTTTTGTTACAGTACCGGATTCGGCGATTTTGTCACAACGCACTTTACCTTTGCACCCTCCTGCGCCAACCGTAAAGCTCAAAAAGCTGCTAGCGTTGTGTGCTACCAAGCCGACAGTACAAGGAAACAAGAGTCCCCCGTGCTGACACAGAGCGCTGCCGCATCAGGCGACATAACCAACGAAATCGGAATAAATTCGAACTATTCACTGTTTATAAATCTTATTTTATAATATTTTCTACTTTCAAAACAAAAATAATTCATTTCTGGCGTCCCGAAAGATGTTCGTCACTTATCAGAACTAGTTTAAACACGTTCAACAAATTATAAACGTTTTTTAACACTGATCAAGATGAGCCATTGTCTATATTAAACTCGGCTTTGAATGTTAGGTGTTTTGTCCGAAACTCATTTTTTTCCATTTAATTAAAAAAAATAACAATTATTCACTTCTAACTATAGCAAAAATGCAACAAAGCAATGGATGTTACTGAAAGGTTGCAAGGAAACCATTGAAAGTTGGTACATCTCATAAACTTCACATGAACTTTTTTTTGAGTCCTTATTCACCTACTCTACTGTAGACTAATTTTTTAAGCAGGATCCGAAAATACTAACCTGTATGTAAATTGCTTTTCTATGAAGAATTGCACAAAAATAAATAAATTTATGTCAATATCAATGTTATTCACGCACCTGGAACCCTTACTCACAAGTTGAACTGATATTAGCCTCGCAGGCATGAATAATTACAGTAGAATATTCATCAGCCGTGTCACGTTGAGATCGCGAACAGTGTAGAAACCGCATTTCGTGCACAGGTAAAATATTTGTGTATTTGGTCTTAGAAAACTATTTACCTCCTCCTACAGTGACTCACACTCTAAAACAAAGCAGGCCGTTCTAATATGCAAATGAAGGTAGGAACGCGGAGGTTGCAGGGAAAGGTGTTGATAGCAACAAGACCTTGAACGCTGTTGCCACGCATGCAGTGACAAAGATACGTCAACTCCAAACATAACCCTAACCAGCATACATTAGCGAGAACCTCGGCCGACTTGTCTTCACCGTACGAACTCTGGATGGTAGCTGGCTTGCATGAAATCTAAGCTTCAACTAACACCCGCGATACTTGCCGATTGATCACGTGACGGCGAAGGTTTAGATGGACTCGCTGACGGATTGTTTTACAGAATCTGAAAATAGAAGTTAAGATTATGTGAAATAAAATCAGACAATATCGACCGCTGAATTTACATTGTACTTCTAAACTAACGTCACTATCTCAATATATCGCATTTTTTAATTCATATCTCGTCCATGTTATTCCGTTATCCGTTTTCCTTTACGTATTGTTTGCTTGATTAATCCATTGTGAGATCTTCCCTTCTTAGCGTTATTTCAGTACTTTAATGCCTACTTTTATTTACAATATCAATATTAATGGCCATATGTCATAAAAACAAAGTTATATGTCATTCAAAGTTTTATTTTATAAATGACGTATCGTCCTAAAATTAGGACCCCTTCAGGTAATGACAAATAATTAGGAGAACTTTAAAACTAATATTAAATTAACTACATTTTGACATCGTGGTGTAGTACATCCAGTAATTTAATTTTTGTTTCAGAATTATGTAACTGTCACTACCTGAAGAGGTTATAATTTTAGGACAAAACGTCGTTTATATAATAAATATTTTATATGAAAATTTGTATTATTCATTCAACTTTATTTTTCTAATTTATATAGCCACTAATGTTGATATTATAAATTTGAAATGTCAGAAAAATTTAAATTTATTTACGTTGCGCGAGCTTTTGTACATTACATTCTCACAGATCCATGAAATAATAAAGTTACATAATTATATAAAAATGTTCAAACCTTCAACTAGTTTGATTTTTATCGCGGGATTTCCCTAGTCAATTATAAAATAATGATCAAACGAGTTTTCTTCAGTCATGAACACGAAGCGAGAGAACTCGAATTTGAGGACTGAACAGAAATTAGAGCAAGTGAAAGTTTGGTAAGCAACCAACTACCTGTCGGCAGAAAATTCATTAATTTTTTAAGAAAAGCGTGCAGTTGTAATTATGCGAATTATGTTGCTACAACGTAACAAATTTTAAAATGGATCTATGTTTGTGTTATATAAGTTACACATTTTATATAGGTTAGTTGAGTTGTCCTGAGCATGGATTTTAAGATTATTTGAGATATATTTATTTAGGAAAATTGGACACTAAGACATTTACATCTTGAATAGTTGGATCTTAGTGGAACAATTCCTGAGTTTTATTGCACTACTGGAAAAGCTCTACGGCTTTTAAGCCGAGAATTGAGAGGATTGCAAAATCCTTGGGTGTGGAGGCGGCGAAGGACGTGTGTGAACGTACCAGCCGCGGACAATTACCAGTGCAACCAACAAACCAACGGAGATCTGAAAATCCGCAGGCGGTATTTCTTGCTCAGAGAAAACGTGTTCACGGTCTGAAGGAACCGCAGAACTAGTTTTCTTCGTCTCGAAGAAATCAATGGGTAATATGTACGCGGAGAAAGTCTTGTTTTGCGGTGAATGCAAGCGAAACATCGTTCAGAGCGCAAAAAGAGAAGAGTATGGGCTGTGAAATGTGAATGGAAGGAAACGAAACCAGTGTTCCTCTTAGCAGTAACGCCACCGTTACATAATTCTTGTAACGATATAGAGTTTTAGAATTTATATTTGTTATATAGATGTTTCTTTTAAAGAAAGGGAATCCGTAATCTTTTACCTTAGACGGCAAATTATTCTCAGTGTGTTACAGATGATACGCCAAGTTTCGTCATGACATTTCCAATAACAGAGCAATTCCAGAATGTAAGATACATTACAACTTTTATAGGCGTGCTTGATGTGATCTCGCAAAACAAAAAGACATCAAAATTGCAGCGCAGAATTGAAACGCGAGGACTGGTGCTGGAGTATATAAAGCTCACAGGCCTAATATGGTTTTATTCTGGCCTTTCAATTAATTTAATAGATTTGTCTCTTTCCTCATACTTTTTCAAATAAAAATTGTACAGATTTTTTAAGTCAAATCTGCGAAAACCAAATAATCTTCTTGCATGAAGTTTCAACAATAAATACATTTTTAAAGTTGCATATTCTCTTTTTCCTGAGTTTAGCTGTGTTTATATCTTAAACCTCTAAATATACTAATCCTTGCGAGCCATTAACTTATCGTTTCGTTTCCTTACGTATTTCTCCCCAGTATATACTTTTGTATTTAATCCTTCCACTCTAATTTCGAGTTTATAATGCGAAAAACATGTTTGGCTTGAATTGGCGTTGCTGTTATACATGCCTTAAAAATTTCTTAATTTTATTGAACTTTTATTTACATCAATAGCAGTTTCGTTCGTTGTCCTGAGCTCACCTCTTCGTACCACAGTATTTGTCTCAACCGACATTTATAATTATCTGATCCATTTACTGTGAACACTATCTTACCCCCAATTATTCCCATTTTCCACCGATTACTAAGACAACTAATTTTTTTTAGAATATTAAAAACTCAGTATTGAAGGTACCATAACCACCGAGAATTATGTAGGCGTATCTTGGCAATTAAGAACTATAATTCCCAGTCCGGTCGAGATTTTTCCAAATTCGATTCCTCGTTCGTTCGAGACTTTTCCATCCTGATCCTTTAATTCAATTTCATGGCCTAAGTGGATGAGCTTTGATTGAAAGTGTCTTCTGCTCTTTCTGAATTAATTAATTTATTTGAATGTTTTTATGGTCAATTTAGTTACAAGTATTGTGTCTCTATTTCGCTCTGGTCTGGGCCAGTCTCTTCATATACCAGAATTGTCTACACTCGACATTCCTTTCTTTGTGATCAATATATTGTCTCCTCATACTATTCTTTAACCTTTACCGTGTCACACAAACTTGACTCTTCGTCTTATTAGAATGTCCCAAAGCCTTTTTCTCTCTCCGATACTTTCTAAATATTTCTCGTTCCCTTTCGGTTTCAGTATTGGTCTATTCATTCTATGTTATTCTTCTGCAGCATCGTATTTTAAAGTCTTCCATTTTACTCTTTTCAGGCTTTCCTATTGTCCATGTTTCACATCCGTGAAATCCTGAACTCAAATCACAAATTTTCTGAAACTTTTTCCGTCATTAAATTTTAATGTTGTAGAAAAATTCTCAGACTGCGCGTTCTGCTTTCCATATCTTATTTGCTTCATGTAACAAGCTTCTTCCACCAACTATTTTTATATTAGCTAGATCCGTATTTTTGTATTGGCTCGAATAACTTTTTTAGTTCCCCCGTTCATTTTTAGTCCATAACTTCTTCTCCTCGATTTCTTTAAACGAAAAGAACATTTATAAAGAAACAGGTGCCTTTTGATAGATTGCGGACTAGAGAGATGAGCGCCTCTGGTGATGACCTTATTACAGTGACTGCTTGTTTCAGTCAGTAACTGAGCTAATAGACTTTTTCCGCACAGTCGACCAAGGAAGAAACGTAAAGCGCTACACGGAACTTTCTAGGAAGCTCGTGCTATCTCTTTTCACGGCCGAGAACACTTAGATAATCAAACAGTCCCTGTCGGAACATTGTTCAACAGGAAGACAGGCAAGAGAGGAGAACCCCGTCACCGTTTTTGGGTCAACGCGTTAATGACATTCTCGGCACGATCACATGACGAGTATCTCAACGCGGGAGGACGTAAGGAGGGTAAACTCTTCTAGACACAATTACCACGTGGAAATTATCCCACTGTAAGATGTACTTGTGCAAATGTCGCGGTTTCACTATACTTTTTCCTGTGGGAAATAAAACTTGACGTCTGTTAATTGCCTGTAGAGCGTTTCTCTTCAGAATAACATTAAGAACTCCCCCACAATTGCTTCTTTAATCTACTACACGCGTAAAGTAAATGCAAATAGGTACGGTGATATATACTATTTTTAGTTTTACCAGCTATTGCTGTCCATATTCCAGAATAATTAAAAATCTCATTTTCCTCGCATGTTACTCAGAAATCCTGAATTTGTCTCATTTAATGCAGAATTATAAAATTACTCAATTTTTATGCAAGATGACAGAAGCGACGACTATAGCTTGCAGATAATTCCTGGAACAGTTTACTAAGAACTATAGTGAACACAGAGCTTTATGCAACCAAGAATTAAGTATCAATGAACAAAGGTTTTCCTTGTGAATTTACTGGATAAGTAAATTGGGTTTCCATCCGGGTCAAAGTAAGCTTAAACCACGTCATTTAAATGGCGTATTCCGGAAGTGAAACGGACACTTGACAAGGATGATTCAGTATGCCATTAAATAGTCGTTGACTTTGACCCGCATGGAAACTCAAGAACTACTTATCCAAGAATTCAGTATTCAGAAATATAAGTTCTTGGCAATTGAATAATATGCGACCCTGGTCGCACTTTTAAATCACAAAAAAACGTGAACTCACCTTTTCAAACAGGGTTGTCCCTGTGTTTTGATTTATAAATGTCGAACACGTGCTTATTTCAATTTCGGGTTTACTTGTTTATAACCCCATTACCAATGCATATTTCTCAGTTCGCATCCAGGTAATAACACACATGCATATGATAAATGCAAGTGAATGTGGAGCACGGTCAGAGTTTCTAATGAAAGGTTTACTAGAATTAACACTCTATCGTGTGCGGTTGTTTATATATCACGCATGCATCGCGGCATAAACGAAATTGGATCGATATCTCTTCCAAAAGGACAACGATAGAATGTCGTGCCTCCGAACACTCGCTGGAATTATAGAACTATAGTTAAATTTCAGGATTAGGAATACAAAAAAAATCCCGAAAATTGATAAATGAAACGCAGTTCTTGTGCATAATAATGCTGAACACGATCGACGGCTAGGAAAGATGAGTAAACATCCTTGAAATAATTCTATATGTTCCATGTTATCACGCCTTGTAACAGTGTGTTGTTCAAAATAAGGCGGAAAGGTTTGAAACTGAAATTCAATAAAAAAATATTAAAGGCCACACTGTAAGAGAAATAATGAGAGACATGAACCGAAATCATCTTTCAACCTTGGCTAGTACGACAATGGCTCCTTTCAGAAAAACTAATTCGCTTGCATGAATTAATCAAGAGAAAGTAGCTCGAATATTGTAAACGATACTTCAGACGCGATGATGATAAAACATGTTCCTCTCGGCCAATTAGAATAAAAGGTTCTTTAAGAAGTGGATAAAAGTAATCTAACAAATTAGCAAAAAAAAAACTCTTTAATTATATTTTAGCAAGTATTGAAAAATTCGATTGGAGTGTTCAGATAATTTGACGGTTGTACGCCCTGGTCCAAAGTCTCATTCGGCAAATTTGTGTCTGTGAAGCTGCGATAAAGGTTACGTGCGTTCTCACGGTACCACCAGCAACGTTCGTTTGCTAAACCGATGTTTTCACCGTTATCGAATACTGGTGGTGCATGAAAGGGAAACCGCACCAGATGGAGGTCATCACGAGCGAGGCCGACGACCGCAAAGAAAGCCATCAGAGTGCATCTTCAAAAATACACAAAGAGAAAGTGCGCTCTCATTGAAATCTGCACTCTGCGGCAAAAACTAATAATTATCATTATATTAAAACGGTAAGAACGTTACTTTCGTTAATTCCTGATCGAAGGAATAATTTTTCAATACGCACTTCATTTGATATTTTCTAATCACTCTGTATCAACTTAAATTTCAAAATGGTAAAATTAGTGGCTTTCATTAGTAATATTTTTCAATAATTCAATAAATAAGTGAGTGTTGTAATTACAGATTGTATACAAAGATACGCTGTTTCAGTTTTATGAGGACCTTTCCTCTCCAGAATAACGATGACTGTAACACGAAAGGAAGAGTAATCGATTCTGGAGATATTAAGGGCATTAGAAAACAGAGAAAATAGAAATATATATATATATATATATATATATATATATATAACATATTTCATAAATGTGATAAACAACAACGATTTTTATTTACATATTTATTTAGAAAAATAGTTCTCTATTTAAGAAACAAAAGTGTAGCGCTTTATGTTGAATTCGGCACCTTTCGAAAATCTTTGTCTCATCATCGTATTGGAAGTCTGAGGTTCAGTTAGTACGATATTGATTTTGTTCGAGATTCCCAGGCAGATTAGCTCAAAGTCAAACGTGCGTAACGATGATTATTTCGAGGACACACAAGGGGTATTCATACATACAGAGCAAAAGCTGAGCTTCAGAAATATCTCAAATGTTCTGAAATATTACTGATAAATACATATTACGACCTCAGACAATCTAAACAGCTCAAATTCCAAGTCTTAATAAGACAAAAACGAAATGGTAATTCGCAAGTTAAATTATATATACGGTCGGAGAACTGAATTAAATAAATATCCACTCATAAATTTTAAGCAACATGCCTTTCCGAAATATTTTTTATCAAAGTCTATAAGAATTTGAGGTTTAATTCGTGCCGCAAGCAAAGTTATGGATGAAAGGACATTTCCATAATTCTTAAAATAATTTTTTTTTTACAAGAATTAGCGACGATATGTTAAATGTAATGAAGCCGAAGAGCGGAGCTAATGGGATGATACGAGTGTAGTGGTACAGAGACAGCTGCGAGCTCGACGGTGATGTACTGTACGAGTAGAAAGCGGGTCAGACACCCAGAACCGGGGGAGATTCTAGAAATCTCGACTGTAGTCAGCGGTGCACGGTTTATATTTAGCACCTCCGGCTTCTGCTTGATACACTGTATTTGCTTCGATAGACCTCTATGCATATACCTCAGCCTCAAAGTCAAACAATCACGAGACAAGCGAGTGAACAAGAAACATTACGCGTCGTTAATCGTCTCAAAATAAAATTGCAAGGTCTGGAGTTTCAATTCCCTTACTTCATGATCTGGAACCTTTACAAAATGTGTAACAAATTTTTAGTAAGGACGGGGACAACTTCATAAATGGTTTTCTGGAAAATTTTATTCAATCTTAACAATCACGCCATCACGTAATAACTGGAGATCTGTCGAATCGCACTGGCAGATGTAAGCTTTGTTTAAACAGGTAAATTGACCTTTCTGCAAAAAAAAAATAGAAAGAGAAATTACTTTGAATGTTGTGTAGGGATTAAAATGAATAAAGAAAGATTTCACGAGTACGTAGGAGGGAAACAACTCATATGAGCTTGGGAAGATTATACGTTACGTATTGAAATGCAGGCATGTATTTTTGTTGGAAATAACATGAAGGTAGTTTTATGCCGTGAGAGCATCCTGCAACTAATTTTCTGCATGTGGGTCAGCTGCGCCAACAAAGGACACTCGCAGAAAGAGAAAGTCTTCCCTGCACCATCGCCTACAAAAACCTTCAAGCAAGATCCACTCACGTCGCGTGTTCTCATTATCCACGGGCATACATTTGCATCCTATCTTTACAGGAAACTCAATTGCTTTTACCCTGGAAGAAAAATACTTTCTCGTTCTAATTAACCGGAAGTAACTGTCAACCTTAACTATTTAAAATTGTTATATACTTAAAACAAATATAAAACATCCGATGTTTGGCTTTAAAATTTGAGACTTGTGACTCATTCGGTTACTATTTAATAATAACAAAAGCGACTGTATTAAATGAAGACTAACTTACTTAGAAAAAGAAGAAGCTAATTAACAGGTAAAATTAAGTGATAAAATAAGCAAACACCACGTTTTTGCAATCCTGGTTTCTTTCGTCAGGTGATACAAAATCGTAAGAGTTGTTAGAACAACACACCGCACAATGTGGCCAACGCGTCACCTGAGGAAAGCGACAAGGAATACAGAAACGTTAAACATTATAATACTATTGGGAAACCAAGAATCATCTGCCAACCGCCTGCGGAGGGCTGGTCGGCGACACTGCAACGCATCACAGACTTTCTGGATACGAAACCCGTCGTCTGTTTCCATACCAAGAATTTCCCTCAAAATTAGTTCCCAAACAGTGAAATTCAACAAAGTACAAAGTCGCTATTGACCTAGTCGTTGATACGACAATAAATAATAATACGCGAATCATCTCTATTATGAATAAATTATATTTTATTTACAAATAATAAAACTTTTCGAAAATGATTTTTGTATATAATCTATGACACCAATTTTCAAATAAAAAAATTATGGAAACATTAACAATTGATTCTTAAGTCTATAGTTTTATAGCAAGTTTTACTTACTTATAGGAATGAAGTGCAAATTTATTAAAACAAGACTACATCATGAAGAACATTTTTACTGTATCTTGTTATCTAGTACAAATTGGTTTAAGAAAGTTTTTTCATTTGTAAAGTTATTGGCCTTCGTCACAGTTGCCATATTATTTTTTTTTGAATTTTGGAAGGAGAAGAATGTAGCTCATAACACAACTGAAAGAATGAAAATACATTAAATAGTGATAGAAAAAAAATCTGCCAATTAGAATTAGAAATTTGATGGTCAATTTAAAGGACTTATATTTGGGAAGAATAATCATGACTAAAAAAAGTGCTTCTTTCCAAAAAAATATATTTCAAAGTGAAATTATTTAATTGTAACAATTCAATATCAACACAGTATATGTGATGTTTACTTTCCAAGAATCAAATCTTATAATTCCTTAATTTCTCAGCAACATGATGAACATGCAAGCTATCAAGCTTTGGTAGCTGACCCTCTCCAGTCTGAGGAAAGTGCTGACTCAGACAAACATGCAGCTGCAGACTCACAGCAGCAAGAGGCAGAGGAAGAAGAGGAAGAAGATCAGAACCAGCAGCAGCATCAAGTTCACTTCAAGTTACCCCTAACACTAGACTTTGATGACTTAGCAGGAGTGAGTATTCATGAATTTTTTATTTTTTTCAGCTAAATGAAATATTAATGAAACTGATGGAATATATATAAATAAATATAATTGTAACATTTTATAAGACACAAAATAGTTTAAGTAAACAATAATCGAAACATATGAATACGAGAATCTGCAGCATTAATTTGTAAGTAAATAAAATTAATTTTCATGATTAAGAAAATCTATGAAATATGACATACATAGAAAATATACAATTATATCATACATCTAGCTTAAAGTGAATTTTTGTTTTAGTCTTTAGTTGAACGAAACCTGCGTGCTCGTATGGATTGTGTCGTGGAAAAGAGGAGACTGGACCAGACAATGGCTCAACCAGCAAGGAATCTGCAGTTGCCATTTGGACTCAATGTGAGCACTGCACCTCGCTTGGAACACGCTACTGGAGAGCGTCTGGCCATATCATGTGAGAGTGGCCGAGATCAGCGGTATGTTTCTAAATTATCTATAATCTAAAACTTATATATATTTCCTGAAGAAGGAGGTTGAGAGACTCTGAAAAATTGAACATTCTTTAGTCCTGGGTGCCACACAATGCTTCAATTTAACGTAAGCCACAAACTATCTCTCTTTCCTGCCCATATCAATGAAGCTTGAGGTTTCTATGCAGAACAGAAGGATGTTCTCCAAATTTCCGTAGGCTCTCGTTCCCTTCTTCAGGAAAGAGAGAGACATTCTGTGTGCCAACTGGCTGTGGACTGTGGAGATTTTCTTTCCTTACCATACCAATTATCTCAATTATATATATATATACTTAATACTACTCCTGGGGAAAAAATGAAATAAATTCTTTAATAAAGCAGTATAAAAACATAATTAAGTTTATTTAATAAATACTGAACCCAGTAGTTGGTGCATTATGAAACATTATATATATACTTTTTTTTACAGACATATGCCTGCTGGTATGGGAATGATGACTCCACTTATTGTTCCTCTCCCTGGTCCAGTACATCTGCCTCTCAACTTCCAGGGTCCTATGCAACAGCCTCAGAATCGTATGCGTCCTCAACATGAGATTCCTATCCAGATTATTGAAGCACACCAACTTCCAATCCATTTTGCAGAAGCTCAGGCTCACAGAGTTCCAGTACATATCACTGAAGTCAAGCAGATTCCCATCCCCATACCTCAGGCTCATCGCATGCCTGTGCAGATGCCAGAAGTCCACCGTATGCCAATTCCAGTGTCTGAGGGACGCCATATCCCTATGCAGATGACAGAAGGACAACCTATTGCTCTGCAGATGATGGAAGCTCATCAAATTCCAATGCCTATGGCTGAAGGAAGGTCTATGCCAATTCAGATGGAAGCACACCACATACCAATACAGGTAATAATTAAGTCTTTCTAAAAATATTCATACTTATGTATTTGTACATTTAAAACTAAAAGTATTTGTTTAATGATGGATGGCAATGTACTGAATCTATATTCATTTAATTACTTGTAAATTATAGCCAAAATCACTTATTTTATTGTCCTTGTTTCCTATCTTTATTCTAATGAATGAGGTATTTTATGAATATTTAAAATGGAGGACAAGAAACTGCACTGAATTAAGCTTGCAAGCTTTAATGATAGTTGAAAAAATTTTTACATTAAACCATTGTAACAACTTATCATGTTTTTCCTCTACATATTTACTATATTCAGGTTAATATATTTATTTAATATATTTCTGTCATATAGTGAGTGATGAAATTAAAAATATATTTATTCTATGGTATAAAATACCATGATATGAGCATTCTGATATAATATTTCTTTTATTGATGGTTTCTCAAAAGATTTGAGAAATATTTCACATCTGTTATACCTATGATACTGATACTTTAAATTTGAAAGAAGCAGGTGGCAGAAGAAATGGAAGGGCAATCAGAACAAGAACAGCCTCTGACTCTGGAAGCCCTACGAACACCATTCCAGAGACTGGTGCCTCCCCCACCACAACAGCCTGTTCCCAGGCCACATTGTAAGTATTGTTAACCAATATTACATAATAGTGATTTTAAGTTTTTTTCTAACAATACTTCATAGAATTCATATATTGTAAAATAGATTTATTTATATGGAGATATATAAAGGACGGTGTAGCCGTAGGGATTCGAAGGTATTTCTTCAAATTTTCGGAGAATCTCGGCCTTCTTCTTCAGGAAAGTCTGTTTCACCATTCCGTGCACCTTTGGTTCCCAAGTGCTACACCATACTTCTCTTTCTGGTAAGCTACAAGCTATGTCTCTTTCCTTTCCATACCAATATCACAATTATTTTTGACAATGTAATATCCTTACTAATATTATATTATATTATATATATATATATATATATATCAATATAAACAGGAGAAATAGGAGGATTATGCTTTATGTGAATTCATATGCTCAGGCATAGAATACGCACATAGAAAAGCATATGTTCAAAGCAGGGAGAAGGATGGAAGAAGAAGGGAAGACTGAAAATATTTTACCCAGGGAAGACTTGAACCTGCGTGATCTGCTAAGTCCAGAGACGCCTTAACCATCTCGGCCACCAGGTCAAGTTTCTGACCAGGCAAATATAGACAGTCTTAATATGGATAAATAGTTGTTTAGTGGAGGAATAGATAGAGTAGAGGGAATGAAGTATTAGGAGCATCCATTATGGAATTAATACAATATTAGGAGAATGCATTAAGAAATTCGAACTAATTTGGTGACAAAGACACATATGAACTTGGATAATGAGTAAGGATATATACATATACATACATACATATATATATATATATATATATATATATATATATATTTATATATATAAATAACTGTGATATTGGTATGGAAAGGAAAGAGAGATAGCTTGTGTCTTACCTGAAAGTGAAGTACGGTGTAGCCGAAGGTAGTTCTTCAAATTTTCGGAGGCTCTCAGCATCCTTCTTCAGGAAGGAGTGTTACAGCATTCCGTGTACTGTTCAGCTGTGTACTCCGCAGTTGGGGTCTATATTGGGACAAGCAAAATCGTACTTAATAAAATTTTATTTACAAATTTGTCTGTTTTTTGGCTGTCCATTTCTTCAAGCAATTGTTTTTTTCTACCTTCTTAATTAAAAAAGTATTTATTTATTAAATACGTCCTATTGTCAAAGTATGAAAAATGGATAATATTTTTGAATTAATCACTTTCTGTAACATACATTTTAAATTTTTTGGCTTAAGTGTTGTTGAAAAGCATGCTATTTAATGTATACTTGCATGCCAAATTGAAACACATTAAAATGATACTTTTTATCCTAAATAAAATAGTTAACAAACAATTTCTAATTATGTCAGTAGTAGTTTGTTGAGCAAATAGTAACAATGAAATAGAGAAAATGACAAAAGTCAAAAACTACATTTTATTCAATTTGCAGATGTACATCCTCGCTCAGTACGCAGCGTTGAAGATGTTTTCCACAAAAGAGATAAGCGCATGCGCAGATGTGCCTGTGACTGTGCTTGTTAAATTAATCAAAGCACTAAGTGCATTTGAAAACTGTTTTACTTTTAATTAACATATTTTTTTGTAGAAAAAGTCTGAGTACTATTAATTGATTCTAAATGTCTAGTTCATAAATTTATGTAACTCATGTGATTTTGTATGTAAATAAATGTTAATAAAGATTTTTTTTGAGTAATAGTGTAATTGATTAATTAAAATTATAAATTAATTTTAAAATTTAGTCTCTGTACTGATTGTAAACAATAAAATTGTAAACAGAAATTATTGATTGATTATTCAAATACAATTTTGGAAAGCATTTATGAAAATTAAGATGTTTTCTAATTTGAATGAAATTGTCATCTACAAAAACCTGATTGACGAAATGTTATAGCTTCAGCCCAGATTTCTTTTAATTGAGCTTCTCTGTTATTTGAGCACCCTGAAATAATAGTATGGATTTTAGCAACACAAAATATATATAAAAAATTATTATTAGTTGATATCTGCATATTTGTTAGTATATGCTAAATATACTGAAGTATTTAACAAAAATTTTTACACAATAAAATTTAAGTAGACTTATATAAATGGCATAAAGAATTTACCACTTTCTTTATTGCAAATTTCAAATTTTTGCATAAACTGGAATAAGTATGAAATGGCTTTTATGTACTGAAATTGCTAACCTACAGCAATTTATGTTTTACGGCTAATAAAAATCTGAAAAAAATGGTTCTTCTGAGTACAAATAATAATTTTGAATGAGAAATTTGGTAACTGTGTGTTATTGATGTAATTATGGAAAACTTATAATTATATCTTAAGATGTAACATATAGCTCAAAGAAATTTGAGTATTGGATTAAAGTAACAGCAGGTATGGAAACCATTGTAGAAAAAAATATACAGTATTTCAAATGCATGTTTTAACAAATGTGAAACTTTAAGCAACTGTGAAATGTTGTATGAGTTGAATAAGTAATTCAAATGTTTCAGAAGCAAATTCACCTGCAAAAATTTTAATACTCAAAACATTCCTACAATAATAACAATTCTTCAAAAATAAATCAATGTGAGAAAAGACTCAGCAACATCACACAGCCTGAAAGTTGGAAATTGAAAGTGGATCTGTTGATAATTGTAAGAATAAGAGAATTAGGTAGTGGAAAACAGTAGACTGAAAAGGTCAATAAAAAGTTAATATGAAAAACAACAAATAAAAATAAGGCAGATTTTTTAAAAAGAACTTGATAAATTTTAGACAATTTTTTTACAAAATAAAGCTAATATGAGATGGGTTTGTGAACAAAAGATGTCCTATGTTATCTGATAGACACATAATGGGATCCTAATTCAAGTCCTTTATTTATACTTTTTGCTCAACATTTTTTTAAAAAAACATACTTAAAGTTATTATATAAACTTTCACTACAATTACTCATTTAAAAATTTGGACACAGCAGTCTACATCATTCATTAGATACCATACTTTTTATACCATATTAAAATTATTTACAGAAACATAAGACTCACAGCATTTACTTGTCTATGGCCATTTCCCATTTAATTGAATACTTATATTTATCAAACCACAACTATTTTCCCTCAGTATATGAAAATAATCTTTATAAAATTTTTATTGAAAGTTAAGATCTGTAGATAGAAATTTTCTAACATTATTCCCCTTTTGCAGCAGGTTAGTAAGTCCACCATAAGTGACAACAGTTTTGGAAAGTGAACGTCAGTCATAAAAAGAATTTATATGAATATATATAATTTGTGCACATTTAGATAGGAAAGAGTGACAGTGATGCCAACTTACCTGAAATAAATAGTTTCACCAGTCTGACTTAAGTGAAATTCCAAATTTTCAAGGGCCTGAGCCCCCTTTGTCAGGAAGAAAGGTCAGAATTTTGTGCCGGCCAGGCACAAATTGATGAATTTGAACTAAGGCATACCAGCCAATAGACAGTAACAATCTACACCCAACAAAGCCAACAACTCAGTCTCTCTCTCAAGAAAAGTTCACAACAATGTAAAAATCTCAGAAAAATACATACACACAAACAAACACATTTGAATGGAAGGTAAAAAGAAAAGAAAAGGATATAAAGTAAAAAAGTGAAAGAATGAGAATAGAAAAAGGTTATTATAATAGTAATCATTATAAGAATTATCATAATATTATGTTCTCACAAGATTTCTACAAAACATCATAACCACTGCCACAATGACCACTATAACAAATTTAGATGATGTTGAGTCCAGGACTTTCCCTAGATAATATGTGCTGGAAGAAGAGTTCCCCAAGATGAAGTTCAGCATCTGATGAAGCAGGAGGTAGGGCTTTAAGGAGGGTCAGTAGCATTGGTCAAAATTGTTGGAGTTGTGACTTTGGACATGAACAGCTCTTGGAAATTGGGTTTTGGATAGTTTGACAGTGCTGCAGTGGTTAGCAATATGTTCAGGGAGGGGTCATTTGGTTTGACTGATATAGATAGCAGTACAGAGTTTGCAATTAATTTGATGGATGATGTGGGACATATAGTCCGCAGCCGGCTGGTGCACAGAATGGTGTAACACTCCTTCCTGAAGAAGGAGGTTGAGAGCCTCTGAAAATTTGAAGAACAACCTTCAGTTCCTTAGGGTGACACCGCACTTGACTTTCAGGTAAGCCACAACCTATCTCTATTTCCTTTCCATACAAATATTGCAATTATTTTTAACAATATATACTCATTTGATATAGACAGGACAGAAAGACAATTAATGGGTTTGCACAAACTAATGGAGAGTAAACAACATGCAGTGTACAACTATATACTGAGGCTAGTGTCTCTGAAAATGTGAATATTTTCTTGTAAAATTTGTGACACAGGGTCTCATTATCAGGTAAGCCAATAATTATGTTTTCCTATCCTGCCAATAAACTATATGCCAATGTTACATACTATACTTATCCAGAAAAAATTAACACTGTGAAGTTAACTAACATGAGGTGCATACCATTGAAGGAGGAACAACGCCACTGAAAATTTCAATTATGAATTGGGATATAGTGGATGTTCTTCACTCTAAAGTAAGCCAAATGAATCTCCACTAGTACATCGTTCCCTAAATATATTTCTGTTAGTAAATACTGCCAAGAATTTGATTGAACTTGTAACAAAATGTTACTGAATCATGTATTTTAACCTTTTTACTCTCTTATATTTGTGAGTTTAATGAAAATAAAATCTTTTTAAATTAAATTGGTACAAATCTGTAAAACTGTTCTTCATATTTTGCTTGAGTTTGATTCAGGGTTACTTTTACATAATTTAATTTCCAAACATCTACAATGATCAAAATATTTACTTAATTATATTGCATACAGACCTAAGAACAAGTTGAAATTTCCATTTCGGTTATTTCCCTCCTCTCCTGGGCAATTGGTCCAAATTGGCTCTCCATCACAAAGCAAATCAAATCCACCAACACGTGATTCTTTGCCTGTCAGCCTGAAAAAGTATCCTTGATTAAAGTTTGAATCATAACTCACCATGAATCATGAATATGACGGAATATCTATTTTATGAACTATCTATTTTTGTTTTAAGATGGCTTACAAATATTATTGAAGAATAAAAATATGTAAATGTTAAGAGCCCCATTCATCAGGAAGGAAGATGTGAACTGTGTGCTATCTGGCCCTTCAAAAATTTGGAACCTTCTCTCACCTATATTTTTCAGGTAAGTCGGCATCGCACTCTCTTATATATATTGTAATACCTAATTAAGAAGGCCATTATTTTCTTTAAATTTTATCATATTTGTTTCACGGCACAGACTAGAGGTGGATGCCGGCCATTATTAAAATCTATTTACTGACTCAGACTGGAGATCTTGCGTGGCTCATATAAAAAATGATGATTGATGTCAGATAAGTGCTCATAAAAGGGAGAACAATAATTTGAGATCTTTGGCAGCTTTTAGATATAATGTCTGACTGATGTCGGGACAAGACTCCAAAGGAACAACGGGCAGCAGCTTTGTTGACATTCAATTACAAAACCCTGGATTGTTTATCTAACAATATTTTGATTGGCTCTCTTAGTGTGAGAAAGCTGGATGATATCCGAATGTGGGAAAGTAAACCGTGAGAAAAAGGAATATTCTGGAGAGGGGGATGTGGATAGGAATAGTTAGTTGGAAGGCAGAGCTTAGAGAAGCCAGAGGTTGGGTGCCATAGCGCAAGGAAGGATGGAAGAATTGAAAGTCAGATTTTGAGGGAGACTGTTATGGATGGAGAAGGAGATTGGTAATCGTGCCTAGTGAGGACGAGCGACGTAAGCCTAAGTTGGGCAAGAAATGCTGACGTTTAATTATCTGTTGGTTTGTGAAATTTGTGGAAGTAGTTAATTGATGATCGTCTGAGTGAGAGAAAGCTTAGAAAGAAACATTATTGGACGTTCTAGAATAATTCGAATAAACTGAACATTTGGCGTTGGCGATAATACTGGCCAAATTGACTGTCGGCCGCGGGCGAAACATTTTAGTCTGTACGAGGAGTCAGGAGTCTGGGTACCGCAAGGATAAAGTGTATGTGTTTGTGAAGTGTGTTTGTGAAAGTCTGTGTAATTTTATGCACAGAATGGTCGTTTTAGCGTGAAGTGTGTTCCTGAACTCCAAATATAAAATTGTAAGTAACGACTTAATGATAAATGCTGTAAATGTTAAAGAAAGTTAATTAGTCAGATTTCATTTATTTTAACTTCATATTCCGTGTATTTGTTTAAATTGTAAATTTTATTGTATTTTGTTTTCCTTATCGACCCAGTGAAGACCCTGAGATATAGAGTTTGATTTATTAAGAATGTTAACGTGTGTTTTATTGAATGCCGCATAATTATAAATGTAAACTGATTGTTTATGAAACTTGATCTTGATTTGGCAAAATAAAAGTAGGGATTTTTGAATTGTATTTTGAATGAATAAATTGTTTTGTTTAAAAATTTAATGATCTGTTTAATTTAAATTCCTGTAAAAATTAATCTATATTTTGTGCTCCAATGTGGGTAAATTAATTAGCTTTCCAGTTGTTATTAAAATTTGGCAACAACTTGGAGCAAGTTTTTTGTTGATAATTTATATTTTTGGTATGACAAAGTTTCAAATTAATTTAAATTCTTTATTTGTGGTTATTACATAAATTGGCTACCACAATGTGGGAAAATTTCATTTAATTAAATTTTTATTTTTGGTTATTACAATATATATATATATATATATATATATATATATGCGATATTGGTATGGAAAGGAAGGAGAGATAGGTTGTGGCTTACCTGAAAGTCAAGTGCGGTGTCGCCATAAGGAACTGAAGTTTGTTATTCAAATATTCGTTTGTTCTCAGACCCCTTCTTCAGGAAGGAGTATTACATTCCATGCAACACTTTCAGGTAAGCCACAACTATCTCTCTTTCTTTTCCATACCAATATTGCAATTACTTTTGACAATGTCATATCCTTACTAATATTATATATATATATATATATATATATATATATATATATATATATATATATATATATTAGAAATTAATGAATTTGTCAGTATAGATTGAAATAATGTGAATATAATTTAATGAATTGAATAGAAATCTCAAATCATTCATTACTAAAATGGATCTTGCTGGAAAAGTGATGAAAATTTAGAAGATTATCCGATCTCTTTCATAGTAATTTTTTAAATTAATGAACAATGTCTCAGATTTGAAAACACTTCAAAATATTTGCACAGTGCAGTCATCCAGCATGAAGTTCATGCAACTGACTCCCAAGAAATGAGAATAACACCTACAAAAATTTGAGAAATACATTTCCCCACTAACATGGTGACACAAGTCCCTGGTTTCAAGTAAACCATTAACTCATACACACTCTTTCGTGTACATCTCAAGTATATACTTAAAGAGTGTGACAGTTATAGGGAGAAAGAGACAGACATTTACATGAATATAAATTTAAATACTACAAGATGAGATAACTTATAAATTCTCTAGGGATAACTTTTATAATGCATTGGTCACAAGTTACCAATTGGTAAGTTAATATTGAAGGCAATCTACAACCCTCACTAATTAAAGAAAATGATCATTAATCACAATCAAGATTTTAACATAACAAGAGAATTAACTTTTAACAAAGACAACAAACAATTACAATCAAGCATACATATTAAGATTTATGTAATCTAATTTACTTGCAGACAAGACATTATTCTGAATAGATTATCAAGTTAAATGTTTTGCATCCCCCCTTTTCAAATCCCTTCCTATTCTATTAAAGGGGAGTTGCCCAATGTGGATTACCCTCATGTAGCCTGTTGCCCTAAAAACAAAAAAATAAACCAGGACTGCATGATATTTGAATAGAGAGTGTTTTTCTTGTCTGCAGTCAAATATATCAGAAAGAATGCATGAATTTCAACATTAGAAGAATAAACATGTAAATTGACATATTATTTTAGAAGATGTGCAGCTAATGCTTTCTTTTATTCAATACGTAGATTTATTTTTGCCAATGATTGACAACTATGGTTTGGCACTAAATAAAAATATGACGACATATGAAATTTCATCAGAAGCTTTTTTGAAATTGATAAATAGATTCCTTGAATTTGTCACTTTCTTAGTATTGTCCACTTACATTGGGAAGCATATGGGGTTCTTTATAAATTTAATCATTTCCATCCTTATATAAATTCCTAATTCCAGATTGCAACATTCTGCGATCACCTGTTTACTATTGTTACCTATTATTATTTGTTTATAAAATCTCATTCTTTATTCATTCACCTGACTTCTCCATTACACTGTTTTTATTCATTTGGTTCATGAAGTATGTGAAAATCATTATGCTTATTACATTGGATAATTGTTTTACATCACATTGCCATCCATGTGTTCCAAATATACAAAAAAATTACGACTTACATTATTCTAACCAGGTCTATATTATATCTGAAGCTGTATTTTTCTTTTCTAGAAGATAGTCAGAAGTCAGTTTTCATTGGAACTTTTCCATTTTTTTCTATCTGAGTGATTTGTTATTCAGGCATGTTTGTATCATTCAACTGAATGTAATAATTTTTTTTATCAGACTTACTATTTTTATAGAAAACTACTTATTATTATATAATGACTAATAATTCCTGTTATCACACAAACTTTTTCCATCATCATAAAACAAAATAGAAGACACTATTCTAGGCTAGGTGTCAAATGTTAAAATGAAAAAATTTTTGTCTGATTGAAAATAATGAATAAGAAAGATAGCCAATTCAGACAAAAATGTAATATAAATTATTCAGAAAACCTACATACTCTGGATGTGTTCTCAATTATCTTTCTGATCATCCTCTAAACCAAAAGATAGCTATGGTATACAATCTTGTAGACAGAGCTATATTACTTTCTAACTCCAAGTTCCATAAACACAACTTAAATATTGTCAAAACATTTTAATCTCCAATGAGTACCCTTTAAATTTTATTATTAAACACACAAACAGCAGATTGAACAAAATCCAATATCCAACTGTCAATCGTCCCCAAACACCTCAAGCCAAATTTTTTCTCGTACTCCTTTATTACAAATATCTACATTACAAATTGATCCAAATATTCAAAGAATATCAAATATCCATCATATACAGATCAACTAATACTCTTTCCTACTTGATTAAAAACCACAAGGACCCACTTGACACCTGCAGAAAATATTGTGTTGTTTACAAAATCTCTTGCTCTAGTTGTAATTCCTGCTATATAGGGCAAACAAAATGTTCCCTTAATACACATATCAAGGATCGTATGTCTAATATCAAACTTCCCATTGATAAACAATCTGTAGTATCCAAACATATCATCAATTCTAAACATACATTTGATTGGCAAAATGCTAAGATTTTAGACATTGACACCAGGTACAATTCCATACTCATTTCAGAGATGCTTCACATTAAATCAAACATCACTGTTATTAATGTACAAACAGACAATATTTAACTCAATAGTTGCTATGATCCCTTATTGTTATGCTTAACCTTCAGTTTCCCCATTGTTATTGCTCCCTTATTGTTATACTAGCCCTTCGGCTCTCCTATTGTTGTTGCATTTTCATCACTTTTAAGTTTTGTCAACTGAAAAGTGCAGTTGTGTTGTTCTAGGCTCTTCTTCACACATGAGGAGAGGCACAAGGATCCCAGAAACGTTGTGTGGTATTTATATTACCTTTTTGTCTGAATTGGCTATCTTTCTTATTCATCGTTTCCTTTATCCTTAGTCCCTTTGTGTTAATACAATTGTTCTGCTTTAAGCTTTATCAGGCCAGAATAATTAATTAATTAATTTATTTTACTTCACCTTTTCTTCGAACCATTTTATTCCACTATCATAGTTCCTTCTCAGGCTCAATATATAAACTACATTATTTAAGGCATAACTATTAAAGGGGAATCAGAGACCAAGGTTGAGGCATAGATTGGTTTGAATTGTTGCTGTATAATGTGTGGGGTGGTTCAGTTTGTGTTAAATTTAATGGAATATTGTAATTAATTAGAATTAGAATATATCTATTATGGCCTGGAAGATTTAGGTAGAGTCCAATATGGAGCATTTTCATGAAATAAAATATAGGGAATTTGCTTGCAATGGCTTAAAATGCTCAATATGGGACCAATGTTTAGGGAGAGTGAAAAAGACATTACAAATTGAATTTTGCTACTCTGGTGATTCTTAACTTAAGTGCCTATATATTGGTTCAGAACATACATCTGTTCCATACTTTATTGATTGGCAACTCTGCATTGTGAAGCCTTTGTGTTCATTATTAAATCAGTTTCTTTTAGCAATAAGGGGATTTATATACAAAACTAGGACTGGATTACATGTGAAATCTTGATATTGAACTAATGCAGCACGTAATCAAGAAAATACTGAGAACAATGAAAACATATACTATACTTGGAAAGGTATAACATTTTTTAATAACATATGTATTAGTTTTTAGTTGAGATAAAGAAAGAGGGGGTGTCAATTTAAACTCATGTATTTATTGTTAAATAATTCATTTTGAAAAAGTGTGTAAATTAACTACATCTAACTTACCTTCCTTCCAAGTCTATTACATTAAGTACATCTTGCAGTAAATCGTATTTTAACCTGTGATCTGCTTTATCGGTTGCATATAAAGATGGAGAGGCGTTCACTTCAAGAAGCCACCTGAAAATTATGACAAATTATAAGTTTACTTTTTTATGTGGTAAGATTAGATTTGATGAACAAGAAACTTACGGTCTGAGAGATATATCAATGAGAACATCATAGCCATAAAGCTCAAAGCATCGTTGATCATGAGCTATTGAAGTCTGTACCGCAACCAGGCTTGTCATTACTAATTTCCCAATATTTGATATTAGTTTCTGAACAATTTGTTGACCATGGCGAGCTGTAAGCCATTGACGTAAGTCTTGAAGGGGCCATTTACTTCCTCGCTACAAACAAATAATGTTATTAATTACTATGGTCACTAAAAAATTTAGGGACAAGTGCTGGGAACTACTTAGGAATATATAATAATTTGGAAATATTACATGAATTAAATAATATTTCATTTTAATGTCTGTTTCAAATTGTAATTATATATATTTAATGACCTATCAACAGACATTTTTTTAGAAAACAAAAACATATTAATAAAATAAATCTGTCTTGATGTTATAAACACTTTCTCAGTCTTGCTATGACTGTATAACTAACACACAAAGAATTTGAAAATGAAACTAAAGTAAATTAACTTCTCTTAGAAGATGAAAAAAACACTAGTAGAAGAGATTGACAGATCTGCTAATTAACAGATGCACTATCAAATAAACAGTGGTAGATTAGAAAATTTTTAAACCTAATTTAAAACAACTTCAGACAGTCTGAGGTGCTTCATGAAGTGATATCTAGTATATGCGGAAATTACCTTATTGTATAGTTGCATTACTTTGTCTCCAACTGCACACCATCTATTGTAAATACAATAAACTAATCTAGTTGCTAAAAATAGTGTTGTGGAGGCAATTTTAAATTAGTTGGGTAATGTAGTTATTGTTTATTTTAAAGGTTTTACAAACAAAACTGTTTTCATTTCACTAAGCTCTCGTTGGTCGTGGGGGTGGGGTGGGGGTGGGGGGGGGGGAGGTCTGTGTGGCATGTAGGTACAATGAGAATTAGGAAGCTAGAAAAGTCTATGTCCTGCAAAATTCCCTTGTATGTTTATTGAAGGCACAAGTATTGTTAATTTGGTAATATACCAAAGTTTTATGAAGTGGACAAAACACACTAATTTCTATTCATAAGCGAAATAATTATGTTGCTATACTAACAAACGGAAATAATATTGAACTGTCTTGAAGTAGAACCTCATCGGTATGAGATGATTTAATAAATACCGATCCCTGAATGTCGTCATTGACTCCAATCCAGTTTATGAGTAGACTTAATTAAAAATTCGTTCTTTCGTTTTTTACACAACTGTTTCCATTTGAGACCGAAGTAGAGAATTAATAAAAATATATCTCCGAGAATGTAATGTTTCTGTCACAGATAGTTTAATTTTTGGCAAAACTCTTGAAGCTCCCATAGTTAAACTGGTCAATAAAGTTAAATCCATGATGTCATTTTTCTTCGACAATTTTAGAGTTATACACAAGAATTTCGTATTAAATGGCCAGGGAATGATTGGAGATTTGCCGTGAGGTTTTTACGGCGTTTTAGGAGTAGCCTATACGTTAAGGAAAATTCTAGAGAAATGATCCATGTATGACTTTATCTTTCACCTCAATAATTCGATTTATACCAATTTCATCAAAGCGGATAACCCTAATGTAGTTTGTAACTCTCGGCGGGGAATCGACACATTTTAAACTTGGGTAATATACTCCTACCTTCTTGCATTTCAATATTATTATATTACATTATTTTTTTCAAACTGTGATCTATATGACCCGTTATTACTATGATATTGTTTTTATATTTATACATTTTCTTAAGAGTATATATATTTCACAACCACAAAGTATGAAATATCAGTGTTTTAATCAGAAAAGGAGTCGAGAAAACCAGGACTACGGAATTCCCGATAAATAGCAGCCTTAAAAAAAATTGAGTCAGAGGACTTTCCTGTTTCTACAGAATTGAACTTGTCACTACTCCTGCTTTCTAAGCGGATGACAGTGTTCTCACGTTAAAATCCAGGTAAGAAAGTTACTTTTCTCTGAAGAGGTTTTAACTGGTCTAGTTGCCTTCGCCTGAATGAATTCGACATAAAGTAGCTTGTTTTTAATATATTCATGAACACTCAAAATTAAATACAAAATAAATTTGGTACACAAAGAGAAATAATCCAATTTCCTCAATCGCAAATAGGAATTGTTATTGAGTAGAGCCTGTCACATGAACGTGTTTTTCATATTGGAGGAGTTTGAAATTAAGAAGACTATGAGGATTCAGAAAGGATATTATTAATTAAATGCGGGTATATACCTATTGTAACACCCAAGTTTGACCTCGGCGTCGATGTTCGTGGTTCATTCATGATGAGTGATGGGAAATTTTCCAGCTTTGCAAATAGGAGTCGATCAAAGAGACGAAAGTAAGAAACACGGTCTCTGTGAGTAAGCTTTAATAATGCCAGGGTAGCACAGATTATTGGATACTTTCGAGCCCTGAAAAATGTTTTTTACAGTGCGTGTCTGCGTTCCAACAAACGCACGAACTTAAAGCAACTATGGTGATAATCCAAATTCTCATTCTGCATACTTCACCGTTTACAAATTGCTTTCCGCTACCCGTGTCAGTACTCTTCGCCTCCTCATATCAAACCGGACTGCCATTTTTAGATTAGTCTTTCGCAACTCATACTCCCTCAATTTCCCTAGTTTTTCCCCAAGTAAAAAAAATACTCTTTTTGAAAGGCTCTTCTAAACTAACCTAGAATTGGCTAGGATATTACTCACCTAGTGGATTTCTGTCCATCAAACCTCTATTTATTTTATTTGACATTTTATTTTTAATATTTATCAATTACAAGATAGTTCGTTTCCTAGTGCCCAGTCAGTAAGGACTTATTTTGAATTAGCTGATATAAAACGTAGTGTATAAGTTATATACTATTACTATTGCAGTAGACTTTTTTGGTTGAAATATAAAGATGTAACAGATAATTCCAGTTATTCGCAGTCATTAAAACATAATTTAAGTGCCTTGGTTTATTTTTGGTACACACTTCAAAACACAATGAATATGAAGCATATTTTATGATAAACTCTAATTAGTAATCGCTATCTTTCCGCAGAGGAAAACATGGCCCCTCATATCCATTGATATAAGAGAACAGGAATTTAAACCAATATATTTTTCTTCGTAGTTTGAAATTAATGTAATGCCCTTATTTTCATAATAATCAAATTGATGAGCAATTGAAGGAGCTCATAAGTCACTATTATATATAGAAGACAATGTAACAGAAAAATAGCTTTAGGAAACGGTTCCATAGCTGGAAGGATGCGAAACGTGTTCTATCAACGGGTGAATTCCATACATAACATTTTAAGATGCTGTATCGTATAGAATTAATAACAGCTGCCGGAAAGTATTATGAAACATTGCAGGATCGATTGAACTCTTCTACTACAGTCGACATATTTAAGAAGAAAATATTTTTAAAACACAATAATGTGGTTTCTATCCACCATATACGTCAGAATCGCAGGATATATGCAGATTTTAAGAGATTATTTCCTTTTACTAAATCAAAAAATTTGACAATTATTAAATATTATGTCATAGTTGTGACAGTGGTTATTTTGCAGCGTCTGATCTCACTTATTTTAGAATTGAAGATAATAATAGCAGAATCAAATTTTAACCATGCTGTAAATAATTGTACGAAGTGTGTCTTTGTTAAAGAAAAAAGACAACAGCTTACTTTTGCACTGGACTGTAATTCTAGTTGTTTACTGACCGTGTCCGCAGGGTTGTGTCGCAGACGCAGGGTGGTGTTGGTGAGGTGCGTGAGCGTATCTGCCAGGTCGTTGAGAGAGAACTCCCTCGTCGACATGCGCGCGAAGCCTTCCCTCGCCACCCACGCCTTCAGAGGGTTGAACTGCAGACAAATATTAAAAAATATTTACTTTAAGTTAGGTTGTACTCATGAAACATTTTGAGTTCTTTTTATATGTTTGTTACATTAAATACTTTTTCGAAAGTATTAAACCGTATTTTACATTGCAATCAAAGGAATCGTCTTTCAATTGAAGGCTACATTATTAAGCATGTGCGTATTTTGACTCAGTCGCACTTAACGTAAGTAACAGACATTCTTTTTTGTCTGTGGGAAAAACGAATTTACCAATATCTCAGCTCTTGAGGTTATGTGGGACTTAATCCGTAGACTAATAACCACTAAAACTCCAAGCCCTTAGTGCTCCTTAACAACTCATCATGTCTGGGCGAATGTTAATTGGCCACCGCTTTCCTTTCCGCTCTTCGTGTCGGAGCATTTTTATCACTCATGTGGCGTACTTTACTACCGCATTACAGTTCTCTTCCGACCCGTATTTCAGGTATCAAATGCTGTTATATGTTTATGTTTCCATACAGCTCCTCTCTTTCTGTTTTTTGAAGCGCGGACACTGGAAGAATACGTGTTCTGCGTCTTCAATTCTCTACATCAAAATCGATATTGATAGGATCAGAAACAACCACGTCCCAGTCAGTGTTATCAGGTTGTTGTGAAGTTATCCCATTGGAAATATTTTCACAATGTCGGGAAAAAATGTCATTATAATCTATTCCCTGTATCATACTGTGAGTTTTTTGGTCAACACAGTATTCCTGAGGTTCATCAGGCTCCCTGTTCGCCCGACGTCAATTTTTCTCAACACAAATTTAAAAATGCCGCCGACACGGATCAGATTATAAACAAGGAAAGTCATTAAACGACATTTGAGAAGACCTGTTCTAGAAATATTGGTTTGATCACTGTGATCGTATATGTTATAATTAAAATAATTAATTATATTATAATTTTCTGGAGTGACGGAGAGGGCTACTTTTGGGGATGCCTTTTCCTCTCTCTGTTTTTTACCAAAGGTTCCCACAAGCCGAGACACTTTGGCCTGTTTTGAGAGATATATGTTCCGGGGTCGCAGACCTTGGGCATACGGTAAGAGTTGTTCTCTGTCCTCATTGGAACAGTCGGCCAGCTTCCTCCTAAACTGGTCGAGCCACGGAGAAGGGAATGCTGCGTCCCCACAGCAAACTCCTCTCCCGCCATTGGAAGGGCGTGGGACAATTACCAAATGCCCAACCTACCTGATGCAGGTTTTCTAGGATTTGTCGTGCATCTCTTTTAGGCGAATACTTGGTAGGATCCTGGGTGCCCTAGTTCACCCTTGGCTGCCTCACTCTACCCTTCCGCTTCCCCCTTCAAAATCCCTTACTATATTGTTAAAGGGGAGTTGCCACCATGTGGATTACCCTCATGTAACCTGTTACTCTAAAAAGTTTAAGTTGACAGTATTTTTAACAAAATATTTGAACGAAGTATGTAACGTACTTGGCAACATAAAATAGGTTTTCAATAGCACTTTTCGGAAATTGTAACCAATTTAGAAACTAGTATTTATAATTGGGAAGACTAAGTAAAACCGACTAATTTAGTTCCAAATCCTTATAAATGACAACGACTAAAAACACTTAATGTTATTGATGCAATTATACTATAGTTTGATACAGGGTCTTTCAAAAAGAAGGAGCAGATTTGAAACATTTATTTCTTCCACACTACAAAAGATAGAAATATAATTCCAACGTTTCTGGACAGAGAAATGTTCAAAATTTGAAAAGTCTGGGTATAAATTCCAGTCAAGGCCGTAGTGACCCTGTTGATCGTAGAATAATGGCGCAGACGCCACAGGAAGAATAATTTTTTGTGCTGTAATTAGTAAAATTAGAGTCCATTGTTGAAGCGCAACGAGTATTTCGCCGCCAGTTTAAGAAACAATTTACCAGTGGCATCGAAAATTCGTAGAAGACGGTTGCACCTGCAAACGAAACAGCACGGGACGTCCACGCACATCGAATGGAGATGTCGAGCGTATTGGGACACTTTACGAAAGGATCCCAAGGAAATCCAAAACACGAGCAAGCAAGGAACTTAACATTCCCCAGCCAACGGTAAGGCAAGTTCTGAAACATCATTTGCACAAGAAGATCAACTTCATCGCCTGTGGCTTTCAAGGTCACCAGAACTTACTCCCTGTGATTTTTGTCTGTGGGGTTAAGTAAAAGACCGTGTTTTGTCTCTCCAATGCCTGAGACTCTTCATGATCTGCGACATCGAATTGTTTAATTCGATAACTAGAGTCCAGCTGATTCGTGTGTGGCAAGAAATGAGCCACCGTTTTAATATTTGTCGTATAACACATGGTGCTCTTATTGAGTTCATAAAAAATTGAACTTTTCAAATTGAACGTTGGAATTATGTTTCAATCTTTTGGAATAAATAAATGTTTGAAATCTGCTCCTTCTTTTTGAATAACCCTGTATTTGAATATTTTAGTAACGTTGAATCCGTGAGAAACATCTGACCGAGGTGACGAGCACGTAGATCCGCAGATCGAACTTGCGCCCCGCGAGCAAGTATGGCTTCTGCAGGTATCGCTGCACCACGTGGCGCTCCTTGACTTGCTGGAGGTTCCCCTGATTATCAGTCTTATTACCTTCTTCGTGGGTCTTGCGCCACTCCCTCAGCTCGCGCATCCTGCAAACCAACGCACTTCGTCATAGACCAGTTTTTACAGAAAGTCAAAATCTGTAGAAAATAATACAAAGTGGCATTTGAAGCAGTTTACTATCTCATTTTGAGACATATATAATTAAAATATAATGTTGGAAACTTTCATGCCGCGAATAAGTTCGGTTAAAGTGCTTGAAACGGTTATCTTACTGTCCGTCTCATGCTATTTGTTTACTGTATATTGAAGAAATATCAAGGGTTGACAAATAGAATAATATCTTAACTTAATCGGGGATATTAATGCAAACTGCCTCCTTAAAAATTATTATTTGTGTGGGGAAGACAAAATGACTGGCCTCAAAGATCGAAGGCTTTCACGGTGCAGTTGCTGTAGAAATACCTCTCGAATTTCCACACGCGTACAACAGTCATTAAGACGAGACGTTTCGACGGCCAATAGCGCTGTCGCCATCTTCCAGGCGAAGATGACGCCTTAATGACTGTTGTATCCGTGTGGAAATCTGAGAGGTCTTTCTACAATGACAGGTTTATTGCTGATAATGACTTCATATTGTGACAAATGGTTTGAAACACGCCACATAATAAGAAAAGTTAATACTAATACCATGATAGCCGACAAGTTAAGAAGAATCGTAGTTTTAATTTTAGTAGTTGTATCGTTTAGTAATTTACAAGGTTTTGGCACGTTGAAATAAATATTGAGAGAGGAAGTGAGAAGAGAGGAGGCAGAAATTAAGGAAGTTTTTGAGCAGTTACAAGGAATTAAACCAGTCTGATAACACTTCATCGTTTCTTCAAAATCTCTTAATTGTCGCGACGTTAACAGATTAGGACAAAATATATCTATGACGAACCCGACGTTGTAAAGTTGCAATGTTGAAACGGCCACATCCACACATGGAAAAATATTTGGAGGAGAATTAGGACAGCAGTGGGCGCACTCCGTCAGAAAAAATAAGCGCACCTCCCTGACTAAAAGATAGATCTCGGATTTGAAAGAAAATAGGTCCTCCCATTAGCAGATGTTTAACTAGTAATGCACTTTTACATAAGTTTCTCGCTATTATTTTACAGATATGCATAATAAATAACCGAAAGTTTAAAAAATTACACAGCAAACTCTTCTCCCGCTATCGGAAGGGCGTGGGACAATTACCCAATGCCCGACCTTAATGATGCAGGTTTTTCTAGGATTTTCTCTGCATTACTTTTAGGCGAATGCCGGGTAGGATCCTTAAACTATAGCCCCGGGGCCCTAGTTAACCCTTGGCTACCTTTCTCTACCCTTCCGCACCCACCCCTTTCAAATCCCTTCCTATGCTATTAAAGGGGAGTTGCCACCATGTGGATTACCCTCAAGTCGCCTTTTACCCTAAAAAAATAATTTTAAAATACTGTAGATATTAACAAGTTAGTGAAAAAATTGACTGCTTTTTCAAAATGTAATGATCTCAAATTTGGGGGTCAAGCATCAGTTATTGTAAGTTTTCAATTTTTCTTGTATATTTTCATAAGCGCCATAAAATAAAATTCCATTCGAAATTTCAACAATTTCGGTTCAGCCTTTCTTCCAAATAGCGGGCTACTCTTAAAGAACTTTGTCCAACAAGATCATTCTGGGAATTGTATAATGGCGACTAGTCATCGTAGAAACGTCGATCACATCTCCATTTAAAGCATATAAAAATTATGAAGATGATCCTTATTTTTATTTTTCTCGATACTCCGCATAAATGTTGAGAAATATGCATTGGCAACATGCGCATACAAAAAGCGGAGTTACGCACAGAATTTAAAAACTACTTCCTACTGTATTCCTTTCCTGTTGGGGTGAGGCCGGTGGCATCGCGGACGCCATTTTGATTTGAAATTAATAAATTTATAATAACTTATTTTTGAATACAAGTGGAATAATTTTAAGAATACTAGCAAAATATAAATTTTGTTTCCGGTAATGTATCGGGAGAAGAAATTAAGACTAAATTAACATTTACAATATATAAATTAGGAATTCAATAAATATTTGAAGGTAGAACGACTTGGAAGGACGTTCTATGGTAGGAATAAGTTTATTAACTTAACACCGTAGTAGTGAATGTTTTGTTTAGGGAAAAAAACCTGTCACAAAATTCATATCTATATATAAATGTGGCTTTATTATACTCGGTTAAAAACAGCTGGGTGCATCCATTATTTGGAACGGTCTAAGAAGTTCGTTATTGCGCAAAGAATAGTGTTTGAATGAGTCCTTTAATGGAGATTGGAGATGCGTGATGTTGGACCATGATACTCGCTTTCTCCATCTAAGTGCTTGTCCGTGTCCGTATTCGGCGGGCGTTGTCTTCCCCCAAATTGTCATAAATCAGTCCAACCGTGCATTAAACGAGAGGAAAAGTGTGCAGTCGGCCTCGTCTTTGCCGCAAAAGCCACGACGTCTTGCATCAAAGCTAACAAGACCATTGCGACAGCATCTAAGTTACTAAACGGTTAATTCACTAAAAGCATTCAAAATGAAAAATTTACGTCTGTTATGAAAAATAATAATAAGAAAAATAGCCAAATAGACAAAAGAAGTGAAGATGTACCACACAAGGTTTCTGGAAACCTCGTTCATTCCATCAGATGTTAAGAAAACTAAAAAACACAAGAGCCTAGAGCGACTTCCGTTTTATCAACTGAATTGTGCAGTCGTGTCTCTCTAGGCTCTCGTGATTTTTCTTTTTCTTTGCACTTGAAAAAATAATTCAGCTAAAATTTACAAATTTCAATTTTTTTTGACCCATTATTTATTAGTTTTCCTTACAAAAGTATTTTTGGTTTACATAACAATACTTCATTTTATCTCGTATACAACCTTGTTAATTTTATTTTACTACTCGATATACTTTTTTTGTAATACAAATCTGATGTTAAAAAATTAGAAGTTGAAACTTGGAAAAATATTTATTTGAAAATAACCGTAATAAATGTATTATACACATCAGTATAATGTTGATGTAATTTTGTAAGTCCATGAATATTAATTTCCCCCCTAATGTATATGTATCAAACAACGCCAAAACAAAGTTTTCCAACCTTTGGTCTATTGCCCTGTGTGTGTTTCTGTATAAGGGTTGGTATCCTTAAGAACAGACTACTCCATTTTTATGACTCGAACCTCCTAATAAAATTATTTCCATGAAAAATTACATTTTTTATCCTTATTTGAAAATTCTCTTCTACCTAAAACGTTTGCCCTGAGTTTATTATATATTAATCCATTTCTTTTTTCCACATTTCCGCATAATTTTTCAACTGTCTTTGATTATACCACTGTGATAAAAAAGTAAGGTGAAATTGTCATTTAAAACTCCCGGGTATTAGGGAGCAGGTAAATGTTTTTATCCCTAGGTTGGTAGGACTGTCTATAATATTTACCAAGCGACTGTTTGTTGAAAGGTTTAATTATCTCCGAGTTACACGTGTTTTTGTAAACAACCAAATGTGAAATTTTCGATTTTTGCAATGGGTGATTTTGTTGAGCAAAGAACTAGCATCAAATTTTGTTTGCGGAACGAATATTCTTGTGCAGACACGTTGAAAATGTTGCGAAAGGCCTTTGGTGACCAAACTATGTCTCAAAAAACGTTTATAAGTGGTACAACGAGTTCAAAGAGGGCCGAGAACGCGTTGAAGACGAACCGCGCTCTGGACGACCATCAACGTCTACCGACGAGGGCCACGTCCAAAAAATCAAAGATTTGGTGCTTGAAAATCGTCGATGGACAATTAGAGATCTCGCTGATAGTGTTGGAATATCATTTGGCTCAGCCCAAACCATTTTGAAGAATGTTTTGTGTCTCAAACGCGTCAAGTCTCGATTGGTGCCAAAATCGCTCAATTTTTTGGGAAAAAAGCGTCGCGTTGATGTGTGTGAAACTTTGCTGTCTGACTATCAGGACCACTTGAAATGCGTCATTACTGGAGACGAGACTTGGATTTACGCACACGACCCTGAAACCACCGACCAATCCAGCGAATGTCGTGCAAAAGGTGAAGCAAGACCGAAAATCAAGGTCATGTTGACAGTTTCTTTGATTATCGTGGTGTGGTGCACTATGAATTCCTTCCAACGGGCCAAACTGTCAACAAAGAATATTATTTGAGCGTTATGCGTCGTTTTCGTGAAGCTATTCGTCTGAAACGACCGGAATTATGGGCGAACAACTCTTGGTTCCATCATCACGATAACGCACCATGTCATACTGCATTGGTTCTTCGCGACTTTTTTGCCAAAAACTCGACTCATATCATTCCGCAACCACCGTATTCGCCTGATTTGGCTCCGTGTGACTTCTGGCTATTCAGCAAACTCAAAAGGCCAATGCGGGGACGCAGTTTTGACACGATTGAGGAGATAAAAACCTAATCGAAGAAGGTCTTGAAGGCTATACCGGAAAAATACTATTCCGTCTGTTTCGAGGACGGGAAAAAGCGTTGGAAAAAGTGTGTTTTATCGGACGGGGATTAGTTTGAAGAGGATGAAATTGATTTGGAAGAATAAATAAAGAATTTATATTTTATAAATAAATTCACCTTACTTTTTTTCACAGTGGTATATACACAAAAAATACTCACAAAAATATGCATACATACATATATATACCAATTGGAGTAACTGTTAACATAGTGGCTAAAATATTGTGCTTTGAAAGCAGAAGCTTACTTCTTGAACAGGAAGATGCCTCGCCCTTGTGAACCCATCGCCGGTTTAACTATCCAAATTTCTCCGGCTTTCTTGCGATGCTCCTCCACGAACAGAAGGTATTCACCCTAAACACGAAAAATTATGCACATTGACCAAAACTCAGGTAAAGAGGGAAATATAGAGTTTTGAACTATGACCATTAGCATTATCATCAACAGTCCGACACTTGCGAGATTATGTGACACAACCATAAGATTTCGGCTAGCTGAGGCTTACATATTTTTCAGGACAAAGAATTAAAAAATCACTTGGTTAATTCATACATCAGTTAAAAAGCGTAAGAAACATGTTCTCTTTCAGAAATTTAATTGTTGAATTCTGTATTTTTCTTAACCATACTTACGTCAGAGTTAATATTTTCAGCCTTCTCCAATGTCTGATTTAAAGAAGTAGTAAGTGGTAATTGAGGAGAATAATAGTAAAGGTAAAGTGACGTGATAGAAGAAAGATCGGTTTGCTGTAACAAAGACTGTTCGTCTTTTGGGCCGCTTCACATGAAATTTGAAAGTTTTGCATTGAATTAAAATTACATATGGGCAATAACCCGGCGGTAATTTATATTACATCAAAAATTAACCTATGTACAATTCAGTAAATATAATGGGCCTGAAAACAAAAAAATAAATCACACTAATCACTTTTGTCTGTTTCATTATTATAAAAGTAAAGGATTGTCGTGTAAAAACGTGTCAATAAATTAATTGAGACTAATTTTTTTCATTGTATATATTTTAATTTATTTTACAAAATAGAATATCATAAACCATTAATATTCTCGGCCTGAGTCTGGCGAGGATCAATGCTCGTGCCCAGCTACTCCGAGAAACGAAACCAACCTTGGCGCGGTATCCCTTTGTACAGATTAAAAATGGTCATTTTCTGGCCTAGGCTAATCTTTGGTCACGAGATTTTAGCACGTTCAGACAAGACGCTCCACCAGACTTGGACCATCGCGGCTGTGACATAGGGGCCATGGCTAATTAAGATATTGAGAATTGTCCGGGCACAAATAAAATTTCTATTGGATAAAAACAGTAGAATCTAAGACCCTGTGGGAGGAAATTCCAAAAAACCGAAGCGTGAAGGGAGCTTGGAGAGCAAGCGGAAGTCAGTTAGTTTTTAGTTTATGGAGAATGTAGTTAGTGGAGTTAGTTGCTATTTAGTTTAGGAAGAGTGAATTTGGAGCAAGTAGAAATTAGTTTTCTAGTTTTCGGTAAGTGCTGAGAAATTATAAGTTAGCCTTTTTGTGATGCTATAAGTTACCTTCGGAGTTACTTATGAAGAAGTTGGGTTTTGGAGAAAGCTTTTCGGGAAATAATGGAGCTGTTCTGCTGACAAAAACCTGTAGGTCAGCTGGGTAACCATTTTCCAGGAAATAAGAGGGATTCCAGCGTCCGTACGAGTCATCTGCGAAGTCTTTTTCTGCCAGATCTAAAAGTAGTAATGTACCGGAAAATAATTCCGTCAAAGTCTGTTCATTAAATCCATATTACTTCCGTATTTGGCCCACCAACCCCCGTCATAAATAGTCTCTGTTTTTTTTTCTGTTTTGTTTATGTTTGTGGGTATTTCAATTGATAATAAAAGCAGGAAGTTAATAAAATATAAATCATTAATTATTATAATTAATTTCACCTGCTAAACAATTTAATATTTTCAGAGTATTCTAAAAAATTAAAAATATTCCATTTAAATCCGCCTACCCATATAAAACATTACAGGATTATATGCCAATTTTTCCAGTATGTTATCAAATACTAACAGGAAAAACTAATAGGAAAAAAGCCTCCAGCAATATTGCAGGCAAACTATTCCAATACCTAATGCTTCTGTTTACAAAAGGGAATTTCCCAACAACCGTTCTCAGGTGTCTTTAATTAATTTTATGCTTACGGTCGTTCGTGCAGTAAAATTTGGTTTGTTAAGTCGATTAGTGCTTTAAATATTGCTCTGAATCTTGCCCGTTTTGGCCTGTTCTCTAATCAGGTAATTGGTTCACCTCGAATATTTGTGAATAATTTTGTTACCTTCTACTGAATTATTTCCAATGCGTGTCCTATCTGGGTCCCAATCTACCGCTCCATACTTTGGAGTAGAGCCAACTATTGACTTATAAGCCATTATTTTAGTTTCCCTTGAAATTTTCTCTATTTAGGAAGTGCAAATATCTCCATCCCTATATATATATTATTTATGTGATCACCCAAGTTTAAATCTTATTTTATTGTTATTTCCAAATTATTTGTAGATTTATCTTCCGGTATTTCATCGTCTCCTAATCTGAATTTTGTGGGCGGGCAGTTCCTAATTTTTTAATTAGATCGGCGTCCTCTAAGATAAATTTAGTTTCATTTTTTTCAGCACTGACCATTTATAGATTTTGTTTAAATTCTCTTTTGGACCAAGTACATCTTCATCATGCGTTAGAGGTTGCAACTTTTATAAACATATATCTACGTAAAAAGCGTTCTCTGGATAACAGTTGGAGAATGGGTTTAATGATTCAGTGCAATAAGAGAACTGGTGGAAAGCGCAAGGGCAGATGGCGTTTTCAGGGAAATTATTGATAGCGGTTTCATATGTATGCAATAATTGAATGATACATGATGGGTAGAAATGTTGAACCGCTATAGGGCGAAAAAAAATTGTTTTCAAATATCGTGTATGTTAAATATTAATTGCGAGAATTTTTTTAATATGGAATGCATCATTAAATTTTATTTGTATGTTTGAAGTCTTCTTTCACAATACACAATTATTTGAAACTAATTTTATGCTCATTGATGATTAATCTAAGATTATGTTTTCTGTAGGTTGTTCTATGCTCTTTTCGTCTATTAATCTTGTTTCACATTCGCAAGGAATGAAGTATGCAGCACCAGTTTTTTCAGATAAAATTTGCGTGAGTTTTGTTTGTTCACTTACGGGAAGTTCGAATGTGGTTGGCATGATGTCGCAGTCCGCGGCCAGGTCGTCCTTGCCTTCACGCTGGTATCGCCGTCTGCAATCAAAACTCAAATAATTGATATGTTACTGGCATTAACATCTGTGAAACTTCAGTGTGACACCAAGTGCTTGTGTACTTTCTCACTCGAATAAAAACCCCACGTCGTTGACAGATCAACATTCCGGCATTATTTTTACTGGCTGGTTAGTTAGTGAATATGTAGGAGACTACAGTTTGGGGAAATGTATCAATTATCGTTTCTTTGAAAGGACGACGGTCTGAAAATCAGTGTTTGTAATGCTTCGTATTTAATTAATAACGGACGATAAATACTCCTAATGTCAGCAGGAATTTAATTCGAGAAGGAGGTGAACTAATACAAAATTTGTTCTGATATTAACTGTTTCTTGTAATATATGATAATAAAAATCTTTCGTGTACAAAGTTTCGTTAAAATTGACTCATGCGTTTAAGATTTGAAATAAAATTCTTTGACAAATATATGACTCTAATTTCGGTATTATTAATATTATTTTTTTCCTAATTATTTTCATAGGCCGCCAGGGTTTAATTAACGTAACCCTGCTAGAAATCTATAAATAAACTCAGCGAGTACCATAACACCAGACTTCGGCACTCCATCTCGGTCAGTATTAAATTAAAATTATTGTTTCCTTCCAACCGAACCCCTTGTGATTAACATGCCTGGATGGACTTCCAAAAACACTGGATTGGACACCAATCTTGGACGTTATCGCAATTTTTTTTCACCCCCCTTGCACCCCACCTGTCCTCTTTCCTTTAGGGGATGAAATTCGACATTAAAATCATCGAGAATGACATTGTGAATCAACTGCCGACATATTTTCTTTTTCATGCTCCACGGGAATCGAAGTAAGATTTTCAGCTGGAGTCTCCGTCGCATGAAAATTAAATATTAATATACTTATCATTTATTTAATTACTGTTATATTAGTAACGGTAACGTTGCTTTAAATGACATATATTTTGTAAAGTACAATGTTTTTGTCTTTGAACTTTTTAATTATAATATTTTATTCTCTTCTTGTAATCTTATATTATGACGTATCCTATTTTCTCGAATCATAAATTTAATTCTAAACCTTTATTAGGATAAAATTGAAAAAAATATTTAACATTACCAAATAAAATAATAAGATAAAGTATTAAAAACACTAATTAGAATATTTTTTTTAACAGAACCAACAAAATCAGTCTCAACTATTAAAAATACAATTGCAGTTACGATCAGTATTACGTATAATAATCGTATGCTACTTTTCATAAAAGTCAAAGAAGTTCAAAATCAATCGCGCTTTTTGCATGTCCGACTTCCAACACAGAAACTCAGAAACACAAACAGCGTAACAACAAAATACACAACAATTACCAATTAGTCCACTTAATTTTATGTTCGGATTGCGAAACGTCAACATTTAGTGTTGTTCCTCCTGGAACCGTAACACTGTTTCATCTTCATCTGTTCGTCTTACTTTCCCAGTATACAGGCTTTTTCAATTAAGGTCTTAAAAAGTTATTTAAATATTTGGAACATTGAAAATAATAAAAGGAAATTACCAAGTCATGGAGTGCAATTCTAAAGATTAGACAGCGAAGGTTTTCCTGCTTAATTTGTTTTAAATACAATTTTCGGGTTGACCTGATGACGATGGCAGAGCTCGCCATTGAAACGTTGTTTCATCAAACCCGAACATTATGTTTACAATTCTAAAGGTGTAGTAAATATCAGATTATTTATAGAAGTAACTATACAAAGAACCTGGAAGTACATTGCCAGAGCTGTGCTCTAGTTTTATTCGCCTGAAGGCGAGGAAGACTAACACACACGTACGTATCTTGGGATGTAGGAGAGAGAGAGTTTGCAACAAAAACTGACCGTCTTTGCACCAAACCAAAGCCGTTATACACGTACGCACGCTATCTCTTACACGGAAGACTCGTAATTATCACACATTCACCCCGCTTCATTTACTTGATTTCTCAATAAGAGTTACGAGAGTTCAGTTGAGAAGGCGATCATTTCCGGTACTACTATAATTTTACATTAATTTTGTGCTCAGTTTCACATAAAATTTTTATCTATATAATAAAAAAGGATGTATATTTGTATGTATGTATGTATGTATGTATTTACGTTGTTCTTTATACAAATTTTATCGCGTGGACAGAATGCAACAAAAATTGGTATACGTATTCTACCAAAATCGAGAACCGGTACTGTGGGGGTGACAAACCACTAGCATAAATGTGAAAAGAATTATAATTTTAAAAAGTGATCATTAAGTGATAAATTACTGCGCGCCAATATATCATGACATCACGCGACAGAGAGAGACGTTACTACGCGACGAACAAAGGAAATAGTTCGATTTTTCCGTAATGAAATGAAGCAGAAATATTTTCATTGAATAAAAGTATAATTCTATCCAGTAATACTCTATCGAGTGATAATAAAAAACAATACAAAATACTTTACAATCGTTGCGGAAAATGTTAGTTAATTTAGTGAGTGCAATATGGCCACCATTTCTTTACATTTGGAATGTAGCTATCAATTTGATCACTTCAATCCTTCGTAATGTGCGAATACTGATGGACAATTATATCCTGCAATTCTCAAGAAGTACTGTCTGAAGACTTACTGACAATTATTTGTTCGCGGAGAATTATATTTCTAAAGAATAACGATGGTATGTTTGTTGCTATTATGCAATTAAATTCTATGTATCTTATAGCTATTAAATTAATGCAGTATATTTATGTACTGGTAAAGAAATTCGGAGGTATGTTTGTTGAGATTGATGCAATAAAATTCAATGTATTTTATAGCTGTTCAATTAAAGCACTATTGGTCGAAATTGTGTACGGAACTAGGAATAGTTAGATTAATATAGAATTAAATTCTTTTTCGGGTTTATATAAATAAGACACGGGCAACGCCGGGAACTCAGATAGTATCAAATATAATTAACTCGAAAATTAGAAAAAGTTAACAGATAAATCGAGGCACTTCATATACAGGCTGAGTGACAAATGTGTGTGTGCTTCAGTGAGTGTGTTATAGAGAAATGTTGAAACGATAAATGTTAAAACAACCAAAATTAGTGTAGAATCCATAGTTTTAAGTGTCGTTTATAAGAACATTGTCGCTGTCGATGCCTAATATTGCCCTTCATTGTGTGGAGACGTGAGAATGGATCCATAATAAAATGTTTATTCGACCGTGATGAGTTATTAATTTCTCTGAACTGGTTGGTGGCTGTCCCGATGACGAAGTCCAAGTTTAGTAAAATATAACTCTGTAGAACCTTCTAGAGGGCGGAGTGTAAATACGATGCAATACAATGTAATTGAAGTGACTATCTTAATAGGAAAGGGAGATGATGAGAATCTGGGATAAAATTCATTCCGATGGATCTCCATGAAAACGTTTTTACTGCTATTGAGATTTATCGATCACGATTAAAATACCATAGGGAAGTGTATTAAGAACATTTTAAGATCTATGTCTCTACCACGGACAACATTATACTGAAACATTGGCTCACGAAACAATTTATTTATTCCTCATGGAGTTAAACATGTTTAATTATAGTGCTTGAATAGTAAGTTTATAAAATACCTATATGAATATGAATAATGTTATTAAACGTTTAATTATCTGTGAATAAAAATGCTCCGATTATACATTATTGTTAGAATTAATTAATTTCCCTTCTGAGTGAAGTCATTATCACAATGTATTCCCTGGGTGTTGCCATATCGAATGGAAACATAGACGATAAATTTATAGCTTCTGTCCAAAATGTAAGTTTGCAAGAATGATGCCATGTTGGTGCACATCGGGAGATATGACGTGTTGAGAAGAGCGACACTCTTGCTCGTGGTGGAACGTGAGTGGGCTATGTGATGAGGTCAGAAGTTGAACGAAAGAGCGACTAAACTGTCATTTGACAGGTAAAGCAGGGACATTAAGATGATGTCATGGAAGAAATGAATGAAACTAGGCGAGAAGTGAGTTGTTGCCACTGACTTGAGGCGCATGAGGTTCCTGGCGAGCAGGTTCTTCCTGGTGAGCTCGTAGTGGTTGCGGAAGTGCGGGATTCTCCTGTTAAGGTCCCTGCGTTGCGTGTCCATCAAATCCAGAGTCTTGGTCACCCGCGTCACGTCGCACCAGCACAGGTCCCACGAAGGGTCCTCCTCCTCCACCTACGCTCCATGGAACCACAAGAAATTCTGAACGATTCAAATTCCCACGCAATTCGTAGCAAATTTTAGTATCTCACTAAAAAGTCATTTCTTGAAAAATTTATAAGACAAACTACAATTTCACTAGCAAAAAACGAACTAGCATTAAAATAAATGTGAATTGCATTAATTCTATGCCCATAATTCACATATAGTCATCTTCGAACTAGTGAAACATTTTCAGAACACTGCGACTGTTGAAGTTAAAACTTACTGATCATTCCTGAATATTTTTATTATAAGCATAAAATAATTATAATAATTATTAAAAGTTTTAATTAAACGTCTGTTTTGAATCAATAAAACAATTGATGACCTTATACAGACACTTTTTATTTATATTATGACGACGTTTCGATACATTTTTGTATCCTCTTCAGGTATTTTCCAAATTAATAAAATAAACTAGCAAAACTAAAGGATTAACTAGTTATTAAATTCACACAGTTTTGAAAAAGGGGTCCGAGGTGCACAATTCACTTAACGCTAACAAGATTGTAACAAGACTGAATGATACAAACAAGGATCGATATAAATAATATAAATAAAAAGTGTCTGTATAAGTTTATCAATTGTTTTATTAATATATTATTATTACTATGGGTAACAACTTCCGGTTAATATTGAAATATGGCCATTTAAAGAACTGAAAAGTGATAAAAAATAATTTATATTGTACACCAATATCAAATGCTGACATTGTAACTTTGAAAAATGAATTGTTATTTTATTCGTGAGTAAATTTTAGTTCTGATGAAAAGTATTTTGTTGTTTGTGAAGTGTAGTGTATTTTTTGGAGGTAATTGTTACGTATAACGTTTTCTTTATATTACAAATAATTTCTATTATTTTATTCGTGAGTAAATTTTAGTTCTGATGAAAAGTATTTTGTTGTTTGTGAAGTGTAGTGTATTTTTTGGAGGTAATTGTTACGTATAACGTTTTCTTTATATTACAAATAATTTCTATTATTCTTTATCATTTTTATAGTCAGTTTTCATCGTAACGTTCTAATTTCGCAAGTTTATTTATCGATTAAAATGCTCTGAAATTAATTTATAATGGTTACTCGAAATCAGTATTCAAAAGGCTTCGTTCTTCTTATGTGAAAGTTATAAATAAAAGACTGTAGAATAAAATAAAAGTTTTTTTAAAAAACAAAACAAAAAACCAACGGTTTAATAAGTTGGAAAGAGGAAAATAGATGGCCTGGGTACACTTTTAAAGATGCTATTCGCTTAAGTGGTATGGTAACAGAAATACAGAGGGGCCCAAAAAAATGTATCCACTGGTTAACCGTCCATAACTTGCAAACTAATTGACGGAGTTGTCTCATTTTTGGTGAAAGTGTAGCTCTTCAAGTCCAACTTAAAGATATCACTGTAGGTGTTCGAAATGGTCACCATTAACATCCACACACAAACGATGTCGCCGAACTGCAACACGAACTACTGACCGCAACGTGTTCAGTTGGATATTTGCACATTAAAGTACGATGGATTCTCCAAGTTCATCCAATGTGCCTGGCTTTTGTCGATAAACGACGTCCTTTAGTGTTCCCCACAGGTAAAAGTCCAGAGGGAACGTGGTCGATACCCTACAGCACCTCTACGGCCTATCCATCTTCCTGGTAGATTTTCGTCGAGATAAGCCCTAACACGATAGTGGTAGTGGACTGGGGCACCATCTCGTTGAAAGTAAAATCTTTCGTCTCCATACAAGTCTTGGATGGCAGGTAAAAGAGATGTTTGAAGCTTCTGAAGGTACAACTCACCGGTAACTGTACCGTCAAAGAAGAATGGCCCCGGTAAGACAACCCACACCACACATTTACTCCTGGCTTTGTCTACATGGACGTTTGGATTTTCGGCGGCCCAGTAGATGCAATTGTGGCGATTTACTGTACCATTGAGTTTGAACTGTGCCTCATCAGACCACACTATCATCTCCGCAAGCTCTTCATCGTTGCGCACCATGTTATTAAACCACTCGCTGTACTCCATCTGAATCGTCCTCGTTCATTGCGTGTATCAATCTTGGGATGTAGCACTTCCACTTTGCTGAACACTTGAGCGACTTACTTCAGTTTCACGGACACACAGACTTCTGTAGTGAGCGGGTGAATTGTAACACAAGATGGGACTTGTTACTGTTACGTGTCGTCCAGATCGTTGTTTGTGTACATCTTTATCACAGCATTCGGCTTCAAATTTGTCTCGAATGCGACGAATCGTTAAACGTGTCGGTGGCTCTGTTTGATACACATTTCGCCATTGCCGTTGAACCTCATTAATGTTTTCGTACTTAAAATACCACTTTAAAACAGACTTCCTTTCATCAAATGTAAGCCTTACTCCAGCCATGTTTACTCGAGTAACAGGGAACAACTAACAATAAAACACTAAATACCTGGCGACTGTACTCTGACAAAAAAAACGCAATGCAACGTTTATGTGGCGATTGGCGGAACTACAAACTATTACACTACCAAAAAAGAGACAACTTCGTCAATAAGTTTGCAAGTTATGGACTGTTAACCAGTGGATACATTTTTTTGGGCCCCTCTGTACACAAGTATGACAAAGTGTCTGAAGCGATTTTAGCCGTGGCAAAATTGACGTCATAACTTAATTACGTAAGCCACACACACAAAAATGTCTGTGTGTGCGTGTTTAGATTCATGATAATGGTTCAGGCTTAATCCAACGTTTTACTTCTAATAGGATTCTAATTTTTCAAGAGAACGAATCGTTATTGATTATATATTTTAATGTGGACATACAATCGGAATTATTACGGCATATAAATTAAATTTGCACTTTCGTATGACCAACGAAGTTTCTCTAGGTGACTTTCTATCAAATATATCAATGTCCATCAGCAATCCAAAGTTGAAAGTTGATGTCATCTGCAATTATAAGGCGCCATTTCAGTGATGGAGGTCCTTTAGGAATAAATAATACCGAAGTAATGTCGATGTTAGTAGACCACAGGACCTGTCATATTTGACAATAGTACACAGGGATGGGCCGTTACGAAATAACTTTCTACGGCCGTCGGAGCATGTGGGTTATGTATTTTGTAGCACGTGGGCAGAAAGTCGAGAAAGAGAAGGGAATACTCGTCTGCTTTCACCATTATGTACGGTTGTCTGATGGACCATTCAATTAGGTAGATTATTTTGATGATAATCTTGGGAAAACCAATCTTGACCTCTGGTCAAATATTTATATTCGAGGAAAATAGAGTATCTTTTGGAAAATGTTGAGTTAGTGTGCGAGGTCAAATTTAACTTTTCTAATAAAAAAAACCAATAATGTCACGGTAATCGTAATAATTGCATTTCTCTTTTTAAGTAAAGTATTTTAAAGTTGTCGGCTTCTATTGTGCGATAAATGAATATATTATTACCTTACCAAATAAGGTTCTCTGAAATTACGGTTGTTACATTGAACTTTAATGCTATGAATAATTCGTTACAAGTATGTGTACCTTACAACACTTAATCTTCTCATTGATAAAATGATACATTTTAAGATTTCTACTGGACGCAAAGAATGACTAAAAACGAAGATATCGTTAAAAGATTAAGACTTGTGTGACGATGAAGTTATTAGTGACACGTGGGTAAGTCAAACACGACGCCATTACGTTATTGTCCACTCAAAGCTTTTAGTAGTAATTTTAAGAAAATTTTATAAGATGAAAAATGAAACACTGGAAATATAATAATACGAATAAAATAATAATACAGTACCCACAAAATGGGTTACATTAGAAGCCACAAGTTCTTATAATTTACACTGATTTTGATTAAGTAATACAAACCATGTGTGAGTCACAAAAATTGTAAGCTTGGTGTTAACATCACGTTAAGCCGCTTAGTCAAGAAATTAAAACATAAACAAACACAGAAAAATTTCAGTGTATAAATAATATCTCTTTACCTCAACATATCCACGATCTCTCAAAACTTCCATGACTGTGGAACCCAACTCGGATCTAAATTTTACCTTACGTGATGAACGTCTTCCTGGAAAAGGTTCATAATTATTTTGATGTGTATACGATAATAATATGATAATAAAACAAAAGATTGAAAATTCAGTGGTAAAGAGATTTTTTCTCACGAAATAGACTTAAAGGAGTAAAATAATATTGTCCTTAACATTCGTTTCTGAAGGAGACACCCGGCTATACACAAATTAATATTTACGCAATTATTGAAATCAGAAAACAAAATTTACTTTATCAGTCTACAACTCTGTCTCTTCAGATCACAGTATTTCCTATTTATTATGTCTTCTACTTGTTCTCTGTCTTCCATTACTATACTTTACCTTCACTGAGTTAAATATACCGAGTATATCCCTTACAAATTTTCTAAGTTTTCTTTATTAATATTTTATTGCTCCATTTATTCTTCAAAGACGTCCAGTTGACTCCAGTCTGGCTTTCCTATTGTTCACGTTTCACATCCATACTTTCCTGTACACAGCACACACTTTTTGAGAAAACGCCTCCCTCCGCAATCCTATTTTAATTGTACAAGAAAAACTGGTTTGTCTTGTTGAAAAATTCTCACTTACTCTGTGTTATTCTTTTTTTGATGTCTTCATTAATTTGCCTATCATTTACAAGCTGCTCACGAATTAGAAAAATTATTACACTTCTTCAAAATATAGTTTTATATACTTATAATTACTAAACAATTCCTAATCTTCCATTTTTTTTAAAAAAAATTCTGCTCATGTATTAGCAAAATTATTTCACTTAATCAAAACTTAATTTTATAGTCTTATAATTATTAAAAATTGCCTAATTTTCCGTCATTTCAATAAGGGAATCTATCATTATTTCACCATGACACTAAATCGAGGTATAACGAAAGGGAAAGAATATTCTTACAAATGAAACGCTTCATATTATTTTTATTAATTATTTTCAGTACATCAAATAAAAAGTTAGAAACTCTGTTCTTGTGAACGCATACTATTAATTTTTCATATGTATGTGAGACAAATCAAGATATGCAATGATAAGAACATTTTACACATTGCGCATCCAACACAGTATCACAAAGCAGAATAGTAGTTCAGTTGGCTACTAGACAGACTAGATTAGATTTTAATTGAAAGTGATTGTGAGCAGGTGGTATCGTTTGATTATACTTATAACAGCGACCACATGTGTCCTGATTTTGGGCCATACGTTCCGCGAGTTTTCTGCCTAGAAGGAAATGCAAGAGACCCTTGTGAGGAAATTGAGTTTGTGGAGATGTTGGCTGATCTGGATCCATCTAGAAGTTTGAGCTGAACGTTGGTTATGAATCACTTCGTGGGCTCCAGGTCTTAGTCTGTTTGCTGGGCGCGGCTGTGCCAGAGCATTGAGCCCGAGGATTAATTTCTGGCTTCATTCTTTTCAGCTGAGCGGCTAAACGACGAATTCAGAGTGACTTAGTAACAAGAATATTTGTTTCAAAAATCAAGATCGATCCAATTTTAAAAAAACTAACTCTGTGAAATATCTTCATTTTATATTTGCGCACTGTACTTTAAAAAAAGTTTTATTTTATCTTAAATAGTCAGCCTGAATGCATCAGACCATTTGTTTAAATAAAACAACGTGATTATTTTTATCAAACGCCAAATTAACAATTTGTTAAACCATTTATAATCGGAAGTGAAGCTATTTTTTTTTATAAATAACTTTTCGTTTGTACGAAAATATTCAGAGGGAAATTGCTGTGTTCTTATTAAAATTCCTATGTTTACATATTGGTATGAGCGTCAGGCAACATTAGTCAAATAAGCAAATATGAAGTGTTGCAATACATATACATATACAAGTGTGTGTGTGTGCATGTATGAAATCGTAACAGAATCAGGTATTTAAGAGATAGTTAAACTAATTCAAAATTAATAATAAGTTTAAATACCACCATCGTCTTTGCTTAGTTAAGTAATGAAAATTTCTTTAATCATTAAGTAACACAAACCCGGGATAAAACAAATTAATAAATCAATACAATATTTGTATATCCTTCACGTAAATGTAGTATATTATTCTTGAAGAAATAAAATTTTTGAAATTTCAGGAAAATGAATAAATTACAAACTATTTAGCAATATAAATACAAAACGAACATGTAATATTCCTCGAGTCATAGAAGCCATGTACTTTTAGAATAAATGTTCATTATTATAATAAGAAATTAATTTGGAGTATTCTATAGATTCGTATGATGTCTCCTAGTGAAACGATTATCTTAAATGCTTTTTATCAGAAACTCGCCTTTCTGCAAACTTCACGATTGTGACGGTTATTATACTGGAGTCAAATAAATTAAATTTGTAACACAAGTACATTACATACCTTGAAAACAAAAAAATAAATTTAAGTTTTATATATTAAATAATGAGTATAAATTTATGATTATCGTTAATTAAGCAATCCTACATGAAGTGCCATTTATTAAAAAGTGTAAGAAAAGTTCCTTCTGAAAGATAACCCGAAAATGGTTTTCTAAGGAACAACTATTTCCAGCGTGAGTGTCGGATAACGTCCTCTCACTTCTTTAGTCGTTTGTCAACAATTTACTTGAACTCTCTCCTTAACGACTCTCTGAGTGGCCACTCTTGCATCGTTAGTTTACATCGTGCGTCCTCTTTAGCACGAACGTAATGTCTCGTAGATTTATTGTGATTCCTAATTTAACCAAGACAGGTCCTCTTAGTTCTTTAAAAGTTTTAATCGTCTAATCATAACTATAGAAAGACTGTAGTTCTTAAATTCGTGATATAACGCATATAATAACAGATAACATTTTATACAGTATATACAATCGCATTACGTGATATGGATGTGATCTAATCCACACTGGTAGAATCATACCGTATTTGATCTGAATGCTGTCGAATTTCGTAGTCAATGCTAATTTGTAGAATTATTTTAGGAGTACATCTATAAGCCATCCAAAGCACATAGATTCATGTAACTGTTGTAATGTTATGCAACTAACTTACGCGTCCATTTCCTCCACGTATTCGTTCGACATGCCTTTGTTTGCGCATCGTTTGTTTATGGTCCAGCTTAATTGGCAACAACTTTCTTCAGCTCTCTTATTAACGACCCTGACTGGACACTATTTCCGTATTCAACAGCTGAATTAATTAATATAATTCATTGGCACTTTCAGAGAATAGACAAACGCCATTGGTGAATCGTAAGAAATGTATTTCCCATCAGTTGGAAATATTCATTTCAGTTTAGTTAAATGTCATTTATTGTTACTGTAAATAATGTATGTAATATTTAATTACAAAGCCCAACTGATTGTCATCTCCGTTATTTTTAGGTTTATTACGAGGGTTGTTTGACTAGTCTGGTAGAAATGTAACAAAATTAAATGTTTTTTTTTAAAAAAAACTTACTTTATTTCTCAACACAGTTTCCTTTTTTGGCTATACACTTGGCCCAATTTATTCAACCCATCGCAAAAATAGGTTTTGTGAATCTCTGAAAAATACTCCGTCACGGCCTCGATCATGTCTTAATTTGATGATTATTTCTTCCCACCACGCCAAATTTTCAAGTTCAGGAACAAGAAGTGCTAGGTCTGGGTGGACGAGAATTCAATTCTAATCCCAACTCGTACCCTTTCGCCATAGAGACTGCTGCTGTGTGCGCTGGTGCATTGTCCCGGGGATACAGCACTATCTTGCGAGCCAATCTTGGTCGTTTCTCAATCGGCACCCGTTCCAAACGATTCAACAGAGCAGCATAATAGAGCCCAATTATGGCATTGTCCTTCTCCAAGAAATCTATGAATATTATACCATGAGAATCCAAAAAGGCTGTGGCCATCACCTTTCCAGTTGACAAAACGGTCATCGCCGTTTTCGGTCCACTTTCACCATATTTCGCAATTTTTTTTTGTCTCTGGAGTGTAGAGATGGATCCAAGTTTCATCGATGGTAACGAAACTACACAAAAAGTGTTGTGGGCTACGCCTAAACATTGCTAGAATATTCGTTGAAATGTTTTTCCGAATCTGATTTTGGTCCAATGTCAACCGTCGCGGCAACCATCGCGCCCGAAGCTTTCTTGTGGCCAGTTTTACATGGAGGATGAAATGCACTCGTTCAGTTGAGAAGCCTACGGCATCAGCTACTTCACGCACTTTTAGTCTGCGATGTTCCATTACGATATTGTGAACTTTTTCGATGTTTTCCTGAATGGTGACCTCAATTGGGCGGCCGAAGCGAGTTCCATTTTTTGTTCTTCTGCGGCCCCGTTTCAACTCATTAATCCAGAAGTAAATTGTCTTCAATGCTGGTGCAGAGTCCGCATGAACTTCATCCAATTCGGTTTTGATTTGTGCAACTGTCCAAACCTTCAAATGAAAGTGTTTAATTTTTTTTCATTGTATCCGTCTGGCTACACATCTAACACTACGGAAGGCTGCCAACAATCGACTACGACTGGCATTAGTTTAAAACTTTTATGAATGTAATAGAAAGGATGAAGTTTATCAACAAAGTCGAGAAAGTGAAACTTTTCCCGTTCTTTTATAAATAATTTACCAGACTTTTCGAACAATCCTCGTACGAAGACATTCTGTATGTATGACTGTTCATGAATGCTTCTACTTCTGCAGTATACTTTAACGTTTATTATGCTTTCTTGAATTCGGGGAAAGCAATTATTGGGGATTTTGAAATATTGTGACGCCTTCTTTCGCTTCATGAAATTAATCGAAGGCACTACATTCACTTCTGAATTCTATTTGTCCCCATGCTCTTCCGTAAATAATATTTCATTCTGCTCCATGTCCCAAAGATACGTATTTTCTTGAAGAACTACATTTGGCCGTGAAGAATTGTGATTCAGTAAATTGTGGGAGAGCCCGTGTATCATGTCTATACAATGGACGGAGAAAGCTCGCACGTCACGTAGGACGTGGAGGTTTTGTCTTCATTTATCGGTCCGGTCTAGATTTTTCTATCCTTATCCTTTAATTTAGATATGCATTTTTTAAAGGAACATATGACTTATTTGATTAATTCTTATGGAAAATTTTCATAAAGAATATTTTCCTATGTATTTTTCTCACTATACTTTGTAATAGACATCCGAATCTAACTCTGGTCTCTGGAGACGAATCTTACCAACAGCACGTTTTCTCAAAACACGATCTAAATCTATGTTGTCACTAAATCGGGAGGGTACAAAAACGTAGGTTGCGTGTCGCCTGAAGTAAACAACAAAGTTTGCAGATTTTTTTAATGGCTTCTTCATTATCCTTTTGTTAAATTTATTTTGTTTTACTTGTCTGTGGGAGTACATGACAATTATTAATTAATTTTAAGTACAAATGAATTCTTTAAGTCTGTTGAATAAAATAAGTGTTTTCGGAAGGCCTGGTAAAAGAGGGACAGATCTCTTAAGATGCTGCAAGCAATTGCGTGGCTGAGTTTGCTTCGTGCGCTCGTTGCCCGAGTTGTGAAAGTCTTTTAATTGATGGGGCCATTAGTCTGAAACATCCCCGCAATTACACCGCTCTTTCCAAATATTGATTCGTGACGTTATTAAGGTCCGCTGTCCTCGAGGACCAAGAGACTGGTCTTTTCCGTTCTCCACTTTCGAAAGAATCAGAGTTGTACAATTAAATAGCTAAAGTAGGAGATTGTGAATCTAGAATTACGTTTATAAGAATAGAGTCTCTATACTGAAGTAAAACTGCGAATGAGATAAAATTCAATTCTTAAACTACAACTGTTTCAAAATTAAAATTTTAGAAAACGTTTTCGGATGGAAATAGGATTTTACGTCTAACAAAATCGGTTTTATTGAATTTTTTTTAGTTGAAAATTTCGTTATAATAATTGGTAGGAAGACTTGAAACTCTAATGCTGTTTCTTTTTTTACTTCTTTTTCTTACAATCTTCCCAATAGGACAATAAGTAATTTCTATGACAATTGAATAAACGCTATTTACTACTATAACAAGGCGGACGTGCGTCTCGTGAAGTCATACCTTTAGTTCCTATAATTAGTCACACAGCAAATGTCAGTAGAAGTAATTAGTCCTAGTTGAACTTGTACAGTAGGTCATTAGATTTTAATTACTTCTCCATTATTTGCAACGTAGTTTTTTCGCGATTTCATTCGTATGCATTTCAGTTTTAACACTATAATTCTCATAAAACCTTTTAACTTCGTCCTTGATCTAGGAAATATTTACATCTATCGTGATTACATCGTTTGGAACATACCAAGGGACGTTGAGTATTGATCATAGTATTTTGTTGTAGTACACTATTTCCAAATTCGAGTTAGTCTCACGGCTTTATCTCGTAAAATCGGTTTCAGAATTAATTTGTAAATAATAACTGGTCTTGTGTTGCTAACTGAGACTTTTTTCGATCATCCAGAACATTCGTCGCCTCTTCTTTATTTCCAGTTGTTTCCATTTCGTAAAACATCTGTTGATAATCATTACCAAATATTTTGAAACTTATGCTTGGGACAAATGTTGATCATTTGGCATAATTTGGGGGGGGGGGGAAGTATCTCTGTTTAATATTAACGTTACCTGAATTTATTTGGATACATTGGCTTTGACTTGGTTATCCAATTTTTTAATATTTTTAGGAGCTTCTAGAGATATTCTGATGCAGTTGTTGGATGTTAGTACTGCAGCATATCTGCGTATGTAGCAATTGTTATATCATCTGTAGTTGCAAGATCAGATTTGTAGGGGAGTTTTCTTTTTTACTTTATATCGAAGGCCCTCGTGCCAGACCTTGTCAAAGCCCTGGCTGTTGTCTGAGCACGCCGTCGAACAGTACATTTTTTTCTTCTTGATTATAAAAAGTATACGACGTAAGTATGACATTTTAAATAATTTTTCACAAAAAAGCCAATCCAATTTTTTAATAAAATTACTTCTTCATTTAGAGTGCAGTATGCTTAATTTAACACATTGCATTTCAAAAAAAATTGTACAAGGTCTCCGGAGTTAATTCAATAATATGGATTTCAAGATTACTGAGATTATTTACAGTAAATTTAATGTAACAAAGTATGTCCTAAATTTAATAATTCAATAATTTTATTTGTAAAAATAGTATATTTTGATTGTATTTGTGTTTTAAATTGTGGTTGAAAATATTTATATTTTGTACTCCAAGATTTATATGCAATAAATGATTATGTAAGATATTGCATTTTTGACAAGTCCTCAAAAACTCTACTTGTAGTCTACCTTTAACTAATTTGTTGATAAAATTTAACCGTGATTTGAAAATTTTATGGGTCAAAACACCATATGTGAACTTTATATAATTTTAAAAAGGCATGGTAATGTGAAAGAAATGTAAATGAAAATAAAGTAATTAAAATATTTAACAAAAAACTTAATTAAGAAACCAATACGAAAATTATTTAATTATAATAAATTCTCTTTTTTTACTTATTATAAGCTATTGTTTATTTATCGACGTAACTGTTCAATCGTACGGTGTTGTGAACTAAACGTAAACTGATGATGGAGAATAAGTTCATTTGGTATCTAGGATTGGTTGCCGCCTTCTCTTTAGAAGTATTTTCTCAAAAACCTTTAAACTTATTGCACGCGAAGTTGTTTCATTAGGATTCTTACCATAAAAATATTACTACTTATTAGAGCAGTATCCAAGTTTTAGAGTTTCATCATTTTTCTTTTGCTTTCCGGACATAATTGTAATTTAGTGTTTTGGCCAGGCAGGATAAAAACCTCTTTCGTCTGTTGGTTACCCCAGGGAGGTTATAGCGATCACACTACCTTACTCGGCAATAGCTGCCGACAGCTCAGGGCACGCAGTACCCCAGAACAGAACTTCGAGGCAATTGGGTTAGTGCGAGACTTTCACTTCCCCAAAAAACCTGCATGAGGCATTAAGCTTCCTTCTCCTAAAGTCTCTATCACATATGAGTGTAATTATTCTTCTTTCCTTAGATCTTTATAAGTTTTAGCCGCTGTGTCTGGTATCCTGAATTTCTCCAGATCTTCAAGATACATCACAATCAGATCTAAAGACATGCGTTGCCATTTCAATATCGTTACACTTTTTTACATCCTGGGAATTTATTCTTGCCAAACCTGAGTAACTAATGGTTGAAAGGTCCATTTTCCGTTAGCAATCTACTTAATTCTTTCCCAGGAATCTTTTCCATCTTTCCCTCCCTTCTACTGTAGGTGCTATTTCACGCAGACATCTTCCCTGTCCACACACTGCCCGTATTTTATTCCATTCTTTCTTAACCCAGTATTCTGTTCCTCTTTGATTATTTATTTATTTACAGCCGCCCCATTTAGTTATCTGAACGTCTCTCGCCATGCTCCACCTAAGCATCTTCTTACTGCTTCTCTTCTAATGACAAGATCAAGTTGGGGCTTTAGACACATTATCTACAATGATTCTGTTGTTCTGTATGATCTCATTATTCGCATTAATACCTTTCGTTGATGTTTATTCCCGATTCTTTGGAATGCCACAAACTAAATCATCCAACATATGCCTCAGAGGCTTATGAAATCGTTGGAGTAATTCATTTTGACAGGTATTTCATGTTAGTTTGCTAGTGTTAGGACCTTTTGGGTAGCTATTTCTCTTTTTTGCAGCGCTGTACGAGCTTGTGGCAGAAAGCTCACTTAACCATCCATTAATACTCCTAGATAATCTGCTTCCTGCACCACTTGTATGGTTTTTCCATTACTGCTGATAACAGGTAGTCTGCACAGTGTTTTTCCCACAAACAACTATTCTACTTTTGTTTGTAGAAAAGTGCAGTTTTGTTTGTTCCATTATTTTCTAGTTCCGCACGGCTCATTCCACTTATTAATAGCAACAAGCCATCAGTATTTGCAACACTGTTTTCGTTTTCTTCAAAATAATTATTTTTCTCTATGAGATCGTCCATCTAAATATTCCCTGACAACGTTCCTAAGACCAAACATTGGGGTATTCTCCTCTTCGATGTTTTTGACATCGCCTCCTATTTTTTTTTTAAAAAAAATCAGTTCCATTCTATTATGATCATAACTCACTGTAAAATTTCTTAAGTCTAATGGCATTTCGATGATTTATAATATTGAAAAGAGTTTTGATATTTACATTTTTCGTTCTCTATTTGGCAGTATGGCTTGAAACGCTTTGTTTGATACTGATTCTTGAAGAAAAGAAGTTTTTGAATTTCATTGATGACTTGAAGTCCATCGCCAAGCGTCGTACGGTTGATTAACATTTCCGTTTTTCGACTGAACAGTGACGATGAATAGCGGAAGTGTCCAGGGCAGTGTTTCTAAAATGTTTTAGATCGCCGTTAGAGAGTTGTGCCAAGATCCCATGGGGACAGAATCGAAACTACCTACTTTATTCCGACCGCGATATGTGAAGAGTCTATTGTTCTTATTGGGACTCTCTCTGCTTTTCCAGGAATGTAACTGCAAGGCACGTCTTCTGGGCGACCTGTTTCCAGGAGTGCGCTAGTTACTTCTGTGCGCACCGACCCAGACACAAAACCTACCAACCGAGAACGTTGCCTTCCCACTCCTCTTCGTAGGACGCAAAATAAGATAATAATACGTCAGTTTAGGTGTAAACTTGTCGCTTTATAAATTTCTGGCAAAATCCACAGCAAACGTTTCTTTGCCGATGAAACTACACTATATGGTTTTAACAGGTATTTTGAAGAGTATCTTTTGATATCTGCGTAGGGTCACTGAGTTGGGAGGAAAACTTAAAAGTGAGTCAGTTATCGTACCATAAAATTTAAATTAAAGTATATAAATATAACGTAAATGAGTCTGTTGGCTCGCTTGAGCGGCATAAACTAAAAATCGTTTGAACAGACTTCAATGATTTTTCATATTTGTATTTCTACTTTCTCAAGGAACGAAAAGGTCACGGCCGGAGTATAGAGAAAAGACAAAACGTATTCGAATAATTGGCTACGGATAAACTACTCCTTTGGATCAATAACGCTTCTATAGGAAATCATTAGTACTTTTTCATACAATTAATAGGCCATTAACAACGAGTGTGTGCAGCAAGTTTATAACAATTGTAATTGAATGTTGCTGCAAATTCGTTCAGTTCAGTTCATCGTCACGCTTGGATAAGTTGGCGTGGCGGGTAAAACGATCGTAACGTAACGGAAGGAGCATAACTTAAGTGAAGTCCAGTGACGTCACAGCCGATACCTAATCGTCCAAACAGAAGCAGTAGCCAGTAGATTCATTTCTTATACATTTCGTAGCAGAGTTATCAGCAAAATATTATAATCTCAAATTTAGAACTTGTGTCTCATATAGCCAATTACAGGATTAAAGGTTCAGGATGGAAAAATATGGAATAACCAATTAATTCATTTTTATGTTTGTATGAAGTAATGGGCATTGATGAATAAATAAATATTTGATTAATATAATTAATGTTTTTAAAATATTACATTCTGGATTTTATTTATAAATCGGTCACTAATTTATGCAATCATCCAACATTTTCAACTCAAAATAACTTAACAATTTATAAAAATTACTCAGCCTACACATTTACTATTCCTCTATCATTGAAGTTGTTTATACGCACATTGCGAGCACGCGACATTTATTTTCATGTTATTTTTTTTAAAAGAAACTTTCTTAATTTTTTTCATTTTAACAAACGATAGAAAGTACGTGTACTACTTATACACGAAAGGTTTCATTGGAATGAATGAGACGTTTCCACGTCCTCCAGTGATATGCGGGGCACACAGATACGAAGAATACGGGCGACAGGCAGCGGTATACGTTTCAATGACTAGCTTTGCCGCGTTTTTCAGGTAAAACTGCAGGCGATAACGGAGTAGTCGTTGCTCCGTCTCGCGGAACTAACTGTGACAGCCGTACTGTAAAGTCTAATAGCTTTTCTGGGAACAACGGACTTCCAAAGAAACGCTACTTATGTACGATCAGAAATATAATAAATTGGCTCCATTAACTCTGCGTCACCTTGTCTTGCTTCCTTCTAACGTAACAAGTAAAAAGAATATCTGGGACTTTGATTGGAAATATACAGTAAACTCAAAGATGTAATAAGGGTTTTTGTAAATCCACCGGAACCAATATAACTGGGGGCAATCTGATGAGCAACGGGGAAATGTATTATTACAACATTTAGCTTGGAAGCTCGAGTTAAATCTACGACCAAAGCGTTTTTCATATAACGTTCTACATTTTCATGATCTAATGGAATACGAAAGGAGAATAGTGTACATACTTTCAGAAAGAAAGTAGATTTGTAAAGTGGTGAGAATTAAAATTCTTAGACGATAATAATCGTTAAAGACTGCTTTTAATGTAGCAGAAACTTACGAAGAGGAAGGGAAATGATTGCTGAATGGCGAAATAAAAATATCAGATCCTCACAAAAATTATTGTAATGAATACTTCTAAATTTGAGACAAGAGTTTTCTACGGATTTATATTATATAAGTTACTTAAATAAGTCAGATGCCATCGTTGATTTAGTATAACGAAAGTCGGGAACGATGGTATGTGTTCCATTATTTCACAAAAATAGTAGTAAACATACAGAACTGCAATGAAACATGTAGTATTTCGAATACTACGGCACAGGAAGAGTCTGAGTAAAATTCAAATCATCGTGAGAGACTGTCGGCTCTGTAAATAAGAACCGCTAATAGCCACTGCATTGTACGTAAAAGAAGTCATACACGATGAAAGTTTCACATTGTTTGACGATGCATACAATTATTTATTTAAATTTATTGTGGCATGAGTTGTAAATTAGCACTGTATCAATTCGGCGCCGTATTCCTGTAACTATTACAGGAATATCGCATCGTTTCCTACGATGATCGGTCCAAAGGCATTTATTTCATTTCCAAATAGTTTTTACTCAGTCTCACAATTCTTTGTAATTGCTTATTTAGCTTTTATTAGTATTTTTTCGTTTTGGTTCATCTTTATTTCTCATCTAGGTTTCTCTACTTGATGTGTACAGACATCATAGTGATACATTAATAAATTCAAGTTAACGGATGGTACTACTATATACCAGAAGAGTATTTTTCCCTTCTTTACAGTTTTGAGCGGTTTATATATATTCACATATAAGTGAAATACCTATTTACCACTGTGATCAAAAAGTAAGGTGAAATTGTCATTTAAAACACCCGGGTATTAGGAAGGCAGGTAATTTTTTTTTCCTAGGTTGGTAGGACTGTATTTAATATTTGCCAAGCGTCTGTTTGTTAAAAGGTTTAATTATCTCCAGGTTACACGTGTTTTTGTAAACAACCAAAAGTGAATTTATCGATTTTTGCAAAGGGCGATTTTGTTGAGCAAAGAATTGCATCAAATTTTGTTTGCGGAACGAATATTCTTGTGCCGACACGTTGAAAATGTTGCGGAAGGTCTTTGGTGATCAAACTATGGCACAAAACAACGTTTATAAGTGGTACAACGAGTTCAAAGAGGGCCGAGAACGCGTTGAAGACGAACCGCGCTCTGGACGGCCATCAACGTCTACCGACGAGGGCCACGTCCAAAAAATCAAAGATTTGGTGCTTGAAAATCGTCGATGGACAATTAGAGATCCCGCTGATAGTGTTGGAATGTCATTTGGCTCAGCCCAAACCATTTTGAAGAATGTTTCGTGTCTCAAACGCGTCTCGATTGGTGCCAAAATCACTCAATTTTTTGGGAAAAAAGCGTCGCGTTGATGTGTGTGAAACTTTGCTGTCTGACTATCAGGACCACTTGAAATTCATCATTACTGGAGACGAGACTCGGATTTCCGCATGCGACCCTGAAACCACCGACCAATCCAGCGAATATCGTGCAAAAGGTGAAGCAAGACCGAAAATCAAGGTCACGTTGACAGTTTTATTTGATTATCATGGTGTGGTGCACTATGAATTCCTTCCGCCGGGCCAAACTGTCAACAAAGAATATTATTTGAGTGTTATGCGTCGTTTGCGTGAAGCTAATCGTCTGAAACGGCCGGAATTATGGGCGAACAACTCTTGGTTCCTTCATCACGATAATGCACCATGTCATACTGCATTGGTTCTTCGCGACTTTTTTGCCAAAAACTCGACTCATATCGTTCCGCAACCACCGTATTCGCCTGATTTGGCTCCGTGCGACTTCTGGCTATTCAGCAAACTCAAAAGGCCAATGCGGGGACGCCGTTTTGACACGATTGAGGAGATATAAACCGAATCGAAGAAGGTCTTGAAGGCTATACCGGAAAAAGACTATTCCGACTGTTTCGAGGACTGGAAAAAGCGTTGGAAAAAGTGCGTTTTATCGGACGGGGATTACTTTGAAGAGGATGAAATTGATTTGGAAGAATAAATAAAGAATTTATATTTTATAAATAAATTCACCTTACTTTTTGTTCTCAGTGGTATATATTATGCTACAACCGACATAGAACATAGTCGATGGGTCTAATTTCTTATAATTTATCACTCTCTCTCTCTCTTTCTCTCTCTCTCACACACGCTCTCTCTCTCTCTCTCTCTCTCTCTCTCACACACACACACACACACACACACACATATATATATATATATATATATATATATATATATATATATATATATATATATATTGTAATGATCACCCATGTCCCTAATGAAATCAATATCTAAATTATTGGATTATTGTATTCGTAACGTAATATTGTGGTCAGAATACTGTAAGTATCAATCAGCATAGAGTTAAAATTGCGGAGATTGAAGTGTTTCCAGTCTGTATTGTTGTCGGCGGCGGTGTGTGATGTTTAAAACTATGACGCAATATTGACTCTCCTAGTGGAGGTCATCATGGAAAAATCTATTGATAAGTTGGATTAGAGATTCGGCTTATGGATGTTCGCATTGTGCGACAGGAATCTGTTAATGGGGATCAACATGTAAAGATCAATTGATAAAGTTTCTGCGTAAGGATGATCTACAAAGTAGAGGTGAAGCGTTCCACATTTTTAAAACAATACTGATGTAACTATTGATAAACCACAGAAAACTGAGTGGATTATGTATGATGACTGAAGTAGCGTATAAAGTGTAATATTGTGGCCTGTTTAAAAGCAAAAGTAATTTAATAAATTTTGTGGTTTCGTCAAAAAGAAAATATTTAAATTTTGTGAAGAGAAGGAAATGGAGTGGTACGAGAACTGTTCCCACATTTGGTATGTAAAATAATTATATTGATAAAATATTTTGTAAACATTTGTATAATTTTTATACCGTCAGAATCCATTTTGTTGTTAGTCTTTTGGGAAAAGTTAAGTAAAAATTGTTATAAATTCCATCTAAGTTTGTATGTATACCCTTAAATTTACTATTCACTGCAGTACCTATAACTGTTTTGAGGTCCGACAAAACGATCCTAGAGGTATTAAGTGTCTCATAAATATGCTGAAGCATAAGTAGATAAAAAATATATAAAAATTGTGTATAATAAATCTAAATTTAATTTGTGATAAATTTCAGAATTTCGAGTTGACGAATTTGTGAATAGTCATTTACTTTACCAAAACTATCAATAGATTAAAGTTTCCTTTTAAAGATCTGTTAAAGACAAATTGATAAACTAACTTAAATATTAAAGGTTACCACAATATATATATATACAAACATTCAAAACTACACATTACCCGTTTATCTGAAGAAGTCCCGAAATTGTTGACGAAACGTCGTATGAACTGATTTTTTAATTAATTAATTAATAATTTTTCTGACATGGGCAGAATTGTTTATTTATTTATCAAATGATAATTATCAGTTTATATTAAAGTATTTTTCCCCAACATATGTGGAGACATGGCCGTCGTAATATGCTTTATTAAAAGTTATCTAAAATTACGGAGACAATTTAAGTTCTACACATCCGTTAACCTTGTCGACAAGCGTAAATTAAGACCTGCAAGGATTTATATTTAAATTACAGCACCGGTAACGGAACGAAGGTCACTTAAAGTCAAAACTTGCGGGTTGTGTCTTCTGCTTCAAGGTGGTTTCAGTGAAGACATAGAAATATATTAATTGTTAAAATGTGTAGCTACCAGTCGTCGTGAAAGCCGTCAGAATCAGCAATATTATTTATATAATACCACCAAATTATGGTTGTTTACAAGTGAGACGGAATTTTTAAATTCATTACCACAGCAGTGTTTAAAGTTATCCATTGAAGTTGGTAAGTGTAGAAACAGTACTTTATCGCGCATTTAGTTCTAGTATAATTATTAACTTTCCTACGGACACCGAAATTAAAGTAGTATACTTCAATATTTCAGTTTGTCTTATCAAATGAATTCGTCTTAGGGAAGCATTCATTACTGTTTTAAACAGTCTTTTATTTAATTCTTCGGTGGTTTTCCTAGTTAAGTTTTCTATCAGGTCATCTTTTACAACTTCTGCCCCTTTAATTTCTCCGTATTCACAGAGTCTTTATACCCCATGGCTTGGGTGTTCCATTTATAAAGAACTTCATTATCGACAGTCTCTTAAACCAGAAGCAGTCCTACAAATATTTAAGACAGAAACGTAGATTATTAGGATTTTATTCTGTCACTTGTAAAGTAAGGAACGTGCTTTCTCTCCCACTGAATTAATATGATAACAGCAGAGAAATTGACTCCGAAATATTAAAGAGTTTCCGACTTCTCTGCAATATCGTTCTCTCTTATTTCAGGGAGTGGATTGAATTCTTCCCTTAAATTGTCACCTAATAATGTAGTCAGAGATTATTTTTTACAGTGGCACATTCATAAATGATGCAATGAGTTGCGGCTCGACTTCATTGTGTCCTGGAAAACTTGGAGGTATCTGCAGTAGATAAATGTCTCCATTTAATCGAAATGTAATATTTCAGCATTTCAGAAAACTTATTTTATTCAACACCAGGAGTATAAATATGTAAAGACACCGTTACTCTCGAAGTAATTTCACCAACTCCATCTCGTCCATTTGACGGACAATTCAGTCTTGGGAATAATCCCTTAATGGTTGCAGTGTACAGCCGAGAAATCATCGAATTTGATAGAACCTACATCTGCAAATCGTCGAGCCTAATCCACGTGCAGATTAATGCGGTTTAATTGTTACCTAATCAAATCAGATGTAAAGATGTTTCCATCAAGTGAAATAGTTTCTTCAGAAATTTTGCGGCTGATCACGTTTAATCACTCAAATCATATCAATAACTCCAGATCTGTATCGTATCATTTGAATATTGATTGAATTTTACATGATACAAGATTGTGAAATAAATGAAATACTGTTTAAGAATGGAGACCGAGAAGATCACATGAATAAAATTATTGACAAAGTAAATTCAAATCAAAATGGGTTGTTTTTATTCCCTGCGCTGTTTCTTATAGATTTAAACCGAACTACCAACAAGAACGCATGTAACGGAAGCATCTATGGACGTTGACCTCCTTTCACGAACTGTTTCCCCGACAGTGACGCCTAACATTTATATATCTACTCGTACATCTCTGATATGCACGCCCAGCTTTCTCGATAGTTCTTTTTTTTTAGTCTGGTTTATCCGATCGCTTTACTCCTCACAAAACGACATTTTGATTAATGTTCAAAGAAAGTTTTAGTCATGCTTTCATAATAGCCATTTATGTAACCCCTATTAGAAATTTCCGCACATATTACAAGAGATTCTTTTTTAAACAAAATCTTACAAGCCGATTGGAACTGTAGCCTATGTAATTAAAGTTCTACAAATTAATACCCTTTGATAATGTAATTAACTGATGAAATATAAAAGTACCCTCGTACAGTGAAACTGTGAAATTTTCAGAACATTTTTATCCGCTAATAATAGGAGATTTGTTTTACGAGAAGCAGGAATACAGACCGGTTGTAATGAATAATTTCATGAGATAATTTTACATAAGACAGAAAACCAATTATTGTGAGTCAATCTTTCCGTAGGACGCAGACAGAGCTGGACGAAGCAAGGTTACCACCGGCTGGGATAAATGAAGCTAAGCAGAATATCCTCTGTCTCCGAAATTAGTAAAAAAACAACAGCAGATGCTTCAAGGGGTTGACGTACCGAAGACTATATCTACTAAATCTGTCGTCTATACGTAATGGGCAGTTATGGTGGGTGGGAAGTAAAATTATTGGATAAATAGGTTGATGATGGGTGTTTATGGCCAAAATTAAAAGAGAAAATCAAAACTCGAACAAAAATAATGGAGAAACGTAGCCTTGGGAAGAATCTAAGAGAAGAGAGTAAAAACATATTATATGTGTCATACAAGGCATATATAGAAAAGAATCATTAATATGTCAGTCGAGCGAAATTGAATGCCCAGGTTCGAGGAGAATCACCAAGTAGACGTATCAACGCTATTCATCTGGAGTTCATCAAAGCCTTCCAAGAAGCCTGCTTGACGATGTAATAGTTTAAAATATTCAACAATTATACAAAACATGTGATTGCGTGGCAGAGGTGTACGATTTTGCCATATAATCAACATTTAATAAATATATAAGAATTTTAATCATGAATATTATCAATATTAAAATAGAGTTTATTCACGTTTCATCAACAAACGAGCAATTATGTAGAATAATTATTACTATATTAAATTACGGTAATTTAATTATTTAACTTTGTAATTTTTGTATAGAATGTTATATAGTAAGAAATCCGCAGTTTTGAAAATAAATATTTATTAATTAATTAATTCAAATCACTACCTGAGAACCAATGAACCACAACGAATTCAACTGTTTTAGGAAGCTTCGAAAATCCTATTAATGTTCGTAAAATGAGGGTTACAAAGCATTTAGCTTGTGGATAGCATGATTACAGTTTTTTAATTTCTCCGAAATATTAGGGTTAGATTTGGGTTTTAACTCGACCGTCACAACTTAGAAACTATAGACCTTAAAATTAAATAATATAAAAAGCGTTTCTTTAAAGATGTTATCTCTTCTCATCGAATGGGATGCATAAAAGGCAAAACGTTAATTTCTCCATAACTGAAGCCTGACATTGTGTGGGTTCGTCCCTTAGACATAAGTTCCTCTCAATTTTTAATTATTTCTAATTAGTGGTTGACACAGCCAGATGTCAGTCTTATGACGTTAAAACTAATGTATTATAAAGTTTCAGCCTTTCTAATTCTGATCGTAATAAAGTAGATGATTAAAAATTTAAGAACGCGAAATTGGTTCAAGATAAATAAACATTTATATAGTTCGCGGTAGCAAAACTGAGTATAATATAAAAATTTGGATTGACAGGTTGCATGTACTTTAATGTGCGAGGATTTGTATTGAGCGCGCACAAGGTTAGGAGGACTAGGTCAGCCAGACTAGACGTGCTGCTGTAAGCTACGGAGATCACGACAAACACCGTTGACGGGGCCTCGCAATAATGTAGTCGTACACGCTGTAAAATTATAAATACCATAATGAAATGATGAGGCGAAAAATTTGGAGAACACATGGACCCAAATTTATGATATTTTAAATTATATTAGACTTTCCATGAAATTACTCATTTTATTTTCCGCTGTAAATAGCTTTTAAATACTGTGTCAGGTCTAGGTTAAAACATCCTGATATGTCGAAATAACGTATTATTCTTATTGTTTCGTAAAATAAGGGGCCGCAGGAAATATGCAAATGACAACGAAAAGATGAAATACCATTCGTTTTACAATTCAGTATTGGCTTGAAATAATTTTTTTCCCTAAAACCAGAATAATCCGGACTTTTTTTTTTCGCCTTCCGATACAGGAAATGCCATGTGAGCAGGCGATCCGGTTATCGCAGGTCACAGACGACTTTCTCATCAAGTGACCTTTCTCCGTCTGGCTCAGTGAAAAATTACCCGATTTAGAGGATGTATATGACCCCTCAAGCACGCCAAACGTTTTGCAACGGTAATACATTACTTACATACGATCCAGATGTATGAATGTTTTATAGATTAAATTTTACTACTATACACGTCATTTCCATCATAAATTTAATTTCTATACATTCACTTAAACATATTTATGTTTCTGACAATATTATTCACATTTAAATCGAATTTTCAAATATTTTATTTCACAACTTTCTTTATTAACATAAGTACTATTTCTTTGAGATTATATATATATTGTAATGCCAATTAATTAGGCCATTAATTGTTTCGACATAAAATTTGAATTGTTTGAGAAATACGTTATTCTGATCGAACAAAGCAACAATGACAAAAGCGAGCTCACTTTGCTTTGTCGAAAAGTCAAAAATGGCGTATGCGCGCTAAAACTCGGGAGAACTAGGAGTTAGTTCGCGGAAAAACATCGTGAGGAGCAGAACAAGTAATATAACTGTTAGTTGGTGGCGTGGCATTTCAGAGGACGGAACAAATAATACTAGAGCAGAGACTAGCCGTCGTTAATGTATTATTAAACAAAGTTGTGAATTTAAGAAAAAGTTAAAACATTCACGGAAGTATTACCTCGTAAATATCGCTAAGTAAAATAAGTTTACGTCTATAGCCAGCCAGGGAAGGAAGCGAGCAATTTTTACGTATACAGCCAGTTAGGAAAGTCTAAGAGAGTTTACGTCTATAGCCAGGCAAGGAAGGCAAGCAGACATCAGATAGCTGACATTCAGGAGGATCATCCGAGTTCCTGAGAGCCTATCAATTTTGACTTCCATAGTGTAAAATCTGTGCGTCGATATTTATAATCAGTGTATAATTTTGCAATAGTGTACTTCCGAAACCAAAAAGAATGCTGGTATCAGCTGGACACTACGTAAGTAACAAAACCAAAACTAATGATTAATTGTAAACGTAATTAAAGGACAGAGTCAGATTTCGTTCTCTTTTAATTGTCAATCAAAGTTAATTTCTTTTCTTTTTAATTTCTTTCTATCGACGTATTGTTTAGGTAAATTGTGAACTGTTTGTTAATAAGATTTTAAAATCAATTTGTTGTGTCCATTATCAAACCCAGTCAAGGCCCTGAGAGAATGAGATCTCAAATTTTGTGTTTGTAATCATCTTTTGTTGCCACAATATAAATAAATATTTTGTTTGTTAATTTCGATCTTTTCATTTAATAAAAGCCTCCATCTGATTATTACATTTTGGCTTCACGTGAGGTAAATTCATTAAATTCTTTAAAATAATTAAAGCTCAATTATTGTTATTTATTACAATATATATATACCTGAAATCAATCTGAATTGTTCATATGTTCGTTCCTGACGAAGGGGGCACAGGCTCTCAAAAATTTGAACTTCCACCTATGCCAGACTGGACCAACTATTGATTTCAGGTCAGTTTGAATCGCTGTCTCTCCTTCCTATCCAAATGTGTTATTTAATTTGACCTCTTCACATTTTCCTTAAAAAGAGAGAGAGAGTGGCTGAATTACCTTAAATTGAGAGTTGGTTTCGCCACGCCGAATAGTTCAGGAGTATGGAGTATGTCAACTTTTCAAGGTCCTAAGTTTCCTACTTACCTATATATCTATATAAAATTATGTGTGTAAAGTTGTACATAGATTCGTAATTGGTGACGTTAAAATCGGACTGTTTTTGAAGAAATTAAGGTAATAACAATAACCATATATAATCTCAAAGATTAATTAATTATTTTTACTCTGGAAGATTTCGGCACTTTGTTACATTCATCCCAAAAAATTATATAATATTTACAAGTATAATATTAATAATTAAAGTATACAGTAAAATTATTTTTTATATAAAATTATACCAAGTAAAACCACAACACACAGTTTAATTTTGCAATTCGTCAACGGTTTCGCTTCACAAGCTTAAATCTATTTCATAAACAATTTTACATAGTCAAGGTAGTCTGAAGTATCGAGGGTCGATCCTAAAACGGATATTAAAACTACAATTTTTACAGTGATCGTAGCGTTCGATATAGTGCGTCATAATATATTCCAACTAAAAATATTATTATTATAAAATCAGTCAATATTACAGGAGAGCTAAAATAGTAATTAATTAATTAACTTGGTAACAGAAATTACAATATGATAATTGCATCTTTTAAACTATTTCCTAGCAGGAAATTTTATTATTTCTGCATAATGAAGTTCTATTGCCCCTCCTTCAAGTCTGTTATGACTATCATATTTCTATTTAACATAATGTGTATGGATTCCGCATCAAAGTCTCGTATTAAAGGAATTTAAGAGAAAAATATTTATATTATTTAAAGCAATTATTATTTAATGCAAAATCGTGCTCAGCGATTTTTAGCGAGAGACGATAATTCAGTGTTAATTTTGATTTTAATGTTAATTTGTGGTGCTTAACTGTGGTTTTAATGCCTGCAGTAGTGTATCCGACGTTACATTTTGTGCAGTTTTTACATGGAATGTTAGTGTTAGAAAATGTATGGCTCATATCTTTTAATTTTGAAGAAAATTAAATTTATGGTTTACAGGATCCAGGATAAGTATCAAACCATGAATTTTATATTTTTGGAATATTTTTCTAATTTGATATCTGAGACCGTCAATATATGACAACTAATAAAGTTTTGTCCTCGTCTGTTATTGATACCCTTAGTAATGCCGCTATTAACATTTATTAGCCCAGAATTATTGAGTGGAGCATCAATTTAATCTTTTTTATGCAGTAATAAACTAAGTAATGTAAGTCTGACTTGGCTGTTCGTGCGTTTGTATCTCATAATTGTTGTGCCTTCACTTTCAAATGTGCAGGCCTATATATTGTTGGGACAATGGTGTGAATCAGATTTAGCTAGCTAGTTAGTTAGGGTGCTATGCCACGTATCTAGACAAGTAATCCACAATTTAATAGATTGTTAATTTAATGTTAAATATTCGAGAGTATTATTGAATAGACTTATCGATTATTAAAATATAAAATATAGTTAGAAAAATATTATTGGATATTCTGTTGTGTAAAATTTTACAAAAAAAAAATGAAAATTTCGGTGCGGGATTTTAAATGGAAATTTTTGGCGTTCGAACCGGTACAAGTGTCAAGTTTAATAATTTTCTACACACAAACACTGATGAAACCTCCAGCCAGAGTCTGCGACAAGATGATTATATTAGCTTGGGTGGCCTGAGGTTAAGTGGGAATTAAGACGAGTTGTACCGATTCAACTGATTGTGAAACAACACAATGGTTTCAAATCGTATTGAGAGTCTAGAAATCAGAATAATAAAAACAAGAGCTTATTAGGTTAACCAATAAAATCTTGTACACCAGTCTAACAAGTATAAAAATCATAGAAAAACAAGGAAAGTGGTTCTTTACAATTCAGGCGGTTCTAAAATTTTAAATATAATCTTCGTTTACATTAATAATTTTACAAAGAGTTTATAGTTTTGAGATATATTATAAATGACTAAGGAAATTCCAATATAATAGAAATATTAATTAATGTGACATGAAGTAGCAACCCATTACTGTAAAACATTGATCTTCACGTGAAACTCGTTCAGATCAATTGTTTTAAAAATGAAATTATTTTTCATATGTAACAAGTTCATTATTTTAATTATAAAGCGTAAAAGTACAACGTTAAATATCAATCTAGCCTCGAAGAAAGACCACTAGATTTTCTTTTGAGAGGAAAACAAGTCAGGCCGCTAAGTGAAATAAAGAAAGCTGCATTGCCCGTATCCCGTATTTTTGATGCGATAACGTTATGTTGGCGCCCTGGGACCTAGTTAGCACCGCAAAAACAGTTTCCTGTCCAGTTTCCAGATTTGAGATACAGCTGCTTCGTTAAAGAAATTACAATAACTTCCTTTAAAGTTAAAAAGCTCGTCGTTGTTCTATGGACTATGTAACATTTCTTATCTCGTGGAATGTAATGTTCTTAAAAAATCGGGAACGAACCGTAATGGTGCACGTGATACATCATGGGAGTGCTGCGCGAATCCTTTCATAGATGAAATCTTCGAACCCTATTATCCCGGTAAATAGGCTAATAATATCAACGTAACATCCACCTCTCTGTGACTAAATTGAACTAACTAAAGCCGCAGGTTTCGAGGAATTATTGCTAATTTTCTGATCTGAAATTCCTTGGCCCCCCCCTTTTTTTTGGTGTAACAGGCTACATGAGGGTAATCCACGTGGTGGCAACTCACCTTTAATAGCATAGGAAGGGATTTGAAAAGGCGCATTCGGAAGGGTAGAGGAATGTAGCCAAGGGTTAACTAGGGCCCCAGGGCTATGGTTTAATTGTCTTAACCGGCATTTGCCTAAAAGTTATGCAGGACAGACCCTAGAAAACCTGCATCAGGTAGGTCGGCCTCTTGGTACTTGTCCCATACCTTTCCGATGGCGGAAGAGGGGTTTTCTGCGAGGGCACACCATTCACTTCTGCGTGCCTCGACCAGTTTAGGAGGCAGCTGGCCGACTGTCCCTATGGGAACAACGAATAATTCTTACCGTATGCCCAATGTCTGAGACCCCGGAACATACACCGCTCAAAACAGGTCGAAGTGGGAACCTTAGGTAAAAAAAACTGGGAGATGAGAAGGCATTTTTTTGGGTGTAGACAGGCTATGTATAGGGTAATCCACATAGTGGCAACTCCCCTTTTATAGCATAGGAAAGGGATTTGAAAGGGGGGATGCGGAAGGGTGGAGGAAGGTAGCCAAGGGTTAACTAGGGCCCCCGGGCTATAGTTTAAGGATTCTACCCGGCAATCGCCTAAAAGTAATGCAGGACAAACCCTATGAAAACCTTTATCAGGCAGGTCGGGCATTTGGTACTTGTCCCTATCCCTTCCTATGGCGGGAGAGGGGTTTGCTGTGGGGTCGCAGCTTACCCCTCGCCATGCCTTGGCCAGTTTCGGAGGCAGAAAGTTTTAGCCAGCGAGAGAACGGTGCTTTATTTGTGTGTCGCCCATTATTCATTCCATTCCCACCAAATCCCCGATGACTATTCATTAGCGCAGACAGCGCCGCTGTTGTATTGCGTAGAAATATTTCTACGTGTGGAGATACTCGGAATTATTATCTGTGGAAAATGTAAGTGCAGGTAATGTCGTCATTGTTAATTATGGAAGGTTCGCGTACAGTTATACATAATAATTGTTTTGTTAATTTCGGAGACGTCAGTTGTCATAAAAAATACATTAAATTACTTAATTAAATTATTTGAATATTAAAATGAAAAAAACATAATTGAGAAAATACATAATAATATTCGTTATTGGAATATTACTTTAGGAAACCGTTCATAATTAAATCTCTAAGTTGTTTTTCACTTTTGGGCAAAATTTTGAGATTCTACCCCACTGGGTATTCTTTAGTTTATCAGTCATCATGATTGTTTTTTCAAAAGCAATCTCGAAATATTATTTAAATGTAGCAAATTTGTTTGTCAGTGAGAAAAATATTTCATGAAAATAATATTTTTTTCTTCAATTCTAAACGGTGAGGTTTAAAGAAACGTGAAACTGAATTACATAAAGAAAACATAATAATATAATAGTTGTTTGATGCAACTCAGTTCTACTCTGATGCTAGGCTGCGAAAAATATGGTATAAATATTTTATATTTGTCATCTGGAAAATGACGATTTTATTTTACCACGGTTAATATGTAATTTGTCTTCGCAGATATTTAATTAGATTATTTACGGCACTTCAGTTAATAAAGGCATATTAAAGATAAATAATACGCAAATAATTCGATGACAAAGGAAATCGTTAACGTATAAACAGCTTTGCGATGACACATGTCTGTTATTTGAAGCTACAGAGAACGAAATTCGACACAAAATTGCCAAGAGACAATGTATGCATCAGTACACAATGCGGGATGCCAGAGTTTTCCTGTGTGACGTCACTGCTTTACTACTTGCAAATCGCAGACGAGCGTAATGTAACACTGCTTAGATATGAAAAAGAACCAGCAGCTGCGCCCGCTATGCGAAACTATGCCTTCTCAAATTATCAGACGGGAAAATAACCACAATGCTGTCTCGACATACATCCAGAGTAAGCGAATTGCAGAAATTGATTGTCTTCCCAACGCAGTCACTTCAACTGCATATATTATTCACATTGTAACATCGTAATAATGATTGACTAAGCCCCTTTTATATTCCAGTCAAGATCATTCGGCTAAGTCTATATGTCATTTTAAATAAATTTAATGGCACTTTTGCTCATAAATAAAAAAATTAGGTTTAAAATATAGTTTTGGGGAGTTAGGAAATCTGACACTATGCTGAAATGTGGGAAATATGCTGAAAGTATAAATGGCACCGAAGAAATACTAATTACAGTTGCACAAGTCTGGAACACTTTTATAGAATCAGTGGAAAGTATCTGCAGCATAATTATCAATTATTTCAGGGCTTCGGATGTTTACTTGCATAATTTTTAAATCAATTATAGTATCTCCAACCGAGAAACCAGTGAAATTTTGTTTTTGAAAATGGTTCTTCTTATTAAAATTAGGAATACAGTATTCGAGACATTATTCAGAAATTACACTATGTATGTTAGAAAGATGCAAGGTAGACGGATAATATAAAAGTGCGGAAAAGTAGTTTCAACGTTTCGAACAGTAAAAAACATTGTTCGTATTCAGGGAAATGAAAGGGTTAAAATTACAATTCCGGAGTAGAGACACAGGTTATACAAAATGGTATATCAACAAAGCACAGTGGAAGAGACATGAAAATAGGATTTATATGGACAAGGGAATATTCAATATCATGTTCCTGCCTTCGTTACAGAGGGAATTAACTACAGAAAATTTACTAATCGAAAATATACAAAATGGTTCCTAACGACTCACTGAAACAACAAACTAAATAAAATTTGATAAATAAATAGGTAAATAACAGATACAAATAATTGCTAAATAAATACTACACAACGTTTCAGCAAACCTTGTTGCTTTCGTTAGGTGTTTAATAAACTAAGAAGCAGTCAGAACGATACACCACTCAAACCTAAACCTTTTGAGTTGGTCACCCGGTTTATGAAGTTGCGGAAACGTTGTGTGGTATTTATTAAGCAATTACTTTTGTCTGTCATTTATCTTTCTCATATGAATAATTTTAACAGACATTTTATATTTTATCATTTTAAAAAACAATTAAAGTGTTGTGTCTAACGGAAGATACTTTGCAATGCTGAATAAAGTTAATATTTACTAATCATCTCACTCGATCTTCTTACTGTGTATATACACCATCGTTCAAACAAATGCTCTAGCAACTGAAGCAGTATTTTAACCTTTCTTATCATAATTATTTTTCTATTAATGAATTAGCCCGATTTTGTTCACTTTGTTACTGATTAATTTCCGGGTGTAGAGGTTTTTGATCACAAATTTAATCATTTTACAACTCATTACAAGATTGAATGGATATTTCTCGTAAGCGAAACTGATTAACTATATTTTCGTATATTTGTCAACAATTCATTCCCACTAAAACGCTGAATTATCTTCACTCCTACCGTTAGAATCTTTCAGGGGTTTAATATACAATGTATCTGACATTACGAATAATATTGACAGGCAGAACCTTTCTGGAACGACCTTTGGGAATGACTTTTCCTCTCTCCGTTTTTTAACTAAGTTTCCCTCAAGCCGAGGCATTGAATAGTCGGCCAGCTGCCTCCTAAACTGGACGAGGCACTGAAAAGGGAATGCTGCGTCCTCACAGAAAACCCCTCTCCCGCTATCGGAAGGGCATGGGACAAGTACCATATGCCCGACCTACATGATGCAGGTTTTCTAGGATTTGTCCTGCATCACGTTTAGGCGAAGGCCGGGTAGGATCTTTAAACTATAGTATGGGGGCCCTAGTTAACCATTGGCTACCGTCCTCTACCCTTCCGCATCCCTCCTTTCAAAGTTGCCACCACGAGTATTACCCTCATGTAGCCTGTTAAAGATGGCTTTATAAATTAATAATAAATGTTACAAATATCTTGATAACACAAGTTTATTAAACTAAATACTACTTTTCGTGCATTCATTTTGGATATCATCCTATAAAGAAATGAGGAAAACATGACATAAAATATTAATTACAATGATGGTAAGTATGGAAAAAACAGTTGCCTCTAAAAATGAAAATGTGATAACAATAATTATATGTCCACAAAACAGTTATTGGCAAATTAACAGTTACTCGCCTTAAAATATAACTGATAACAAATTAATCCAACAATCATAGTTATCAATTCATGAATAATATAAAACATTATGATTTTTTGGTGACCGTACAGTTAAACAGATGTAAACAATTCAAACTTTGAGTTAAAGATAAATACTTTAATCACAAAAGATTGAATCACAGCTGCTATTAATATTTTGTGTATAAATTTGATCATTAATAGCCTTCTTGATGTAATATGAAGCATTTATGTTTTTCCTAAATTAATGTTGCGAATTGTTACATATTAGATCAAATAAGTTAAACATAATATAATAACAATATCTATGATACGATTCTTTTGTGTTTAAAGAGTTTAACCCAAAGGTGAGAATTGTTACATCTATTTCGGATAAGTGCGTGTTAGTGTACGTTCACAAAGAATTTATAAAGTTTGATATTGTTAAGTTATTAATCTTTATGATTGTTGGATTAATTTGTTTCCTGTTTTATTTTAAAGTAAGTCACTGCGTTCCGTGGTTTATTTTTGTAAAGGAATATGTATACATAATTATTGTTATCACATTATTAATTTTTAATTTTAAAGGGCTGCTGCACACTTACTAACATTAAAAATTAATATTGTCGTATTTACTTTAATATGCTTATGTTGTTATGAAATTTGTAACATTCATTTTTGTTACTCTGTAAGACCCAATCGGGAGATTTCTTCGTACTCGATGCGAGTGACGGTGTTGACTTACATTCCATACTTTGCAATCCGCTGACAGTGTTGGGAGGCAGGTGCCGCGGAATCCGCACCTGCGAGAGTGCTTGCCCAGCATCGCTCGCGTTTCTCTCTTCTACCGCGCCTTCGTTCCGCCTACTTCTCGTAACACAATTCCTTGTTTGTTTAGCGGCCTCCGTTCCATACGTTAACAAGTCGATAAATGAACAACAGTTTATCTGACTTTTTCACAGTTTAGACCTGTAAGTGTTTTACAACTCAGTGCTGATAAACCTGTCCTTCTCCTTCAACATTACTCAGCTATTGCGTATTGTTTAGCCTTGTGCCCCAATTTATGACCATGGAATTCCAGGAAAAATTTAGTTATACATAATTTTAAATGTAAATATATACTTTTTTTAAAAAAATATGGAAAAATATTAGTCACCAAAGGTGTCAAATTTACAAAATGAATTAACGGACTATGTTCTTGAATTGATGGATTCAAAAATTTATAAATATTGTCTACTTGCAGTCTGTTCTCAGGTTATTAACAACGTTGGGTATTGTGACCATCTCGTCCAAGGTTTAACGATCGTAAAATATTTCGCTTAATATAAATAAAACTCAAGGTTTTCATAACGATTTCTACACAGGAAAAAAGTAATACTATATAAAATTGTCCGTATGCGAGTGTAAAAACGGTAGGGGTATAACTCAAACGGAGGATTTGTAAAAAAAAATAATGCGGAAACTACCATGATTGGTCTCGAATCCTTTATTTCGTTGTCGTCCAGATTAATAGTGATACTCTCGATGCGCAGGTTAAAAATGGCTTAATTATAAAATATTCGTCATGACAGAGATATTATTTTCAAATAAATTTATTTCCTGTCTATTGGGACAAATAAATACAAAGCCCTGACATTCAGACACGTTTTGACATTAATAATAGTACATTATGCTATTTTGTTTATGATAATTCCTTAATCATTACCAAATGCTGAATTATTTCGGTTTCCGATAGTACTTTTAGAAAAGGCTTGCAATTCTCGTCCTTATCGCCGGAGAGTAGACAATATTTTTTCCTTGAAATGCAGTTATTTGTCTTTTCAAGTGTAGATTTTATAAACCGTGAGTTATATTCCAACGATCTTGACTTTAATGGATAGAACAATTAGTATCTCCGAGGATTTAAGATCTAAAAAATATATTATATTAAAACTTCGCCTAAAATATAAAACTTGTATTTTGTGGAATTGGCGAAATTGTGGTCATAAGTTTGCTATGCGTGAAACAGTGCAGAGTGAATAACCTGGACGGTTTCAGCGATGACCACGAATGTTAGGGCAGGAAATTGGAATTACTAAGCAAAGGGTAATTACAGTTCATTTCCAGCAAATCGCTCGCCGTAGAGCCACTTCCGCACTCAACCCGAATTTCAATTCAGTGGAGACGCCTGGCCTGACAGTTGGTTAGTTCGCATCTCTACTATTTATAACGAAGGTCAAACAACATGGCCACCTGCGGTGGTGATAAACGTACTGATTAATTCTTTATTTCATAAGCCTAACCTGAATAATACAAACTTGTGTTTAGTTCTATCCAAAAATAGTACAGCGAAGTTCTGGTTAGCCTGTAAGTTTATAATCATCAATATACTTTTTCCTGCCTTTTAGAAAAGTATTTCCCATATTTTAAATCTTTTTGGACTGTGACCCTTGATCTACAAGTCCATATTTTGAAGTTACAATTACAATCAGACAGACATTCATTAAATTTGTTTTCGTTTCATGATAATACCTTGCTTTACATATTTGTGTGTAGGTTTAACAAAATTCCTTTTAATATATTCTTATTTATTCTTTAATTGCTCATTTACTCTAATCTTTCAGTCTAGCTGCAAATTTTGAGGTAATGTTGCAGTCACCAAAATTTCAGAATTATTTCGAGTTCAAAATTATTTGAGGTCGCCAAAAAAGTTTGTAGTCAGAATTGATACAAATGCTCAGTTTTCTTATATATTCCTGTTTTTTGATACACAAGTTAATGTTGACTGTCCTGGTTGATGTCCAGCCAGTAGATTCCATGTAGATCTATACATTCACTAATAAATAGTCTTACACTGGAACAAGTCTAATATATTCAACTAATTTGAATACAAAAACTAATAAGGATAGGCTAACAAACCAATTAATACCAAATTATCCAGATTTAGTCTTAGGCGCATTTCATCAAGCTTCAATACGTATACCATGGTTTAATAGTGACATAACTCTATTGTTTCCTTGGGTATTTTTTTATAAAAGATTATTTACTGCCTTCAACTTATATCACAATTAAGATATTAAATTATAGTTTTACTACGATTATGCGCATTTTCATCCAATAATTTCTCCGACAAAATGATATATATATTGTAATAATTAAAAGGAAAAATAATTAATTAACAAGATTTTGGACTTGTTTTGTTGGCGGTCTAAACAAACGAGTTGTGTACAAAATATGTGGCGATAATGCATGCTTGCTGGATATTGTCGAAATTCGTTTGGTGAGACGCTCGGAGCTGTAGTGTGCTTTTGCGAGGCAGCGAAGAAAGACAAAAATTCAGAAAGTGTGTGGTAGGAGACGGTATAGAAAGGACAAAATTTCAGAAAGTGTGTCTGGGTAGGCATGGCTGTATATAGTCTAACACCTATAATATTCAGAGCGATCTACGCTTTGCAGTCTATGAACAAATAATTTCAACGATACTACGCCGACTTTTCTTCGGAGTCTAGCCTACATTCACGAGTTAGACATTTCTTAAATTATTGGGAGCCAGGTTATTGCATCCAGCAAGTAACCAAACTTTTAGAATGGTAGTAAGATATTGATGGAGAGAACAGCGGAGCAAGTGTTGTAAATAATCTCAGCAAGTAGAAAGTGTTACTTATAAAATTCTGTGTATAATGGCCTGTCTTCAAAGTGTTAATAATCGTGTGTGTGTGTGTGTGTGTGTACGAGCTCTTTTCTCGGTACAACAAAACTTTAAGGTAAAACTGCGCAACTTATTATCTATGAACCCGCCAGTAAATGATATCGTCAGATTTCCGAGTTCAGATTTCATATTTTATATTGTACTGATTGTTTAAATTAATGTTTTAATAACTTTGTAAACTTAATTGTTTAACATAAATATTCTTTATAGAAGACCCGATGGTCGGCCCCGAGATCTAGCCGTGGTATATTGTCAAGTTTTTAATATGTAATATAACTTCAATAATTAAATTTTAATCATTAAATTTTTTAATTTGCTGATCTTTTGAAAGTATCAATACTACAAAATTGGCTCTTCAACGTGCAGCTTATTTTGCTTTGATTATTTTGAAATACTACAATATATTAAAATGAAAGTGGACAGAAGCCCGGTGGAAGTTTTAACAATTGACCTACAAGCTGTCTGGCAAAATAAGTGAATGAAAACATACATACATACAAAACAAGTTATTACAATCTTTTTTAAAAAATTATATACTCCACTATGGATACAAAAGCACACTCAAAATACTAAACTGTTGTCAAACACAAAGAATGCCGACAAAGTAAACGTACCGTGACAGTCATGACCGATTTTCACGTTATATATATATATATATATATGTGTGTGTGTGTGTGTGTGTGTGTGTGTATGTGTGTATGTGTGTATGTGTGTGTCGATATCTCTGTTACAGTGTTACAGTGTTAAACCAATAGAATCCTAAGAGATCTTTAAACTAAATGAATATAATATAATATAATTTACACGTGGTTAGTCAGCCGTGAAGGCGATTGCAGTGCTAGCCGATGAAACGTCGTTGTCGATTGATATTACCTGGGTGGAAACCTGTGAAGCTTTTCTTAATGTAATACTAGTATTAAATGTACCTGTATTACCAAAATTGAATGTTTTCAAACAAATTTTATTCAGTGTTTAAAAACACAATCCTCATATTTAATTATATTACTTAATATCCAGTGGACTTGGCCAATCTGACCAACAGGAATCGGTTTTCGTTCCCTTAGGTCTGTTCCACATAATCGTCTGTATACAGGCTGCTACTGATTCAGCTCCAATCAGTATTTATTATTTCAAAATAAAAGTCTGCCTTCAAGGTCGATTATAAATAATTCTGGATGTAGTTCTTTCGGGTTTCCAACCGGGTAGCGTAGTTTTGTAAACACAACGTTTCGATGGCTTGCACCGCCATTTTCTTCAGGTGAAGAATCCCGAGAGAACTACATCCAGCAACTACACCGGGAAAACCTACGTTCCTTATAAATAATTCTGTTAATCAGGATTTGAGACGACCCGTAACAGAGTTTGTCCGAGCCATGGCTGAGGCATTTGCAGGATTCGCGAGATCCATGTACCGTTGTTAGATCAGATCTGCAACGGAAGCAGACGACTGGGCAGTTCAGAGCAACTGTAAGGCTGGTATCTTATCAAGCTGATACGCAAAACGTCAGAGGGCAGAATAAGAAAACTACACGATTCGTGTATCGTAATACGTAGTCATTCTGTAGGAAAACAATACTCAAGGACATGTAGCCAAAATTGTTTTTGTAATGATCTACACAAATCTAATATTTGAACGGATTGTGATTTCACATGTCAGAACATTGGATGTGTATCTATTTTATTGGTTACACTTATTAGATTTGAACAACGGAATCAAAAACAATATCATTAACTTATTAATAACTGCAATTACACTGTTATTACAAAAAATTAACAAATTGTTTTGCATTAATTTAAAAATTAAATCTCTCAAGGAATCTGAGCATTGTAGAAGAGATAAATACGGCGCCGAAAAAAATATTAGTGCCACACAGCAACATGGATTGGCCCCACCATAATTCGTCTGAAGACGTGAATATTTGTTCTCTACGGAGCTGATTGATATATGCCTTGTAAGTTTGTACCACCAAATACCCGTTGTGGATATTGCTTTCAGCAGCTATAGTCTACTTCACTGATTGTATTGAATCATCACATGAATTTAATTCTCTTAACATGCACAATCAAAAATGTTACAACAATCGCCACATTATCCTTGCCTCAAAGATACGCCCAAAACTCTCAAACACTCTCTGACTTTCGCCACACGCAGCTCAATAAAACATATAAGCCTGAAAAATATGAGCTACAGTTAATTTTTCAATGGATAAAAGTCACTTATTGATGAAGACGTGCGATGATAATCAGCAACCAACTAATTATGCTCCTTTTAAGTTTTTGCGCGTGAAAATCGAGAAAGTGCTGAATGTAACGAGTAGGCCTACGTTGGAAGTACCAATACTCTCGACTCTGAAGTTCTGAAATGTTTGAGACTGGGAAATTTTTGTGTAGTCACAGAGCAAACCGTGATGCCTTGTGTCAGAAACTTTCTTCCAAACGTAGATTTGTAGGCCGCACAATGTCACTGCTTCCTCATTTCACAACTTCTCACACTATATTTTTACATATATTTGTTAACATTCACTGTATGTTAAACGTTTTCAGATGAATAACTCTAATACATTAAAGACACATTAATATAAGTAACCGAAAAATTGTGATATAAAACTCCGTTTGGTTCAGTAAATTTTTAAGCGACTCTAGATTAAATATGAAGTTCGGTATATCACCTTTTGTTTGTTCCATCCAAATATAGGATAAATTTTCTGTTATAATCCTAATAATTCCAACTGAGCATTAAAGGAAACTATTATTGTTGGAATGATAAATTAGTGAATAAGAAATATAGCCAAGAGATATTAATATAAATACCACAAAAAGTTTTTGGGATCCTTTGTTCCTTTCGTCAGGTGCTAAGAAGACCCTAGCTTTTGAGTGTTGTCAACTGACCAGTGCAGTGTTTCTAGGCTCTTCTTAGCACCTGACGAAAGGAACAAGGATCCCAGAAACGTTGTATGGTATTTATATTACCCTTTTTTTGTCTGTATAGTGAAAATTCACAGCAGTTGCATTGGCTTATAAATGTCTTCGTTTTACTTAAATCAATTATTTGTAGTTTATGACGAGTAAATGTTTAACAACTGTTGAAGAGCCTCAAAAGTTAACAGACAGCAGCAACAAGATGAAAAAAATTCGACTTGGAAAATTATAATAATTGATACGCAGAAATTTTCACATCTTAAAGTGTTGAAAAAAATACGAATAAGATTAAGTAATCCATTGCATGGTAATGGTTTTACTTTTGGAATAAGATTCGATGTGTTAAAAAATTGTGTTTGGCTGCACACGTAAAATCTTTGCAAATAATATAAAAACTAATGAAATTATTTTACATTCAAACTCATGGGAAGTAATTGATGGTAGTCACTGTACCCCGATAAGTACTCAAATCAAAAGAAATCTAAAAATAAATTACAAAAATTGGGATAAATTTACTGAGGAAATACTGAAAATGTTTTCAAGGTGCAGAAACTACGTCTTTATTATTTAACTTATTTATTTACGAAGTCGGTGATCACACTATAAACATCAGAAAATATAAAAATTTTCAAACAATGTATGAAAAATTTGGCTCGAAAGGGAACACAATAGAGAATCAGACTGGAATTAGTGTTAAAAGAGAACATAACTGAATTTTAGATTCGTTCTATATTTCAACACTATTCTCGTTGTAGGGAACATTTTTGACGCAAAATTCTATTTGTTCTGTGGTTATCCCGTTCAATAATTAAATAAATTTCTAAGAGAAACATAGAAATTGAAGACGAATACATACAAATCTAGCTTAATGATGGACTGAATTGTATAAAGGACTTCAGAAATAACAACTGTAGTTATATATTATGGTCTGAGAAAAATTCCAATTAAATACACATACAGAAAAATCATAAGGAAATCCAGGAAGGTCTAAGAAAATACAGGTAAAGAAGACGATATTCAGTTACCATTTAGAAACTAAAACCCATAATTAAGAATGCAGTATACTGTTTAAAAAGTTTCAGACCTCTTTCAATTTTTAGTCACACTAAATCATATATGAATTTAATCAATTAAAATATCATTAATATTTCGTGAACTCAATGCAATTTTGGTAGCAACTGTACTGACCTGTTACTGACCAACAGATAAATACAATTTTTTTATGTTGTAATAGCAATAGCTGTTTCGTTTAAAAGTTATAGTACTCGTTAGTTTCTGCACAACCTTTCATCACGATAGCCGTCTAAACATTAATATTTTATATTTGACCATTATTCTACATTTTATCTACGTGATGATATTTATTTAGCATTTTCAGATCCTAATTTACAATGCTCCAATGACGCCGACGCAATTTTTACCCTTTTGGCTTCGATTTTCTCTGATTGTGTAATGACTGTCTGGTTCAACGATTTTTTAATGTAGAATGAAAAATAGCCAAATTGATTAACACCGTCGAGCTCTATCAGAGGACGAAAAAGGAGGCGACAAACCATATTAAGTGATTTAGTAAGTGAAGGCAAGTGAAATAGTCCGATGAAGAGTTCGGAGAATGAGACGGGCAGAGATGACTGAAAGCGAAAGAACAGAACAAAGAGAAAGGAAGAAGTTGAATCAACATAATCGAAAAAAATATCAGAGCAACAACTTACAGCGCTGTTAAAAATTGAATACATTTTGAAATTATAAAATATAAAACACCTGTGTGAAAAGTATAATTACATAAAGAAATAGACCACAACAGACAAAAATAAGTACTAAATTAAATACTACAACACTTTTAACAGACAAAATAAGTGCTAAATTCAATATCACACCACTTGTTATATAATTGTTGTTTAATTAAGTGAACAAACCTTGCTTAACTTTATTTGGACCACATGCATTGTAAAAACACCCATTGAAATGCTTTATTTTGAAAAACAAAAATTCGTCACTGGGGAATGCAATAAAATGCAAGGTGAAACCGGCTCTTATTTCAGCCCCGTCTGTAACGTTGAATAAGTATTTAGTAATTGATGAAGCAAATAAATCATGTAATCGTAAGAGACGCCGGGAGCGTATGGCCGAGCGAAACGAGAACATTAATAACTGTAGTCAGAATACGAGTACACGGAGATGAAATATCGAGAAGAGTACTGCTTATATCGTCTCGTCAGAGGCGGAGTATGTACGAGGACGATCTGAAAGAGAGATACTGAATCTTGTCACAGAAACTGTGCTATCGGTCATTCACGAGGTGCGATGCTGTTCTATCTTGCGGAACGTGGCATAGGGCCTTTTTTTTAGATGCTTCTTAGTATCCAAAGTGCTGAAACTATCTCTAAATTTAAACAAGTCAGTCGTTCTCTACCGATTTTCTCTCTACATATTATATATGTATACGACCAACAAAAGATGACGTGACATTGTCATATTAATTAATGTACGTAGAAAAGAGAGAAAGAACTGATTTCTAGTGTCACCACGGAAGATAGAATCTTACAAAGTTTGAAGAGGGGTTAAGCTCCTTCTGCCGGCCAATCGCATATCAATCGAAGGAAGCACGTAGTTTTCTATATCTCCATCCTATCTAAAGTATATAATGTAACGTACCACGTTACATTAAGTTTTATTTATTTACATTATTTTTAGGTTGATTAATTATTTGTTCGTTTTTAATACAATTATTTGAATTTACGGCATGGAAATGCGAGGCACTGAGTTATGTTTTGCTTTTATGTATTCACCATGACAACGGCTAAATAACAAAAAAAAACACACAGTCGGTAGAAGTCCGTCGTGGCGGTTGAATCGCAAAAAAAAAAGAAATCCTCAATTATACACAAATAGCACAAGAAGGTTTTCCAGAACCCTAGCAAAGGACTGGGAACCTGCCGAGTTCGTGGACGGACTACTTGCTGCCGGCGGATTCATATTCCTGGCTTTCTGCCTTGTGGAGTGTTGCAGAAACAACCTACTTGTGGGAAAAATTATAAGACAGTTTATTTGTTTTTATGCGCGGGTCCATGAACTCGAGTGCAATTCAAATTGTCCGCAGTATATATAAAGCAGAAACAACCAACTTGTTAAAAAAATTGTAAGACTGTTTATTTGTTTTCAAGCGCGGATCCATAAGCTCGTGTCCGCAGTATCTACTGAAAGGTAATGTTTTATATTACTAAGATCATTTAAATCATTTGGTTTTATCTGATTTAATGTCTGACCTCTGCCTGAGAAACATTTCGGGGGAAGGACGTTACAATATATAACAACTGAAGTATATATAGTCAAAAACCTGAAAACTTGAGCATATTATCTGTATTAAAATTGTCTGTTTGGAAAAGTGAAGTAGTTTTGCAAGGTAATGAATACTGAGAGACATTAGTTTAGTTGAAGAGGTTGTTGTTCCAGACACCTATTATTTTCCAACATTAAATAGGGTATCAGAAAAACTAGTCTTGGAGAATGCGATTATTTTTAATTAAAAAGTATACATATGGAAAGGCAGATAGAAGATGGGTAGAAGCTTCGGAAGGTGTTGCTGTAGAATTATGTAGAGAATGCTGAAGAAAGAATGAGACAAGTTCCTGGACTATATAGTGAGGCAGTAGGGCCAAGTAAACACCATTAAATATGAAAACAACAATCAAGGAATAAAATTCATTGTAAATTAATTGCACACCAGAGAATAATACAGCGAATCTCTGTGAAGACAGAAAAGCACCATACTGTGTAAATGTGTGTTTCGGTGAGCATGCAAAAGTTTGCGAATGAGTAATCTGCGGAGCGGAGCGGGGAGTGAGGCTCGTGGTGAGGAGCTGCGGAGCGCAGTGCGCGCGTGGACGTCACTCACGATGGTCGACTCTGTGTTCCGTCCGCGGAGGCTGCTGCTCGTCCCCAAGCGGTGAGTACATAACACTACAACAGAGGTGCCGAATCTCACCTTCAGTTTAACGCTCTTGTAAATTATGTCGGACTGTCACTCGATATCAAGAAAGTTTGCTCGTACGACGGTCTTGTAAACAAACATACACAATCCGAATAGAGAATAAAATAAAATAATAGAATAGAATAAAAATAATAACAGTATTCTCACAGTTCAATTTTTCTTTCCACACTAATTTCTCACGTGAAAAAGAGATACACGTTTTACCAGAAATTTTATTTTACTTCCCATCATTTGTTTATCGTTATAATCAAGGATTGGAAATTTTCCCGGTGTAATTGTTGGATGAACAGTTCTCGGTTTTCAGACGGTTATAAAATATTAAGACGCGACGTTTCGATGACTAAAAGCTCTGTCGTCATCTTCTAGGCGAAGTGCCGGGACCATTTTTTTTAATAATGTTTCCCGGCGATACATACAAATTTGAATCCAACGACTTCAGCGCGGGTAAATAGTTACAGACACCGTTCAATTGCTTCACGATCGTTCTTTTGCCGGTCTTAAGACTCTTGAAAACGTGCGAAAATTGAGTGCAAAGTTGGCGTAGAGGAAATGATGTTCCGTGGGAAGCGCGGAATAACGAGGCGAACGAATGCGTTCTCCACGACCGATTTCCATTACGTGAACATTTTACCGAGTTATAATTTGCAGCGTCATCTCTGCGTTCCTCAAGAGTTAACATGTTACATGTCGCCTGCCGCAAAGTACTCGACAAGATCCTCGTTGGCGTCCTCTTTCCCGGAGCGTTGTCCCACTTCGCTTCTTCGAGCCTGTCCGGGCGTTACCAACCATTTATTCTCGTGAGAGCCGCCGGTCTCACGGGTCTTAACCTAATTGCATCGATTCGTTAATGTTACCTGTGGCCGAAAGTGCGCTGTCATTTTCTGTGATTGTCAACTGGGTGACGATCCGCGGGTCCCTCGTCAGAAAAACTAAATGATCTTTAAATAAAAAAATTTTAATTGCACAAAGATAACCGTTAAAAATTTTTTATTTTACAAATTTGAGTTTAAGTTCATTAAATAAAATAAATATTCAACCAGAAGTTAACGCAAAAAAGTACCCTGTTCCTGGCAAGTCTTCGTATAAATCGGACTAGATTTTTTTGTGGGAATTCCTTCTCCCGGTGACCTAAATAATCAAAGATACAATCTCGATTGAAGTTACGTGTCACCATTATACGTATAAAGGTCGACTGCCACCCTCAAGCATTGTATAATTAAAGAAGTCTTACACCCTTGAAAAATTAGGCGTGAGAGTAATAATAAACGTATGGGAGGTCATTGCGCTTGAAGATTGCGACACACAATACAAACATACAATTACGCGTGGGCTATATAACTAATAAATTAAATTCAGTGGATTCGATATTCGTAGATAATAATTTTAGCCTGGAAAAAGTGAGGAAATTATCTGCATAACCTTTAGAACAATCTTATTCTTTTACTCTTATAAATAAATATTATTTTATACAAAAATAAGTTTCTAGAAGGGAAATCGTACGAGCTTTATATTACTTTAAATTTCATTCCGCCGCGGATTTGAATCGCGGGCTCGATATGGTGAATTAATAAATGCTAGTTCTCTTTCCCTTTTTCCTCCATTACTTTATGATTAATTTTTTTCTAAGTAGTAAATTAAAACGTGTTGGCCACCAACCAAAATGATGTCTCGTACCAGAGGTCCATCACTTGGGAAAAGGCACTAAATGTTGTCAACAATGTTGAGCAACAATTGTTGACAGCAACATTGTATCCATCAAATGTTGATGGCTGTGGGAAATGTCGAAATCACGAAAAAAATTGTTACCAACGAATGCTATTGAATTCTTCTGAAAGTAGTCACCGTTCGTTCGTTACATCGTTGCCGACTCGGAGATTGTTTATTATCGATACAGTGATGAAATTGGTCTTCGAACAGTCGCTTGTGTTCAGGTTGTTCCTCGACTCTTGACCATGCTTCGCTCGTAGTCACCGTTCATTCCTCACCTGCTCAGCAAAGGACCAGACCGTATGACTACATCTTGACCCGAGGACAAAGTGAGTAGTTTTTTATTAGAGTGTTATTGGTAGCCGTGAACTTGGCCTTGTGCGAGTCGTGACCTACTTGGAGCACGGCACAGCACGAGCACGAGCACAAGCACGATCAAGTCTTTGTTCGCCGGCGCCTGGCTGTGAATGAACTCGCTGTAAACAAATTAACCGTGCGCTCCGTTACGGAGCTAGTCGCAATAATAGACAACGGGAGGGCCTTTAGTTACGCCGTAATCTGGAGCACTCGAAACGCACTCGACTCTTTTTCGCGATCGCATCATCTTAGTACGGCGACACACCATTTTCAGACGAACAGCATTATAACTATCTTGAGGGAGGACGGCCATGTGTGTGCAAAAGAACTCGGCGACAATTACTAATGAACTTCTCCGACTTAAAGACACATTCGAAAAACTTACTTCACTTAACCTTCAAATTCATAGAAATAATGCAATTAAAGTATATTTGACTTCAGTGAAAGAGTCAAACATTTTTATAAAAAATATTATTATGGAACAACAAATTAACTGAAAATTTATTTGAAATTTTTCTCACAATGTGTGAGTTTATACAGAGGTACCCTCTGGAAGGGAACTATAAAACTGTGTTGTTAATTACAGCGGACGGTCATTTGTCAAACTACAGGACTAATTTAAGCAAATACTTTCGCATGAAGAAGTTATTAAATTAACTGACTGGAGTTGGGTAAAAAATTCATTTGAAAATACATCTGCCGGCCTTTCGCTGCCTGAAGATAAGCAACCGTTAATTAAGTACTGTTAAATAAGACATTAAAAAATATCTGTAGTGAATTTTGTTCTTAAACAACAAGCGTTTAAATTACTTTACATTTTCCTTCTTCTTACTAGTGTGAAACTGTTTTTTTTTCGCTCTAGCTACTTTAAAATATAGATAAAAAACAAACATGGAAAAAGGAAACCTACTTTAGAAATGTTTTATTTAAATTTGATTTTATCAAATTTTGATATGTTTATGTCCATAAAACAATTATGAAAGCACACATCTAATGGACTATTTGATAAAGATTTTCCATATTAATTTATAATTCATTATAACACAATTTAGATTGTTTTGGGAACAGAAACATGTACTATACCGGCCTGTCTCCTTTACTGCGGTTCTTTACAGATACTCTTTCCTTGTCAACGTTTAATTACCAATATTGTCTCATTCTGCAATCTCTCAATCACCTTAACTGCCAATTTTCAAAAGTTTCAATTAATCAGCAATAGGAATTTCCCAGTAGTTTACGTTTAGTTTTCATCTAAACTCCATACTAAACCACTAATCTATCTCTCCCTAATCCAACCCATCTGGTCCTACGCCTGCGCTATCTGGAGCTCCACTGCCAAACGCACTCACAAAAGCTCCAAATTACCCAAAACAAAATCCTACGCTCCATTACATATGCTCTGTGGTCCCTAAGAAACTCCACAATCCACAAAGACATCCAAATCCCTACTATCAATACAATAATCAACAAATCCTCTCTAATCAAAATTTCCCTAAATCACCCAAATCCGACCTCATACTTCCTCGGCAACACGCGGGCACTACCTGACAAATCCTCTTCCCACCATTCTCTACCAGAAATCCAAAATCTTTACAGTAATCACCAAACACCCATCTCATATTCCACCCCAAACCCCTCAGAGCAACAAATCAAGAACTCAAGGGATGGGAAGTCACTGGACTATCGACCAACACAAGCCAGCATGTGAAATATTTACCATATTTATTGTAAATACTTGTAAATTTAAGAAAAAAAACTGCACAATCCAAATATGAAAGTTTTTAAGAATAAATTTAGTCTCCGTTCACATGATTTTCCTCTGCGGGCCAAACGTGGTCTATAATACGAGCAAATGTTATTATTTACATTCTTAATCTTATTTGTTTCCTCCGAAACAGAATTACTGGGACTTTTTCTACGAACGACTTCAATAATTAAAACTTCCACAATTTACTTAAAATTAGTTAGTTAGTCAATGTATTTATTTGTTATATGTATTATATACACTGTTAGGTTGTTCTATAAAAAGTCACCATTTTTAAAACCGACAAATTAAATTTCAACATTCACTTGTTACTAAACTCCCAGAGTTTTTCTCTTCCTCCTCTCAGACTGAACACCTTTTACTTCCTCTGTATCACATTTCAAACTTTTTCAGGATAATCATAGTGAGTATAATTTCTCCTTGCAAATATGTTTCATTGTGAGTTGACTACAGGAGTTTCGTCTCCTCAACAGTAGAAAACTGCAGAATTCTTTTTAAAAATAACCTAGATTGCGTTGAATACAAAATATTTGTGGCAATAACGGCAGCTTAGGGAAGATTTGTTTTGTAGTCGTTGGACGTCCTCACCCGCGGTCTCGTAGCTTGTCAACTAAGTTCTGTATTCACTGAAGCGATAACGAGCGACACGCATGGGGGCAAAATTAAAGCTGGTCGTAATTACACCACCATAAAACACGTGTCCCACTTCTCGACATGTCGAATAGCTCTCCCTTCTAATTTCAAGTGAACCCTTGTGAACTTATATTAATATAACTTTCGTGTTATGTAACTTTTTAGCTATCTTCTTTCAATTGGTTAGAGGCAGTTATTACTTTGCACTCGTTATGATCTGTTGGGACAAATGTTCAGACACCATATTTTGCCTACCAAATATCAGTATAGTGTATTGCGTTTTATTAAAGTAGTATTTACTTTCAAACGGCTTCTTTACCTTGTATAGGACAGACCTATAAAAGAATTTTCTTAATTTAATAAATAAAATAGTGTGTATGTTTGTATGTTGGTTTGTAGGTTGTGATAGTTACTGTCTCCTTCAGTTGTGACAATCGCATAACTGTAAAACTAGTTACGATCGTAGCTGCTCATGACGTTAAGGACAAAAAATTTTACGAGCTCCTAAATTTTTAATAGTCCAAACTGCTCCTAGGAGGGGGCAACAGCGAGACAGATGACAGTATTTGGAGAAAGTCGGCAACTCTGCTCCAGCCGTAATGTATTCCGTTTCCACAGACTAAGCGCTTCGCTTCAACTGGCCATTATTCTTTCAAAGCTCTAAAATGAATTTTTTAGCAACTTTTGTATTCGGAGTGCCAAGTGCCAATATTAAGTGGTAGAAAGCAGCCGTGACTGTAGGTGACGTTTTTACATTCATGTGGATACTTAGCAAATAATACAGCCGGAAAAATGGACTAATGCTCAATCTCAAGGATGTTTCTCAGGTCAGACGTAGACTAACGCTATTATTATCCGTTAATTTTTCTTGCCCGTCTCTTGAGCAATCTTATTTTCTAAGTTATAGATTGCACGAAATCTTGGAATATGATGCATAATTGCCCGTTTCAACTTATGTTTCATGGTTAGCTTTCTATACTTAAATGTTATCGTAATTTAAACGTAACTAACTTATTTTCCTCAATAATTTGTTAAATTTGGCTAATTATATTCTCCTAGTCCGTTTCGTATGCTTAAAAAATTTGCATGTAACAAATGATTGACGTCTTAATCGCTTATGATCTCGTGGACTACAGCTGAAAGCTCTTATTTCTCTTCGTGTAATGTGCCTTTAGTTCGTCATTATATCTTTTTTATCTCTACGCCCGTAACTATCATCCCACGTCTCATGATAGTGTTTTATTTATGTATCTATATAAAGACGTAAGTAGTCTAGTGATTAAGATAACTGCAGCTGGTTACTACTAAAAAAGGTTCAAGTCCAATCCTGGGGGGCAAGGAAATTTAATAAATATTAAATATACGTATATATCGTATTTGGTTATGTTTCCTTCTTTCTCGTTTATTGGTAAATACTTTTCACTTATTTGACTGTTTTAACTGTGTATTTATATTTTCTTTTGTATGTGTTTGTTATATGTGTTGCTCTTAATTGTGTATATGTTTGGCTGATGTCTTTATTCCTTATTTTTGTAATTTATTGTTATGTACTTAATTGCTGTGTTTGTTGTCTGGGCATGCAATATTTCTTTGACTTATCCCATTTCCTTAGTTTGATATCTAAAACAAAAATAAATAATTCTAAATATAACCATGCGATATCTCGTCACTGCGATAAAACGAAATATTCTTTAGTACTCAGCCAAAACACTGTCAGCGCGTTGTTTTAGTGATTCACTCTGTCGTTGACTTCAGCTGAATTGATTTCACACACAATGAAGGTTCTTTTACAAGTCACACGTGTGTCATTCGTCGCAACAGTTTAATTGATGACGGCGGACTGGTTTTCGACACTAAGGTATTCAAATAAAACTCCGACCAAGATACATTAAGTGACAGCTAAATTCGTGTGATATTTTAAACACTACTTACGACGCCCACGATAAATAAATTATAAATATCACCTTTGTTGATTGTTATGAACAAAACTTCTTTGATAAAGAATGCAGTCTTTCTCGGTGTAAAGAATGAATAAAATAATATCGGGCTTCTAACCGAGTGAAGCCCGATTATAAGCCCTAGAAGATTTTATTCAAAACTTCTTTCTTAGGTTTGTTTTATATATATTGTAACACCGCTACTTTCCAGACGCCTCAGTCACTCTGCTTTTCCAGTTTGGTTATTGTATCTTTCCAGATTTTACAATGTACACATTATTTATCAAACAATTAAATATGTACAATCTACAGGGTGATCGTTGAAGTGTTCTTTTGTCTATTCTAATTGCATTGTTGCCGTCGCTACGAACAGTCAAGGGTTTCAGGATGAAAAAACAACCACCTGTCCATGAACTCGCGGCGAAATACAAGGCACTGCGTTACAATATATAATTATATACATCTATATATAATTATATCCATCTACAGTAGCTTCTTTTCAAGAAGTACCTACCACATATACCTTCAAACAGACAACAATAAAATTATAGCCGTGATGTGTGATCCAGTTACATTAAATAGAATTTTGTAAGCAAAGCCAAAAACCAGAGAAGGGAGAGTAGTTATTTGCCGCCGGGGTTGTGGAATTGGCGGATGCACTCTAAATACTTTCTCCCATAAGGCGTAATCCCTCGTAGAACGGTCGCGTTTCACTGCTGGTCCATCCAGTTCACCAATTAGCCGCAGGTCAGCACTTTTACTCGAGCTTTCTAGGCAGTTTGTGATCTGATGATAGCTTTCCACAGATTTAGACGTTATGAGAACCAACCGTAGCAATCCTACTCTTTTTGCCGATGGTAGCCACCAGACCACTTTTTATTCTCAAGAAATTTACAGACACAATCAAAACGTAAAAGTTTTGTGTATTCCAAACGATTGTAATAAACTTATTGGCTGTGCTTTGAAAATAAAACTTTAAAAAATTGCGAATCAAATCAATAATAATTTTTGAAGTTTGATTGTTCTAATATTAATGTGTTCACTAGTTGGTTAACCTGTCAAATTTTAAGGGTTACAAAGATTTGTCTGCGCTGTGAACTATAGATAGTATGAGGTTTTGGTATTCTTTATAATAAAAGGTATGAACGGAATTATTTTCTTTAACCGGTTTCTCATAATTTGTTATCTTTTTATCACTTTTGGTTATTTATTGCCTCTATATGCAACCTTTTAAGAACTGTGTTCTTGGTTACCTAATACACGCCCCGTTCCGCCGTTCTTCTGAATGCGAACAAAATCCCTCTTCAAACGCTTAGAATCTGTCATATTTATAATAGTACGTTGCTGGTTGTCATAATTAAACTCAGCGACATCCATAACCCCGGATTCGACTCCAATCACGGTTGTTTTCGCGTTATTGTTGTCTAACGCCCCTCAACCCCCAACCCAAAAGCGTGATCCCTCCAGTACTGAAATGGGTAGAAATTATACACAAACAAGCAACATCGGGGGAAGCATTATGAATCTCATTGGCTCCGTAAAATATTTATTCGACCCAAATATCGGCCATTTGAGCATGTTTGAAAGTTTCCACTCTCGTCCATCCCTGCCCATGAGGGGATAGTCGTATTTTACCCCCACAGTGTTTGTTTCCGGGTCTAAAGGAACACGTAAAAGTTTTGGTCCACGGGTGTAGAACATATATGCACACAAACAGTCTATTTTATTTATTAGATAGACTAGATAACAAGTGGAAAAAGTTCCATATAAATCAGTCCAGTCTGAGCCTTTTCTTGTGAAAAGTGAAGAAAACAAGTCCGTAGAACATAATTTTACTGGTTTCGGATTGCCTAATGCAAATTACTCGATTCTTTGCTATTTACAGACAAAATTATGTTTTTACTTATATAAATGTTCTGAAACTAAATGACATGAAAATCGAGGAAACATTTATTAAGTTAGTGTCTCTCTCTTGTAGTACATCGGTATATTATGCTATAATTTTTTAAATCAATTAAGTTTTTCGCTTTTAGAGGAACAGCGAAGAAGTCTTGCGATAGTTTAACTAAAGTAAAGTTATTCAACTATTTTACATCCGTAAGATGCGTGGGTGTACAACTTCGGATCTTAAGATTAGTTCCGCGTTTGCTCTTCAGTATTTGCCGTCCAAAATACGGATGGAAAATTATATTAAGTATTGTGTCTGTTAAAAATACTGTAAATTAAGAACAGTGTTTCCATGTCATTGCGTCGTGTTTACGTAAGTTGCACCACATTTATTGTGCTTTCCCATAATGACTCGTCTGCGCGGAAGACGTAATCTTTGTAGATCTGAAAGCTGTTTTAGGGCTGTTACGCAATTCCCAGAGTATAACAGATGGCGTGCCAGAACACTTGATGAAATGAGAAATCGAAAGTAACATTAACCTTGCGACCCATGCACTTTTATTGGACACAAATCATGTAACTCTCTGGTGCGTCCGTGGTAATTAACTTTTTCTTTTGAGGATGCACGCAGCTTCGAGGCTGGACTCCAACCCCATAAGAATAAGAAACTTTTCAGATTGTGCATCAAAGGGAGGACCGTCGTCTGAGGTGCATTTAATAGCGGGAAGAAGTAAATTTAAATTGCGTAACTTATGGATTTCCCTTGGTTCGGTTGACCTTGAGAGAGCACGCAACGCAATTTCAGTGCTTCCGCCGTAATCAGCTGTTCCATATGACAGGTCAGCAAGGCACAAGGTCTCCGTAATTGCGGCGACGTCTCTAATCCGCAAGCCATAAGCACGAGACCTGATGACGTCTACTTTTAATCCAAGTTTAATGAGCACGAGACCTGAGAACAGCTGCTTTAGTGTGCGAACGACAAGCGCAAACAAAGGGAGGAGGAGGGAACGACACGCACTTCGAAAAAATGGTTTCTAGCTGAGATAATACAGAATGCAGTATTTCTCGGAGTAAAGAATAAATAAAATCTTTTCAGACTTCTAATCGGGTGAACAATTGTATCCGCGACGTTTCGATGATGTTCACTTTGCTAGAAGGCGATGACAGTGAACGTCATGGAAATGTTGCGGGTAAATTGTTCAATAGGTTAGAAGCCCGAAAAGATTTTATTTGTATTTTATGATATTAATGCCAACGAATAGGAAATATCGTATTTAAATTAATTACAGTTCTTAAATTTTGTGTGACTTAATTTTACTCTAACTTCTTTAGTAGTTACATTTCATTTAAAGACAAGATAAAATTATATGTCTTTATTATTTCTATATCAGTACAAAAGAAGACTTTTATATATTATAAAATTCAGTAAGACGTCAATCTGAGTAACATATTGCAGAATTTATTGACTATCAATCGCAGTACTAGTATTTATAGACTCCTGAAATTTTAATATTTTAGAACAAGAATAATAACTTTTACATGAATTAGTTATAAGTTTATATAGCAAATGTCAGATGATTTTTTAAAAATCCGTTCCATAGGCTCTTGTGTATATTATAAGAAAATTTAATTTAATTCTATAAATATATTTTTCATATCCTTGTTTGTTTTGTGATATTTAGAGAATAAAAAGAGAATTATTTGAAAACATACAAAATAAGTACGGAATGAGTTACGATTTCGTTATACTTATAAGAGTGATGGATCATACAATGAAAAAGATGAACTTTCATAGGCGAAGATGCCAAAATCCGAATAAATTTCTGGATTAAAACGTACAAAATAAAAGATAAACAATACGAGACTAATAGGTAAAAACATTAGGCAATATATAAACACATTAATAACGGCTTTAATAAACGATGAGACAGAGATCTCAAATAAGGTATCCAAGAAGAAACAAGGAGAAAATTAAAACTGTTCACAATTAAAACAGGCACCTATACCAGTCCTCAAATTTTAAATTTCTAATAGAGGAATAGTCAGAGTAAGAAAATTAAAACAGAATCTTTCAGCCATTTTGAGATAATTATGCGTAGATTCTTCCTATGATGTTTTTGCTTAAGACGTAGTTATCGGAGTCAGTCCAGACATTTGATTTTGTTTCCTTGAACATTCCTAATCATCGTAAATGATCGTTTACTGCTGTAGTTACAGCTCTTTGTGGGTTTTTCTGGCTTTTTCTGGTAAATATTTCTGAACGTCTTCAAATGTTCTTGGCTTCGTGAATAATAATTTTATATAAACTTCATCGATTACGTACCTTTTTCGTATTACATTAAATTCATTGAAAACCTTTTACCATCTGTGGATTCTGCCACGAAGTACGACGCGTGTCAGTCTTCAAATCAAATTAATAATTCTGAGGCCTCCGATGCATCTTAAGAATGTGCGAGCAAAAGTTTGAGTTTCTCCTCGCTTACGTGTAAACTACTGGATAATCACAGAGCTTTCGCAGTATGATATAGAGACGTGACCTTCGTCCGCATAGTGACCACGGCACACCCTGGGAGCAGCTTTCTCCGAACACACCTGCCCGGGTACGACACCACTGCTTTCACGACAATGTGATGCAGAGCTGCATCCGGACCAGTGCAACCTGTTTATACCAACAATTCCGCTTTTACCTAGAAATATATCCCAGCGCGTACAGTTACCATCATAACACGATATGAAAACGTTAAGTAACAATAAAGTCAAGGTTGTCATTATGCTGAAGGAGACAAGCGATTTGCCCAAAAATTGACAATATCTGGCTCGAAATTCGCAACAGGTAATGAACATGCAAAGTTTACAAGTTTTACTATGACTAAGAATTGGAAAAAAAATTCATGAAATAAGTAATCGAAAAATCGAAACGTTACTATGTTGAAAAAACCATAGTTAAATAACCATATGTCTTCCGTTTATGATGGGACAGGTAATCCCAAATTAAGTATGAGAGATCCTCTAAGATTATAACAACGATTATTTCAGAGATATTTTGCAAAAGAATGTATGTCTTATTAGAAAGGTTGAGGTTAAATCTGCTTGTAGGGAGAATTTTTTTTAGAGTAATTGGCTACATGACGGTAATCCACGTGGTGGCTACTCCCATTTAATAGCATAGGAAGGGATTTGGAAGGGAGAATGTGGAAGGGTAAAAGAAGGTAGCCAAGGGTTAACTATAGCCCTCGGGCTATGGTTTAACGATCCTACCCGGCATTCGACTAAAAGTGATTTAGGACAAACCCTAGAAAACCTGCATCAGGTAAGTCGGGCGCTTGGTACTTGTCCCACGACCTTTCAATGGCGGGAAAGGGGTTTTCTGTGGGAACGCAGCATTCCGTTCTCTGTGCCCCGACCAATTTAGATGGCAGTTGGCCGACTATTCCAATAGGAATAGCGGACAACTCTTACCATATGCCCAAGGTCTGCGACACCGGAACAAACATCTCTCAAAACAAGCCGAGGTGCCTCGGCAAGTGGGAACCTTAGTTAAAAACAGAGAGAGGAGAAGTCATCCCCAATGGTAGCCCTCTCAGTCTCTCCATGAAGGTTCTGCCTGCAGGAGAACAGCTCTCACAGGGAGAATTTTGACGAAGTGTTCGATTTTCGTTGAAAAATAAACGAACGATACAGTGAGAAATAGGGGTTCCGCCGAAGTTACATAATACTGATGCAAGAAAGCGAGAATACAGTTTTTATAAAGCAACGCTCAATTAAATAGATCTGAAGACTTCGTAGTTCGTATTGCTTGGTATAAATTGTCGAATATAGTTTATAGATAGATTTATTTAATTTTATTGGTCAATATTAGAAAAAACAAATACATTTAATTAATTAACACTAATATAAGCATAAAATAAATATTGAAAAGAGGATATAAAAGTAGCTTTAAAAAATTCTTTGCACTTCTCACTTCACTTTTATTTAGATAAATCCCAAAAACCATACCCTCAGTAGGTATTATTTTAAATATAAGTTCACCTAAATTATACACACACACACACACACACACACACACACATATATATATATATATATATATATATATATGAGAGAATCATGATGAAATGGTTAAAATGATCTATATTAAACACCAATCCTTTTCTAGAATTATTCATTTCTATAAAGTATCAAAGAATTGGCCCTAAAGGTTATTAATTTCAATAACTGAACTAAATTAAAAATGTTAGAACTCATGTCAATTATTCAATTGTTTTACATAATTGCGGCTCAAAAATTGATGATTATTATAATACGACGGAAGTTTATATAAATATTTAACATAATGTTCCTTCGGCTTATATGATTGTTTTGGAGAACTCCGTACGTCTGTTTGAACTTACAACTCGCTGATAATCGTCTTTTTAAAATCAAATGTAGATCTACGAACAGGTTTTTGTTACCCATCAATAAATTAGGTGGCACGTCCACCTCCTTTACAGGTTTCACACAACGTGATTCGCCCTATATGAATCCCAACAACAGTGGAAGGGTTCCATTACACGTGAACAAGCATTTGGTGGCGTCCTATCTATTGTTTTTGAATTCAGGAATAAATAAAGAGATTTTGATTATATTTAATTATCTCATGTCCTAGTAAAGAACCTACTTGACCCCAAATTGTCATGCGATTTGTAAATAAATTTATTTTATACATAAGTACATGACAATAAATTATAGTATTTAACGGCACGTTTCTTAAGACGTGAATATGAGTGAAAAACATAAAGAGAAGAAGTTTGTAATGAATGGATTGAGTGCACGATACATGACCCCTCGTTCCTGTCTGCTAAAATCGGGGACTCGTAACTTAGGAATATATATGGGTGAAAGAGAAGGGGAATGAGATGAGATGACCTTTGTCCAGGCGAAAGCAGCAGAGAGCCGCGGAATTCGGTGAGCGGAAACTGCTCCAGCCCTTCACGATTGTGAGTCGCACTTACTCGATAACTTCCGATACTGATAATTTTTAATGTTAATATTATAAAATTTCTTATTACTGTTGTAGTTATTTTATAACAAGAAAATTAAAAATGAGCTCCGCCTTTTTTCCCATAATTTATAAAAAATCACGGATATTCTGAAATAAAAAATTCGAAACTAAATTATATCTGAATTCTATTTAAAATTCAATACTATATTTATATTTAATTTGAATATATTTTATATGACGGGGTCAATTAATAGAAAAAATAAGAATTTACGATAAAACATAAAAGTTTATTAAATCTTTAATTTGAAACTTTAGAAGTTTATTTTATATACTAAGGTACTATTAATGATTAGTGTTATATCTTTTAGCTAGGTATAAATAATTTAAATATATTCGAAACTATTTTCGTTAATAATATATTAATCTCATATTAATTCGTATACTAAATTGTTCCTAAACTAGCCTCAGTTTTAATGCAAAAAATTGGATAGAGTGCAGCAGTTATTCATAAACTAAAAGAAATTGTCAAAGTAGAGCACAGTTATGATAAACTACAGATATTAAATTTTATAGTGAAGTTTTTGTAAGCAAGTATGGATTTTGGAGGTAAAAATTTCTATAAGATACATTCATATATTTGTTTAATTGACAACTGAAACAGCACCAACCAGAGCTCAAATCTTCATCCAGTACTCGTTTTCTCAATTGTCTCAGTTGGTGTACCTGGTGAATTACGCCTAAAATGTAACAATATTGTACATAATCTTCGTCCCAAGGTTGGAAAATTTTTAGTTTCGCGGTTGGGCAAACACGTTTACAGTCCATGAAAAAATTCTATTGTGGCCTTAATAATAATGATGATTTATCATGATTTAAGATCCGTACAACTTAAAATTTGGACAGAAAAAGAAGAAAGGAAACCTTTTACACTTACATAACTGAAATTTATTACATAAGTTTGCTTATTTCCTACTAAAAGAAATTTGGTTCCAAAAATAGCGGTCATTTTGAGAAATCTACTTCATTCAATGTTTAGTATGAATATGAAATGTCGCTGCTATTATTATTAAGTTTCAACGAGCAACCGAAAGTGTTCCCGTTTCGTCGGCATGATGTTATTAATATTTATTCGGCAATATGTGACAGCTCATCCTTTCCCGCCGTGACTTGCGTATTCTAATTTATCGCTCTCATTTCACGGCCACCGGGAAACTTTCACGGGTATTCATGAAACTGGTCCATTTTAACATGCCTTTCTAAATTATTATAAAGGGAAGTTCTTGTCAAGTATTCTACGAAAATTCCGTTGAATTGTAATTGAAGTTCAAGGTTTGGTAATACCAAATCAAACATTAGCACTTGAAATAGGGCATTATTATTATTATTATTAAATAAACTGTTGATACCAACTCTTGTTTTCTATATTAATACTGACTGCTTAAAAAATTGTTTATGAATTACCATTAATGTAATCTATCTAATAAATAAAGAAGAGTGTTTGTTTGTGTATAATTTCAACCCTTTTCGGCATAGGAGGGGATCACGCTTAGTGGTGGGGTGGAGGAGACGTACAAGGAAATAACGACAACTGAGATTCGAGTCAATCGGGGTTATGGATGTCGCTAACTTTATTTATGATAATCTAGTTAACGCGTAGGGATGGGAGGGATTGGGCCGAGTTGGGTGGGTGTAGAAATTTTATAACATGTTAACCGGCTGATTTTTGCGTCGAATAAATATATTTCGCGATCAATAAGATTCATAAAATCTCTCTACATGTTCTCTGTGTATATTTTCTACTTCTTTCTGCCTTGGGAAAGAAGCGCCCTTATTGGGTAAAACAAAAACAGTCGTGATTGGTGTCGAATCCGGGGTTATGGTTGGTTGGTATTTATGACTTTCAAGTTGCCGTTTAACTCCCTCAAGCGGGGATGATCGGGGATTGAATTTTCCCAACATTTCAAACGGCTGATATTTGCTTGGAATCAATATTTTTCGGGGTCAATGATATTGATAGTATTTCCACTGATGTTGTTCGTGTTTAATTTCAACCCAATTCGGCATGGAAGGTGAGCACATTTAAGTATAGGGGTCGAGATGCGTTACATAATAATAACGCAAAAGCAACAGCGATTGGAGTCAAATCGGGGTTATGGATATATGACAACCCGGGCAACGCCGACCACACAGCTAGTATTCAATATAATTAATAATATTTAAAACGTGGATTATGCCAATAATTAATTCTTCTGACGTAACTGAGACACTAACCACAAGATAAAGATTATATTAGAACAAGAGAAAGCAACAAGACGTCAATTTTAATATTTTATTGTGAACATCTTAAATATTTTGTAATAATCGACGGATTACCGAAAATTGCTCCCGGCTTTATTATGTTGAACGGATAATGGAGACCCGACGTCTGGCACATATCGCGTTATTCTCTCATCGTTTGTTACTTATTCTCCTAATCCTATTATATCAACAACCCCACAGAAATAATTCTAACGGGCGGCAAGTTAACATCACCAATCTATAATTTTCTTGCAAATATCCGTCTCCGTAGCTGTGACATTTGCCAACATCTTGCTGGGAACAAAATAATTGTGCCCGTTGGTGAATCGTGTACCCTTACATAATGATTTGCCAAATACTGAATAGTAGGCTGTCACAACAATTTGAAGCAATGTTGTCACAGTCACTGTTTAATGTTCTGACAAATTTACTGTTTAAACAGCTCATCTTAAACAGCTCATCCACGTTTCCAGGAAGGTTGCGATTCATTGAGTTAATAATAAATCTATGTTACGAGAAAATTAAAAAAATGGGTAGTATAAAATCCAATAACTGGCTTACTTATAAATCATAATAGTTCATTATAAATCATAATAGTTGATTGGTCTCATACAGAAATAATAGCGGTTTAATTAAAGGGACTTGTCCGACTAAAACATTCTTCCTAAGCGTTTTGAAATCATGAAATTCTAAACTTTGATATTATTTATACAAAATATGGGACAGTGTTTAAAATCCCCAAACATTTATAGAAATTTATGTAGTGTTCCGAAATTTGGAATCTGGAAACGATCATACGAAATTAGGCAGTTGAGCCTCGAAGTGGTAAAAAAATTCTAATTATTTTCCTAAACACTAGATAGTTTCCAAGATTTGATTGGTTATTTAAATAAGAATCGAATTATAAATATCGGCTGTTCGAATTATTTCTTATCTTAAAAGAATCGCTAATAATTAAAATATTCTGTGTACAAAGTGTTTCTCAAGTCGTCCTCTAAAAATAAGATTTATTTACATTTTAAATTTAATTACATTTCAAGGGAAGTGTAGTGAATGTAGTAAGCTGAAGTTTAATACAGTGATTTTAATTCCTTTGCAGTTTTACATATTTACTTTCAGGAATAAAATTAATAAGAAAGGTTTTATGAACTCAACACACGTTTACTCTTTGTTTTATTATGCAGAAGCGTATATTAATAACTATCTGATCTCAAGCGACTTGCCGTTTTCCTTTATGGTGCTATTATGTGTTTTACAGCACGAGCGAGCTGGTGGCTCTGATGGCAATTTCGAGTACGTTGTTCCTGTTTCTGCACACGAGAGACCTTCACACGCGACTTCGTGCAATGGAGGGACGCCTTCAGCCAGAGGACATGGTTTCTGCCAACCACATATCAGGTCAGACATACTTTTAAAAACCTAAAATAAATCGGAGCACCAGCTACAGCAGTTTAGTGTGCTAAGATGAAATAAACTAAACCTCTAACAAGAGTATAAGGGGCAATGAAAGTAAGAAACCACAAATTATTAACTTACAGATCATTGGCACATATTTCCGTAGGTTTTCCGGGTCAATAAGCTGCTGGAATTATTTTCGGGTTTTCAATTCGTAGATTAGCACTGTTGATTCGAAAACAATTATAGCATATTTACAAAAAATTAATAAATTGATATATTTCCATATTATTTTACCATGCTGTCGAGACACACATGAGGACACACTGAGGCAGTTGACTTTTGTCTGTCAAGATAAGTAGAATAATTATTGTGTGGGAGGGTCAGTTACCCTTGTTGACACAAATGTAGCTTCCTGGTCGCTCCAAGAGTGGTTTTTGCACGTGCAGGGGAGCTTTGTATAGAAAGAAATTTGCGTTAAACTCCGCGCGAGAACAAGAATAAACGAGCGGGATTTGTGAACGCAAGATTTACGTAATAGAGGGAAAGGCCAGAAACCAAAACGACTATTGCAATTTTTGGGGCTTCTGCCACGTGTTGAGTGAAGTAACACTGTCTAAATTATGAAACAAGCATCTATAATCTAGGAGAGTCTGCGAGTGTCTTTATAACAGACCTGTAGGAGAAGTTAGTCACCGGAAATTCAATATAAGAGATGTGCTCGCTGTTGGATTGTGGAACAGGGATACTACACTCTACAACGCAGTCGGACACATGACAGACAGTATTACACCATGTATACATGTTCTGCCTGACAAATACTAAAAGTGGTCTAATATATTTGTGAATAAAAACACCTCTCCCGCTATCGGAAGGGCGTGGGACAAGTACCCAATGCCCGACCTACCTGATGCAGGTTTTTCTAGGGTTTTCCCTGCATTTCTTTAGGCGAATGCCGGGTAGGATCCTTAAACCACAGCCCGGGGGCCCTAGTAACCCTTGGCTACCTTCCTCTACCCTTCCGCATCCCCCCTTTCAAATCCCTTCCTATGCTATTAAAGGGGAGTTGCCCAATGTGGATCACCCTCATGTAGCCTGTTGCCCTAAAAAAATAAAAAAAATAAAAAGTAATAATTGGTTTAAAATAATAAATAAATGTAACAAATTGAAATATATAGTAAAAAATACCATAGAGCTGTACTAAAAAAACATTATTAATATGTGTGAAGCATTTACTCCAAAAATATTACTTTAACCATGGTTATCCATCAATCTAAAGACAGCGTGATGATATAACTCGCCCAAAATTTATGAAAGGCAACTGTATAAATGAAAAATAATCTCCCGCTGTAAAAGCCGAAAACCTTGACAGGTATTCTTTTATAGAGCCAGCGTGATATATTTGATTTCTTGTGATTCCGAGACAGCTTAAACAGGGAAAACGTTGAGGAAGAAAGTTATGGGAACTGTAAACGGAAAATTTATGAAAAAGAACAGAAAAGAGAACAACAAAATTATATAAAAAAAGGAATTAGTAATTATCCTAATTCAACGCATTTGACCTTATAACCAACCGTAAATTAAAATAAAAAATGAAAGTTATTTCGTGCAGCAATAAACTCTCAGTTACAGAAAAAATTTCAATAAATTTCGGCAAATTTAAAAATAATGTGTTACTAGAATTTAAAACGCTAAAGTAAGTGAGTGGACTCAAAATACTAGCTGTACGAGGCCAAATTGGACCAGTTGTTTGGTAAGAGCCAACTTAAGTGAGGAGAGTTGAATGTAAATTGAATCTGAAAATGCAGTGGTCAGGACACACTGAATGAAGAAAAGATAATTGACGGACATAGAGAGTTGTAAACTGCAATTCACGTGAATATAGTTTGGTTAATGGGACAAAGTACTTTGAGAATACAGAAAAGATTTTATGTTAAATTTATGGCGGTCGAAAAATATTTGTGCAGAGTAGCTGCTCAATGAGATATTGAAAGATAGGATCTTAATAACCAAAATAATATTTATAAAAACAGGCCATCAAAATATTCCCATTATTCAACTGTTGAAATAGAAATGAATTTTCACTTAGCCATTACCATATTCATTTCATTAATCGCCAATTTATTTAGTTTATTCACATTTCAAAAGACTGACTAATAATATAATAATTATTTGGATAAGATGGGGAAAGTGCATTTGCTTGATAAATAACGCCACGTGTATTACAAACCAGTTTTAACCATAAAAGATTGAAAACACGTCCACTCGTCGCAGAAGGCTCTGCACAAGAAAGTGACGTTTTTTGCAAGAGGAAAAATACAAGACAGATAAAGACCGGCGTTGCACCGAAATTCACACGTATTTAACGGCTGTTAAGAGGAGTTACGGTTCACATGCAAGGAGTCTTCTGAGAGAGTTAAAAGACGTGATTGAGGCTTTGGCTTCCAAGGCACGCCCCTTTGGGCGAATTGGAAAGTTGTTTTAAAATGGTAGAGATCTGCTCGTCTTGTATTAAGCTTCCTTTCTACTTATAATCCGCCCATGTCGTCTAAACCAGTGAAAGCGCAAACCAGACAATTAGGAAGTTCATTTCCGTCTTTGGGCTACGTTACAGACTGAACAAACTTAAATGATTCATCATCGCAAGATATCGAGAGGAAAACTCTGTTCAAGCCGATTCTAAATTATCTATACTAGGGTTCTGGCTCGATTGCTAATCTTCTTCACACTATCCATGAGACTATTAATTAATATTATAAACGGAAAGTTGATCACGAATCTCACATAACCCTCAGCGTCTGTACAATAGTGTGACACAATAAACGCTATTATCGCTATTAGTGTGTATCAATCGATTCTCGAGAAACGTCACAATATTTATTTAATTAATTGTTACTTATTTCAATATTTTATTTATTTCACAAGAAATATAAGGTCTTAGGTCATTCGTTTCCTACTAATGACATTTTTTTTACTCTTTGAATTCAGTCGAAGAAATTATCTAATTCATATTAGTGGCAAATCGGAAAATTCTCTCACTTTTCACTAAACGGTTATGCTCGTGCTGAGAAGGCGAATTTATCCATTGAATTTCTCATATATATATATATATATTATAATAATTGGTAATTAAGGCATTGTTCTAATTGAAAAGTTGAATTGTAGAGGACACATTATTGATAGCGGTAGCGGACACCACAACAAACCGACAATGAAAGGAGAGAATTGTTGAGCAGTTGAGAGGTTTTACGCGCTCAAAATTCACGAGACGAACGGACAGTCGGGCAATGAACGGCGAGGCATAAAGACCAGCAAAGTCTATTTTACAAAAGTAATACAGTCGGGCAGTGAACAGCGAGGAGAACAGACTAAAAAGGCTAATTTAAGGAACAAGAGAATGTGTTCCAGTAATAAGTACGCTGTTATATCAAATCGCAGAAACGAAATCAATCTTCAGTCAACAGACAAAACCAGTGAGTTGCATTTTCAACATGACTCACGAGATCTACACATCCAGTTTGCAGTAAATCATCGAGAATCAACCAATCCATTTTAAACTAACCGACAGACTATTCTAATTAGAGTCTGTGAATAATTAGAGTCTGTGAATAATTAGAGTCTGAGTAATTAGAATCTGTGAAAACCCCAAAATTGTGCACGAGAAGTTAAAATGAGTCCTGGGCTGCCGTAAGTAGAAAGAAAACGTTAAAATTATTGTAAACCGTTTTTAAAAGATAAAACGTCAGATCGTTCTTTAATTATTCAGATCATTCTTTAATTATTGATAAAATGAAATAGTTTAAACTCAATCTTTTAGCATAATTTTCTTCATGAACAAATGTCGTCTATGTTTAGACGCATCAATTTGCTTATAAAGTAAATGTAAAATTTGGTGTTCTTTGATTGTATAAATTCTGCCATTATCAAACCCAGTTCAAGACCCTGAGATCCCAATTATTTTTGTATATTTTATAATTGTTTTAAATTTGGCATAATAAATTTTGTTTGTTGTATAAAGTTCATAGTTTTTCATTTAAAAAGAACACATTTATGCAACAGTTTATGTTAATTATTAATATATATATATATATATATATATATATATATATATATATATATTTCTCTTATAAACTGAGCGGCCGGCCAGAAAGACGTTCAGACCTTTCCTGAAGAAGGGGCCTTAGGCTCTGGAGCATTTGTTATGTTACCGGTTCCCAACCTGACGACTCCAACTATCAATTTAATGTACGTAAGTAATTATTTTATCGCATTACATTTACTTGCTTTATATACATATTATCGAATTTTGTCGATGGCTTTTCGGGCTGCATTGAGTTTGATGCATTGTCGGAGGTGTTTCCGTGTCAATGTGCGCGGGAAGCGCTAAAAATTGTCTGAGCAGTCCGTGGAGAAAGGTTGTGCTCGATTCTCAGAAAAACTGTTACTGCATGCATGACAATAAAGAGAATAACCGAAACATTTTATAATATCCAGGCCAGGATACGTAAATAATTCTCATCGCTCGAATGTTAAAACTTATAAAAATATTAGTTAAAATTTGACTAGCGCCGAAAAAACTGTAGATCTGGAGAAGATTCGCAGACAAAATAGAAGTACTGAGCTACGTCGTCAGACGTTCAGAGGACCTATTGCTTCAGGATATAATATTATTTGTAACCGAAAGTAAGATTTCAAGGCTAAAATCAAAATCATAATTTGAATTCAATTGAAGAAGTCAAGCTCCTTCATTTATCATTATTTAGAGTTACACAAATGTATGTAGTTGTAATTCAATAAACAACTTTCTGTACGCAGAAGAAGAAGAATAAGTCTTATAGCATAGGAAAGATGCTGAAAGGGGATAATCCGGAAAGGTAGAGCGAGGTAACCAAGAGGTTAACGAGGGTCCCCGGGCTTCATTTTAAGGATCCTACCCCGAAATTTGCTTAAAAGTAATGCAGTGAAAACTATAGAAAGACCTGAATCAGGTTGGTCGGGTATGTGGTACTTGTGCCACGCCATTCAGGTTTTCTGTGGGTACACAGCATTCCCTTCTCCATGTCTCGACCAGTTCAGGAGGCAGCTGGCCGACTGTTTGCGACCCCGGAAGATACACCTCCCAAAATTGACCAGCGGTGCCTTGGGTTGTGGGAACCTTAATCCATAGAGAGGAGAAGGCATCCCTAAATGTAGCTCTCTCCGGATCTCCGGGAAGATTCACCTGCGACAGCTGAAAACAGTTCCCACAGGCTTTCGCGCGTGACAACGGTTTTTTTTTCTATTCTCCGTTAGGCTGTAACATATTTGTGATACAATCTCAGTGGATAGAGAGAAACTTACTGGTCTTTATTTAATTCTACTTCTTGGAACTCATGTTTAAAACCGTCAAATAAAATTATAATTGTTAGCGTTCAGAACTATGATACACTCTGAATACCCGCGTGGAATTCCATAACTCTGATCCCTATAATCGTACGATTGTTTTAAAGTGATGTCCAGTGCTGATAGAGGTCAGCAGGGCGAGGTACGAAAGCAAGACGCGGACCGAGCCATGGACGATCGGGCAGTTCCTTTAGGCAAGGAAATACGACGACTGTCCACAATGGGCGGTGTAGTGGAGTAGAGATGCCGCTTCTTGGCCCAGATCCTGGACTTCCGCCGTCACCTGATACCTTGGTCGTTCACCATTCACCGCGCCACAGTAACCCACATTGGTCTTCGACATTTCTGCTACAATCCTCCGAGTACGGACGTGTACTATACATTCACTTTGGCATTACATATTCAATAACACCAGGAGCATTCTGGTTGGTTGCCCGTCCTTAATGTGGGGATGCACGATTCGCGGTGATAGAGTTAGCTTTTGACAAAAAGATTTGTTTACCGTTTATATTATTGACAGGAAAAGGCTTGCTTAGGCTTTTTCATTTTCTTCACCGCGTAACTTACAACTAATTGTTCTAGAATCAAGTTTTTTTCCTGCTCATTATAACAAATGTTCTGTTTACCGCTTAATGACATGTCCCGTAAAAGGAAAAGTATATTTGGCAGTTTAAATTTGAACTTTTTCAAGTGGCGGATGACCATTGAAGTTTACCTCGAAAATGGTAAAGGCCTAAGGAGAAAATCACATGTCATTTTTCTGAAAAGCGAACAAAATCCATGGCCAAGCAGCAAAAATCGGATTTTGTACGTCCGCAAAGTTATATCAAGGAGGTATAAATACCAGCTTGATTTTATATAGTTCCTTGAAGTTTTATGCAACGACGACAAAAAGTTTAATTGAAATGATCAGACTGTTTTTTATTGAAAAAGGAACAAAACAAGCTTGGCACTCATACCACGAATCGGATCACTTAATACACGGATCGTAAAGATTGACTAAAATTAATCTATTCGAAGTCATATATGACCTGAAAGAATTATCCAGCATTTGGATGATACGAGTAACTTTAAAATATTCTACTTAAATGAAGATTCTGGAGATAGGAGTAAATAAGTCATATGAACCTTTCGCTAAGAAAGAATAACAATATATATATATATATATATATATATATATAAATATATACATATAGATATATTTTTTTAGGGCAACAGGCTAAAAGAGGGTAATCCACGTTGGGCAACTCCCATTTAATAGCATAGGAAGGAATTTGAAAGGGAGGATGCGGAAGGGGAGAGGAAGGTAGCCAATGGTTAACTAGGGCCCCCAGGCTATAGTTTAAGGGCCCTACCGTGGCCACCGAGAGTACAAGGCCGTCTCACCAGTTTGTGACGTCACCGTACTTAGGGTTGTGTTTCCTGTGCAGGAATCGTGAAAAAATTGCCATTCCAGGAAATACACAGGAGCAAGATAAACTGATTGCATAGACAAAAACACGAATTTTGCAAGAAAGTTATTAAATTTTTTAAAACTCTTTTATAATAATTATAAATATAACACAGCCTCATAAAGCCAGAAAAAGATTTATAATTGAAAAATACGTTTCGTGGCAATTTGCGATCTCTTAACGTATTATAATTTTTTTAGAAAGAATTATTTACGCATATTTTTAAATTCAATCAATACTAATTGAATACATATACCTACAATGTTTAAAGTTATCACAAACTTTTTGAAAAGCATGATGAAGAACTTGAAAGACGAAATTAATTAAAACATTTTATTTTCTGACAAAGAAAATTATAAAATTGACACTACAATAAATTAACAAATAAAAATTATGTACAAAAAGCCAAATCTAGAGATATATGGTTAAATATAAATTTTAAAATTGTTACATAGATACAAATCTCTTTATTTTTTCACAGTTGCAATTTTTTTAGTAGATTGTCACTGTGAAGGGAATCATTTTTTGTTTTACAATAGTTGTTCAATAATATATTACATGTTCCCCAAATAATCATTTTATACACTTTTTCTGTAAAATGACCATTTTCACATATCTCTTCATCAATAAATTCTTGTCCTTTCAAAATATCCAATGTAAGGATATTTGCCTTTGGTCATTTAATTTTAAAAATTCTATTTCATAATCTTTTAAAACCTTATTCAAGACTATATAGGTATATAATGTCACATTTACAACATCACTTTCAGGGTACATTAATCCCCCTCTGTCTAAATCTCTTAAATAATCAAATTGGTTATTAGTTTTATCAATTAGTACAAAGTGTTGGCTACAGGGTTCACACTTTAATCTTTTTAATACCGAATAAATACAATAACCGGCCACATAGTTAATAACAGGTAGAAGCGTGTTGCAACTTTCTATATCACCTTCATTAGTTTTTATAAAAAAAGAAGGAATGGTATTAATTAAATCTTGGCTTTCCATTGTCTCCCACTTTAAATTTACTTTTTGAATATATACATTAACTTCGTTTTTAATTGTCAGTAATAATTTTAATAGAGAATGATTACGATTTTTTTTCTCATTCAAGTACCTGCCTAATTGATATATGATATTCGCCACCAGACAGTTGCCTGTACATACTAAATCTTTCCTCTAAATTATCAGTTTGAAACTTCCCCGGAAGTATATAATTCATGTTAAGTTCAGAGCTACAATAAGAAGCAAGCACTATTAAGCCGTTAGTTGTTAGTTTTAATGCGTAGTGTGTTTCCCTACTTAACATACCTGTCTCGCACTTCATATTTTCCCAAGCATCAAGCCAATCAAAAATTTGGTAGAGAAATTTTAATTTCACATCAGATTCAGTTGTCAGAGGCGTTTTAATTGTATCATATAAACGATTTCCAATAAATGGTGTTTTAACATTTACAATGTTCCACCAGAAACAATAAATAAAATAAACAAATATATATATATTTATATAATATTCACAAGAGTAGGATAATAATTTACTGAGATAATGAGGTACAATTCCACCATCATTATTGACAATAAAAACAACAATGAAACTATTATTACTTGTTTGACAGTTTCAGTCTTTAACGTGTTTAGCAAGCAAAATATCGGATAACGCAGAATAACAGAATTGTATATTATTCCCAGGAAAATTCCTCAAAATATTATTAACCGGAGCGTTTTACACAACTACATCAACGTGAGTAATTGATTAAAGAAAATGAAGATAATTTGTAAGAAATTAAGAAAAAAGTGAAATATTAATTTAAAATAATCTTACCATACTGTTTCTGGTTGGTTTGTGAAAATCCAATCTTTTAATGGCGTGCTCTCACTGAGCACACAATCGTCCGTCTTTCGCGAAACTGAATGTAAGAACTTTAGTTCCATTTTTATAGTTCCAATTACAAATAGATACTACACAGCTCTGTAACCTTTTGAAGTACCTTCTCTTCAGAAAAATTTCAAAACAATTATTTAAAAAAGGAGAAGAAAACGTCGCAACGAGTTCAGACACCAGCTCAAATAATACTGCCGTTAGTCACATACCTTGAGATCTTAACCCTAAGTTTGATGACGTCATGGGATTTTACGGGGCAGGTAAGACGGCCTTGTACTCTCGGTGGCCACGGCCCTACCCGGCATTTGCAGGGAAAACCCTAGAAAAAACGTGCATCAGGTAGGTCGGGCATTGGGTACTTGTCCCACGCCCTTCCGATAGCGGGAGAGGAGTTTGCTGTGGGGACGCAGCATTCCCTTCTCCGTGCCTCGACCAGTTTAGGAGGCAGCTGGCCGACTATACCTATGGGAATAGCGGACAACTCTTACCGTATGCCCAAGGTCTGAGACCCCGGAACATACATCTCTCAGAACAGGCCGAGGTGCCTCGGCTTGTGGGAATCTTAGTTCAAAAACGGAGAGACATATATATATATATATATATATATATATATATGTGTGTGTGTGTGTGTGTGTGTGTTTGAGAGAGAGAGAGAGAATTCGGTAATATAAGGATAATAAGAATATAGATAATTCAGAAAACACGAATCACAGTAATCACGACTTAAAGCAGTAAAATAATTATAATTTTAGTTTCAGATGAACTGTATTCGTAATTTGTCTGAAAACAATTTAGTAAGAAACATTAGCCACAGATTTTTCTTCTACCGCATAAATCTTTGTTATTACAAAACATAATATATTGTACTATTAAAATGCATTTTATGTATACGAGTATTTTGACAGCCAAATGTCACAGAGTTTATCTTGAGCAGTCTCGTCTCCTCGCCTTGCAATGACCTCACTAATCCACACACGTGGTGCGTTACGTCACCGCATAAACATCCTCTGGCGGACGTTTTTGTTTGGACGGAAACATAATCATGTTACACTTTTAGCTCGTCCTAGAAATATTGCCTCTGAATTACAAATTATTTGATTTAGACGCCGCTCATATGTTAGTTTATATCATGGGGCCATGGACACTGACCGTAAATCTCACTGCCTTTGCTTCTAGTAATATAATCAGTGTTCTAGTAGCGTATTATAATTCAGCATATCGTCTCAAATCAGAGAAAACAGTCCCGTAGGGTATTCTGATTCAGAGCAGATGTTAGAAAATTGGTCACAAACGTATTAAACCATTTATCTGGCTTCATCTAATGTTCCTGAAAAATAAATTTGCGATCTTGTATTGTTTACTTATTACAACACTTACTCATCGTCAACTTGTGGGCATCTTATCTGCATACTTTCTTGATCAGCAGTGAAGAATGATGAATCAGGCCCATTTAGTTTTTTATTTCTGCTCCATCTATCAACACTACTGTAAAATGATCCATATCCATAAATATCCAATAATTATGCGAAATTGAGTATATAATTGCCCCGAACCATATTGATCGGTTTTATGCTATATCCTTGTTCTAAACAAATTATAATAATAAACGGTGTGCTAAAGATTTACTTTAGGGAATTATGTTGTTTAAATGTCAATAGGCAGTTCACATTTGATTATCTATGGGTTCGAGGAAAGTCCATCAACGAAATTCCATTTTTAAAACGTCGGAAGCCAATGTATTCCTGATATACTAGGAAAGAAAAATTGTAAATTATATCTAACGTCGTAATGATAAATACTTTATAGAGAATAGACAGTGGAAACAAAATTGTTATACTGGCAAATGCCTTATCAAATAAAAGTTAAATCTTCCATTTGGATTATTGAATTTCGCAATCATTTCATAGCGAATGTGTTATAAAAGACGAGTAAAGTTAAATAGTTTTAATACTGGATAACCGGAGCGTGTTAAATTATCTCCAATTAGTCTAAAATTTAAGTAAAGGCAAACTTCTGCAATCGCTCTTGGTTTAGACCGACATTGGCGTCTTTATGATTTAACTCATTGAAAGCAAACTCAAATGTAAATTCACAAATAAACGCTAGTTTTGTTATCCTTTTATTCCTTTGTTTAGAATGAAAGATAACTAATAATTAGAAAATGACTATGGTCGAAAAATAAATTTTAGTCAGCAATTAGTTCATTAAATATTCTGGAGTCTTTCAACCGGTTACGTCACAGTGTTGTAGTTTTGTAGATTATAATTAATGTCAAGGTTAGAATTATATTTTTATTCTGTATCGTCATGCCCCAAGAAAATAGAATACATTTTCTGTGTGGTTATTTGCCGCGTATGTATTACAGAATTTAAATTATGAGAAATATGAAATCGCAGGAAAGTAATACAAATTACGAGGACAGCTTTGCATTACGATAAACGAATACATCACGTTAAATACTGAAAACTACCAAAGAAAATGTTGATTTACAAAAAAAAAATTACCAATGATCATAAAATAATTTTGTCACTTTCTCATGAAGTTTGATGCAGTGATAAACATAACCAACAGAGAAGCGTAGAAACTTTCTCATGAAGTTTGATGCAGTGATAAACATAACCAACAGAGAAGCGTAGAATTTCATCAATGAGTGATAATGTTATATTTTAATGCAACAATTTTTATGCAGGAAGGACTATTTTCGAACGCAGAACAAGAGTGAACGCTCGCAATGTAATTAAATATTCATGAAGAGAAATCAAAATCCACTCTCAGCTCGTTTATACTTTCAACAATCACGGCATTTACAGAATTAGCTTATTTCCGGTACAATTATTTTATTATAATTCTTTTCGTATCATCATGAGTCTACGTAAAATTTGAACTAGATCTTATGAATGCTGTCCGAAGCATATACGACGGTACTTGAATATTATTAATAACAACTGTTTGCGTTTCTAATTCTGGGCTTTTCATGCCAAAATAATGGATTCGGTAGGAAAAAAATTTCTAATTGTTGTACTCTAATCTTTACGATTTAGTATTAGTCCGTTTCTATCAATTTCTCCGTTTTTTATGACACATTTCTGATGTTTTCCGCATTATGTTTGGTTGTTTACCTGCAGCTAATATTTCATTGTTCGTAATTTACAAATGGCATTACTAATTTATACTAAAAATGGACGTGTCATTAATAAATATTTTACGCTTTTGTTCTCAATTGTAAAAATAGGAATTTAGTGGTTCAGTAATTTGTGTACATCTATCTATATATATAAAAATGAATTGCTGTTCGTTAGTCTCACTAAAACTCGAGAACAGCTAAACGGATTTATCTTATCTTAGTCTTGAAATGTTCGTGGAGGTCTAGGGAAGGTTTAAAAGGCGAGAAAAAATGGAATAATTTCCGGGAAAACCCTAAAAACAGCCCTTTTCTATTTCCCATACAAACGTTTTCTAAATAAAATACAAATCTACACCAGTCGAGCAATTTTCACCAAATTTCGTACACGTGTTATTTGCGACCAGGAAACAAACACTGTCGGATTGAGACGCGTCTTCCACCCCCAGAAGCGGGGGTGGAAATATTTAACCATACTAAAACAGCCGATATTTGAGTCGGATAAATATTTTTAGGGGCCAAAGATATTGATAGTGTTTCTACCAATGTTATCTGAATACAATTTTCATCCCCTACGCCCTGTGAAAAGGACACCCTTCGGGTTTGGGGTGAAGATGCTTTACAGTAAAATAACGCGAATACAACCGAGATTGGAGTCAAATCAAAGGTTATGGAAGTCACTGTGTTTAGTTACGACATTCAAATTGGCATTTACCCCTCAGATGCAGGGGTAGCGGGGTGAAAATTTTGGAACATGCAAACACGGCAGATATTTGCGTTGAAGAAATATTTTTCAGAGTTAATTATAATGATTAGGGTTCGAGTAGCGTTACATAAAAATTGCGCAAAAGCAGCCGAAATTGGAGTCATATCGGGGGTTATAGATAAATGACATCTCGGGCAACGCCGGGCACCCAGCTAGTAATCCATTAAAATAGCAGCTTGAATGGACAACTATTAAATCAGTTTATCGTCTCAGTCGAAAGATTCTGTAGCAAATGCGCGTATGCCGCCAAATTAGGAATAACTACCTTCGAAGATACTGTGTTAGATCAAAACGAGGCTTCATCCCGTTTTTCAGTATCCCACAGAACTAATTCCCATAAACGTAGCACCTATGGAGAGATAATTTTTTAGTGTACCTGCTTCGGCTATAATTTTCCTACAAAATTTCCCCTCATATAATAACATTGGGTTAGCATAAATAAATTCGCAGTCTACACGACCAAACTTCGGCAAACACGTCATGCAGAGGACATGGTCGACTTATTCTCTACAAATAAAACCAACGTTTACACAGTTAGTTATATAACGCTTTTCAAGAGTTGGGAAGTTTCATAACTACAAATGTTCAAATTAATTTCGTATAACACCTTTTATACAGGCACGATAATAAATTAATAAAACTTTAATACCCAGTACCCTCTGTTTTTCTTGTCTTCAACTTGGGCATGTCACTGGACATTTCCAAGACCGCGTATACAGGTTAATTATTTAATATGTAAATACCCTAGCACAATTATAAAAACTGTTAATTCCTTAGACTAAAAGTTGTAATCATTAATAAAAAAATGTTTAAAGAAGTTCTCCTTATTCAGAAGTTTCCCCTATTCATTCAATATCACCCGCAAAACTATTTCTAGTTTAATTAAATAAGTTTGCCTACTTACATTTCTTGAATGTTCTGCTATGTACTTCATTAGATTTGGCTGGACAAAGCAACGTTTTACAACTACTTTAACAACTATTGATGTCGTTAAACACCACATCGCAGACCTCTGTACTTCTACGACAGCTGCCTTGGGCATCATCAAATTTATCGAGGAAGCAAACATAAGTGAACGAATACAGAAACCCGATTGCAATTAATGTTAGGAATGTATGTAAACAGTAATACTATGTAACCTATTGTAAATAAGATACGGGTCGCCAATGACCAAGATGTAGACGCGACCGTTATAAACTTTAATTAAAAATAACTATTGTCTTTAGAACGTGTAAATTATTATTTCCATTACTCCACGTTATATCAACGAACATTTTGACTAGACTGCGGAGTTTTAACTCGAGCCAAACAGTATTTATTATATTGAGCCATTAACATCTGTTACGATTAAAACTAAATGAAAGTTAATTTTACACTTTGACAAAATACACGGAAGTTGATGTACAAGAGATGAAAAATAAATTTGTCGCCATTTATGCATTCGTAAATTAGCAAAGTAACGATTTACGGTTCAACCCCGTAAAATAGCGACTGATGAAATTATTTCCAGACAGATAAGGGGAAAAAAATGTAAAGTTGATTGAAATTATGGCTAGTTCCAAACATTCCCCGAATTTACATTTTGTGTAGAACACTACGTCTCTTACGTATGCCAATTCCAAGAAGACAAACATTCTACACTTCTACAGTAAAAAGCATGGCGCAGAAAAGGAAAATAAATTAACTTGTGATGGAAAATAGATTATTTTAGTTAAGTTTCTAGGTATTAATGAGCACATAAAGTAACATGGGGAGAACACATTAATCACTTATGCAACAGAAATGGAAATATATGTCATATATTCTCTCAGTAGTATACTTAATGACCATATATTATGGCAATATTCCGGATTAGTTATGGAATAGAAATTTGGGTTGCCTGAGAGTAATCCATATGGTGGCAACTCCCCTTCAATAGCATAGGTAGGGGATTTGAAAGGGGGATGCGGTAGAGGAAGGTAGCCAAGAGTTACTAGGGCATTCGCCTAAAAGTGATGCAGGAAAAACCCTAGAAAACCTGCATCAGGTAGGTTGGGCATTGGGTACTTATCCCCCACCCTTCCTATGGCGGGAAAGGGGTTTCCTGTGGGGACGCCGCAATTCTTTCTGCGTGCCTCGACCAGTTTAGGAGGCAGCTGGCCGACAGTTCCAATGGGAACAGCGATCTTTTTTTTTAGGGCAACAGGCTACATGAGGGTAATACACGTTGGGCAACTCCCCTTTAATAGCATAGGAAGGGATTTGAAAGGGGGGATGCGGAAGGGTAGAGGAAGGTATCCAAGGGTTACTAGGGCCCCCGGGCTATGGTTTAAGGATCCTACCCGGCATTCGCCTATAGAAATGCAGGGAAAACCCTAGAAAAACCTGCATCAGGTAGGTCGGGCATTGGGTACTTGTCCCACGCCCTTCCGATAGCAGGAGAGGAGTTAACTGTGGGGACGCAGCATTATCTTCTCCGTGCCTCAACCAGTTTAGGAGGCAGCTGGCCGACTATTCCAATGGGAATAGAGGACAACTCTTACCGTATGCCCAAGGTCTGTGACCCCGGAACATACACCTTCAAAACAGGCCGAGGTGCCTCGGCTTGTGGGAACCTTAGTTCAAAAACGGAGAGGAAAAGGCAGACCCAAAGGTAGCCCCTTCGTATCTCTCCTAAAAGGTTCTGCCTGCGAGGGATGTTCTCTCGCAGGCTTTGGGAACAGCGATCAACTCGTCTTCGAAGTATATGGACAGTATTTAATCTCCCAACAGAAAGTTATTAGATTTATAATTGGTATGAAAGAAACAGATTAATGTAAACAATATTTCAGAAAAATAAAATACTAACTGTCTATTCTCTATATAAAACTATTATATTAGTAAAGAAGTCGAAAACAAAACTAAGTCAAAGTTGAGCTAACCCTTTAATACTAGGGGAACTACGGTCTATTTCAGAGTACAGACTCATCCAAAAATTCGAGTATGACCCATTTGTGAAAGTAATGATTTTATAATTAACTGGCTTTGTACATAAAATTGCAAAGAAAGTACTTTAAAAACTCTGCAAGGGGATTTAGTTAATAAGGTAATTTATATGATACACGAGTGATACTATAATTGTAAAACTTTATATTGATGATTCGAATGTTTTTTCTTTTGTATTTTTATACTAAACCTGACGTTTTACATATTGTATGTATGTATGTAATTATATGGAAATAAAGCTTATCTTATCTTACCAAATTCTACCTGTCTACATTTGGTCTATATTGTGAGAGTCTGTCTCACGTCTGACGCAGTAATGCATTTAAGTGTCTCTTCACTTGGTTCTGTCTGTCTGTCTGTCCACCCCATTCCCCAAAAGCAGAAGTAAGGCAGACGTGAGACTGCAATAATAAGACATTGTATACCAATCGTGGACAGGTAGTCTTTTGTCTTTGATAAGGTCAAATCAATTATTGCTGTTGAGATTGCGGTTCTTTGCGGTGCGGGACTGAGTGAGTTGTTGCTACTGTAATTAGCGACGAGTTGCAGACTTGGTCAACGCCCTGCTGACCTGGAGCCCTCTATTGCCGTCCACCCACACCCGTTCTCCCTGTCTTCACAGCAGACCTTCAGTCGGGAGCTGTTACTGCTCTCCGCATCAGTTACAGATTAGGCGCAATCATTTCTATTCGTATAAATGAATTAATACCAGATCTACTCCTTTACATGTTTGTGAATTGCATGTTACAGTGGTGAGTATTCACCAGAAACACATTTTTGATTGGTCGAATCCTACTTTATTTTTGTTATGTATGTTATGATTAGGTGGAAATCCATTGTTCAAATTTAAATTCTTCATTGAAAAATCAATTCATTCAAGCAGTATACACTTTCGTACTTCCTACCATTTCGTTCAGTGACTTCTCTGCTCATTTTATAATTCTTTAAAATTTATATTCTTCCAATATATAATGTAAATGAATATGTGTGTGTGTTCACATGCACGGAGCATTGCCATCCAAGATTGACATATAAAAATAATGGGATAACGATTGACGTTCAATAGTTTTGAATGAGATTCACTGAGATTAATAGCTACAGACCAGATACAGTTAAGTCCAATTTCAACTCCTATAGGCATTGGAAGGGGGTCTGGTCTTTCCCCAACGATTCAGTTCCACACAAGTCTGATTCCATACACAGAGAAACTTCACCTGTAATCCTGATTCGACGTTCGCATTAGAAAAACGATATATTTGATTCAGCTTTCATGTCACCTTAGCTGTATCCTACCTTGATAATTGAACACCCCGAACTGCGAAACAACTTTACTCATCCTGAAAAAATATTTTTATATTCTTTTAGTGGCCAGTGAATGATTTTTGTCGACAAGGAAGTGAGACATAATTCCTCGTCTGCACACTAATCAACTCTGTAATTTACCCAGCTTATGGAAAATAATATTATTTCGAACACATAAAATTACAAGTTTATATATGGAGTGATTCAGCCAGTATACATCCCACTACCTCTGTATTCATCTAAGAATAACTGAAAGCAATCTGCTTTCCAAACAACTGGGGCACACGACTTTTATTCTGTTGGCGTTCGGCTGTGTGAGGATTGCACAGGTTTGTGCTAATGAAGATCGCGGTCGAGTTACGCGTTGCGGCAGGCTTTCAGCCAGAAATGGTAAAGAGTGCTGCTAAAAAGGAAATACACTGGGCTTCAGAGTCCCTCTTGACACATATGTGTCTATTGGCTAAGGACTGTAACAACTGTTCTCTACGTTGGACTTTTCACTTTTTTGGCGTGTGGAGGCGTAAGAGGCTCACCCACACGCCGTTGACGCTTACTGTTGAAATATCAGCTTGGTCATAAGAGAAGGGAGGAGTGCTAACGAGCCAGCCATTTGCCAACAAAACCGATTTTACCGCTAATTTTAAACCGTTTCTTATATTAATAGACTGCGAATATTGTCGAATATTTTGATTATAATGTACAGTAATAAAATTAAATGCAACTGTAATGAAATCAACTTAGTTCTTAATTCCTCCTCATATTAACGCTAACAAAGAATGACAGTTTCATGTTATCCGTCGAACTATATTGATAGAAGGCTATTAACGAAATAAAGAGAGAAAATATACAGTTTTTCGTTCCCCATCCAACTAAATGCAAGCTTCTGTTTTCACAATCTCGGATAAAAAAAATGAATAAACTTACTACATGGATTTAGCAGGTTAGGTAAATCATAACATTCCATTTTGAAGAATTTAATAAAATATACCATTAATGACCCGACCATTGAAGGGGAGCCTTCCACAATATAAACTTATAGTTCATTGGTGCGTAATGGTTAGTTCATTTCACCTGATAAAAATGAATAATCTAATAAATAAAACAGAGTGTTTGTATTTATATATATATATATATATATATTTGTTTGTGTGTATGTTCCTTATACAAATCTACACCGGTGGAAGAAATTTCGCACACGTGTTTTTTCGATCAGGAAACAAACACTGTCTGGATGAGAGACGTGTACCACTCCGAGAAGGGGTGGAAACATGCTAAATCAGCCGATATTTGAGTCGGATAAATATTTTTAGAAGTCAAAGAGATTGATAGTGTTTCTACCAATGTTATGTTAGTATAATTTCAACTCCTTATAGAACTGGAAAGGAAAACTACGCGAATACAACCGAGATTGGAGTCAAATCCAGGGTTATGGATGTCGCTGAGATTAATTATTACATTCAACTTGCAGTTTAACCCCCACGGGTGGCGCTGAACATAGGTGGAAATTTTCAAACATGTTGATTGGCCGAATTTTGCGTGGAGTAAATACTTTTTGTTTAACCCTCAGTAGCGGGGATGGAAATTTTTGAACATGTTCATACGGCAATATATTCGTCAAATCAAACTATTTCAGGGTCAATGAGTTCAACACTATTCGGAATGGGAGGTAAATACATCTAGGGATAGGGGTCAAGGTGCGTTACATAAAAATAACGCAAAAGCTTTCTGGATTCGAGTCAAGTCGGTGGTTATGGATAAATGACATCCCGGGCAACGACGCCGAGCACCCAGCTAGTGTTCAAAGATACTTTGTTACAAAGGTAAAAAATTTTCAACCAGTTATGTAGGTCACTATTTTTAGAGCGTAGTTCCACATAATAATTCCAAATCCCGCGGAATTTTCGTGTCGCTTACGTAATCTGATAATTTTGTTTGATAAGGCATTCATAGTTGCCGGAAGTGAGTGTTGCATTTTTTGAAATGGGGACATGGTAATGAAAGCGAAATACACAATGGCTGGCAAAACAAGAAAATTTATTACAGTTGATGTGATTACAATAAAATTTCCCATACCGAAGTAATTTAGTATATATTAGCAGTCAACATGTTCGAGACCGAAGAACAGCCTAGAGCGACACAACTGCACTCATCAGTTGACAAAACGCAAAATTCTTAGAACCTGAAGAAAGGGACAAGGATCCCAGAACGTTGTGTGGTATTTATATTATCACTTATTTTGTCTGTATTCGGTTATCTTACTTATTATTAATTATCAATCAGACAGAAAATAATATGTCAATTGCTTGCTCTTGCTACAAAACAACTTGATGTTTGAAATTTAGCGCACTGCTACGATCCATTGTGAGGTACGCATCGTTTTGTTGGGAATTGTAAAACTTTTGAAAGCGCAAATAGCGTGGGAAAGTGGAGGAAGGCGCATCCATTGTTGCTGCTCGATTATGTTGTTGTTTCAGGCAGAGCATGGTTGTGGGTATAAACAATGGAAACCATGTGTTGAGACAAGGCTAAGCTTGTCACAAAGTTGTGCTCATGACCGGCTTTCTTCCATTACGTGCTCAGAACTCGAATTCGAAGTTGAAAAATAAGTCTCGTGACATTCCAGAGATTAACCTCTATTCTTGACAGCCGTAAGCCCATACAAAATTCAAAATCACTTTGAGACAAAATCAAAAGATTTATCACAGCAGTGTTTTGCTGCAACGGATTTAAAAGTTAACCAGATAATAGTTGATAAACTATTGGATATTTCAGAAAAATTTAGACAAATAAATGGGACCGGTTAACATTAAAAGAAAAATATATCAACGTCTACCCATGACACAGTTTCCATCCGGTAGAGCATCGAAATAAGAAGAATCTCATTTTCAAAACACAAATTAAAGCTAGTGACGTAGTAATGTGCCTATTTTAGTAGCCCTGATCTGAATAAAATTTGTACGATGATAGTCAATCAGGGTTTTTAATTAATGAAGGACTGTTTCTACGAGGAATATATATGTAGAGATTTTGGAAAACACGAGTTACTGACCGATGCAAAAACAAAATCCTTTAAAAATTTTTGTCAGAAAATTATCGGACCGTTAGATACACAAAACATGATTACATTAATATTTGTTCATAACAAATTTAAACATTTATAAAAAATTACAATTAAATTAATAATATATTTTCTAAATAATGTTCAGTCCAGTTCGACAAAGTAAATTCTCGCGAAGGAACAACAACAAATAGTGCTTTGTAAGTGTCAGTAAAACTGATGATTATTTCCCAGCATCAGCATACACTAATTAAGGAAGGATAGAGCGTTGTGTATGTGGGCTATGACCTGCTGGTCTGATGGCCTACTGCTGCTCTTCTCTTCTCTTCCCATCACCGGATGTGGGCCGCAGCACCGCGCTGGACTAGTCTTCTCTCCTCTCACTCACGGACGCTAATCTTCCCTTCCGCTCTAAACCTGTTCCCTGCAAGTACTTCTCGATACACGCGTCATTCAGTACCTGACCCATCATGTATACTAAAAGTTGTAAAGATCGCCAAATATACGAGTATATCTGAACTAGCCTTTCGAAATTTTTAAAAGTCGGCGTTAATGAACTTTGAACAGCAATATCGTGATGAACCACGTAAACAACCAGTTGATATTTAAAAATGTTATCCAATTCTCTGTCGTTGGAATTTTTTGGTTTCATTATGTAATTTTGTAATGCTTTTGATGACATTCAATTGCACAAGTAAATGGGCCGACGCTCATATATAAAACTGATTTGTAAATGCATCCGCTATACTTGGACTCCGAATCTGTCTGGTGTCTTAAACCACCCGACAGATATCATTTTTACTAGTCTGTCAGTGTTCTCGTGTCCAATGCATTTTACGGCTCTTCCTCGCGATTCTCATATTTGACCCTACTTTCTTCCATTGATCTAATGAATAATGCATTACTTGTGCCCTTACTATTGAGTTTTAGTTGAAGGAGTAGACTTCTGTTCCAGCAACGTCGTGGATATCGAAGCACAAATTTCTCCCCGAAAAAATAAATTATCGGACCATGCTAATTGGTGATTCTATAATTTATATTGTAACAGTAATCTTTCTTTCTATAAGCGTCACATCTGTGGTGCAGTGCTTTACCAAGATTCTACTTGCACACCATGATTAAAACTAGGTCGGAGCACAATTATTACGGATTTTTTCTTTAATAATTGGCACTTTAGTTAGTTTTATTCATAAAAATTATCCTCTCTATTCAGTTGATGAAAATGCGTGCCGAAAAACATGTCAATATTCATCATATTATTATCTAGAGGGTCTTAGAAGGTTGGAACGCAGCATAATCATTTCGCGATATCAACGAACGTTTTGGTGAAGGAACAATCAACCACAGCCTAGTTGAAAAGAATTCAAATCTGGCGATACAAACTTCGCAAATGAAGAAGGAAGAGGTCGACGACCACGCATATTTGGCAGCCGTGGAAAAGGCCGAAAAACATGTCAATATTCACCATATTATTATCTAGAGGGTCTTAGAAGGTTGGAACGCAGCATAATCATTTCGCGATATCAACGAACGTTTTGGTGAAGGAACAATCAACCACAGCCTAGTTGAAAAGAATTCAAATCTGGTGATACAAACTTCGCAAATGAAGAAGGAAGAGGTCGACGACCACGCATATTTGGCAGCCGTGGAAAAGAACCAAAGCTTGACAACGTGAATGTTGACAATTCGACCATTGTTCTTCGACTCACAAAGCTCGTAAACTTGTCTGCATAGGTCCCCTACAAACTCACCGACCCAAAGCCGAATATGTCCAAATGTTCACCCGCTTGCTTCAACGAAACGAGCGAACTTCGTTTATTAAGAATCTCGTCATTGGGGACGAAACGCGGCTTCTCTTCAAAAACGTCAAGAGAAAGAAGGTTAACATTTTCGTCAGGTGTTTCATCCAAAGGGATACCGAAACGCTTTCACTGTAAGTGTGGTGTGTTTTTTTAGACAGAAGCGGATTAATCCACTGGGTATTCATCTCAAACGAGATTTGGCGCAATGACGACTATGAACGTCATCAGTGTAAAATAGCGGACAAAATTGGCAAGCGGCAATTAAGTATCAACAGCGACATATATCTGGTGCAGATTGGTCTATCCACGCTGCAATCGAGAAGAAAAGACCGCACAAAAGGAACGATATAGTCTTCCTCCCCGATAATACGCTTGCACATGCAGAGCGTCGTGTAATCGAATCTGTCACCAATAAGGGATGGGAACTGCTTCCTCATCCGCCGTATACTGACACAGAAACGCCTACGAACTATCACGTCAGTCTATTGTTGAGCATTTGGTTCGCGAATAGAGTTTACGACGACTTGGTAGTCTGTCAAAGAGTGGATTGCCTCTAAGAACAACACCTTTTTCACCCGTGGAATCGCCCGGCTTCCAAGCAAATGGGAAGCAGGAATTGAAATAGATGGTGAATTTGGTCCGGAATAATCATTTACAGGGCCGCGCTGTTGTAGTATAGCAATTAGCGTCACCGCCTCGCATCACAGAGGTTCCGGGTTCGATTACCGGCATGCTCGTGGATGTTTGTACTCGCCATTGTCAGGAAAAGTGGTGTTAAAGCTGAAAGAGAATCGCTACGCTCACCACGTGCCACTCATAAACTTATAATGTGTCATGAAAGATGACAGCCGTCCTGGTAGTTCAAGGCCCTCAATGGGCTGCAGAGCCAATGAGAAAGAAAAAAATCACTTAAATATGTTTCTATAAAATGTTATTTTTTTATTGAATAAAATTTGTTGAAAAAATCGCAAGAATTATGCACCAAACAATTAGTCATTACCGCGTAAAAAATTAACCTAACTCAATAAGGGAAACTAACAGAAATATATTAAAGTTTCGTCCGCGGAAAAAAGTCCACTTTAAATTTGCGCTTCAGATCGTGAAGTCATACTAACGAATTTTTTATTATAATTTTGTTATATTTATGTTTTTATGCCTTATTTTGTAGTCATAGCCGTCTCTACTTTTGTTCGCAATTACCTCTACCTTAATTTAGTGACGTACAAAGACTTACGGATCCTTCTATTAGCTGAAGAACATTACTATGTTATTATTCATATCCCTTTTTACTTCTCTGTAAATGAAATGGCTCAAAATTGTAATAATAATTGAACAAACTCAATTTAATTACTGCATTAAATAACCACAGGGAAGATAAATATCGTAATGAACAGTGTTGATGTCTGCTATATTCTATTATTAACAAAGGTCAATTACAGACAGTTAAATGTGAATAAAATCATACAAAGTGTCTTATACCTATTTTGGCAGGCCTTCTCAAGTAAGATAACCTAATAATGAGCAGAGCAAACGATGTATAATTTTATTCAAATTCAACTGTCTGTAATTTGCCACATTTATTAATAATATAAAAAATCCTTGTGGCTGTATTATTCTTTCAGAAATGCAGTTCACCTATCTCTATTATCAATTTTACGTTAAGATATTCTTCTCTTAATAGATTTTTAGAAATTGCAGAATAATGTATTATTAGTTATTCATTATGTGAGAAATACAATTGTGTGCAAAATAATATTTTTGTCTCTCAGGTGATAATTATGCCATTGCTACGAACATATGGTTAAACTATTAATTGTACTTTGAGGCATTGAAATATAGATTTCTCTTATTTGACGGCCAGTTCTTTGAGCTTGTAGAACATAATTGCGGTACCCGTTATGCAATTTTGTTGGCCATGGGAGCGGAACCCATATCCCTGGAAGCTCTGGGAATCCGCGTCTTTCTTCATATAACAAAAAGCGAAGAATGGTAGGTAAACTGACACTTCGCCATGACCTGCTCTACGCATAGACGCAACAAGCTTAGTCAAAGCACTTTCGATTTTAAGTAAACCGAAGGGAACACACTCTGAAAATTGCAATTAATAACGAACAACGAGACAACTTCAACGTAGTAATGTAAATAACAAGTAAACATTGACACTAATCGTATTCGTTTTACTTTTTTTACGATTCCGTAGCTTATTTTCTCTGTTAATAAATGTTCTGGAACACTATCAGTCAATTATCACCTCTCACAATTTCCCGGAGCCGCTAATACAGCGTTTGCAGTCTATAACCATATTTTATGCACTTACTCTCCCAAAGTTGCAATTCCGATTTATTTCTGAACTGTCACAGCTAATTTACGACTTAACCATCTCCAATTTCCGTGCAGTAAATAAAAGGACTGAACTAAAAAACAAATGCCACATCATCAACGACAAAGACCAAGTGTCTTTAAAAGTATAATTACCGAAAACGTCAAACACGTGTTTATTCTTTCACCGAAAGGAATATTTTACGTACTTTCATTATATATATATATATATATATATATATATATATATATATATATATGTAGGTAGTGAAAAGCTACATGAGGTGATGGAAAGGATAGAAAGGGGGATACGGAAGGGAGAGTAAGGTAGCAAAGGATCAGCTTGGGATCCCGCGCTAAACTTTAAGGATCCTACCAGGCATTGTCCTAAATATGATGTTTGGAAAACTCTTCCGATGACAGGGGTGAGGATTGCTGTATGAATACAGTATTCATGCGTCGACCAGGTTTGGAATCCGCTGGCCGACTGTTACAATGGGAACATGGTGCAATTCTTACTCTCCCGCCATCGGAAGGACGAAAAGTGTCCGACCTGCCTGATGCAGGTTTTCTACGGTTTTTCCTGCATCACTTTTAGGTTAATGCCGGGTAGGATCCATAAACCATAGTCCGGGGGCCCTAGTTAACTCTTAGCTACCTTCTTCTACCCTTCCGCGTCCCCACTTTCAAATCCCTTCCTATGCTATTAAAAAGAAGTTGCCACCATGTGGATTACCCTCATGTAGCCTGTTACTCCCGGACCCTGAACAAAAGAACATGAGCACTCATTTTTTATCTGAATACTTTTTGTATATTCGCTCACTATTGAACTAATCATTACTGGCAACGATTTTGGAAAACTGATTACTCCTTTACTTTACCTACGTAAGTTTTTTTCTGTTAACGTGAGTAGTTAATCAAGCATATCTTTATGATCGTTTGGAATCAATGTATAATAGCAAGGAATATCAACGGCAGTCAACCACGATTATAGTAACTTATGAACCATACCGGAACGTGTTGCTACTACAAGAACTGTCTCTGCAGTTATATATTGATTAAATAATTCTTCACAAAATTGGATTCCTTAATGTATTGTAAGCCCTATTTTAATTTTTTTACTGGCGGACGCTATATTTCTTGAAATAAATGACGTTATTTATGGTGCGACTGTTACGACAAATGAAACTATCATTATTTTAATGAGGATCTGTTTAATAACTTTACCATGAACGCCATGTAACAAAAAGAAATTGCTTCCGATTCTAACGAGAACTTCTGTTTCAGGGTCTAGTGGTGCGACAGGAGGCAACAGCGCCCTGCAACGACAGGTCATCGAAGATATGGTAAGTCAATTTTCAAAATTAAAACCTCAAAGTGGATAATCATTACTTTTAACTTTCCTGATTTTTATAAAATTTCTGCAATTCATTATTTTTATTATGAAAGATTAGAGTCTTCCAAATTTGTTATATATTAAACATAAGCTATTTTTTATACTTCCGAAACTTCTCAGAATATTACTTAAATAGGTGAATATAATTTTCAATATAAAGGTTTAAATACTTTCCAGTATATTTACAATTTATATTTTTACAGTATTGTTACAAAATTAAGTTCAAGACAGTGGTAACGCGCTAAGACAAAAGTGAGTTACGAAATAATGATTCAATTATAATTTACAGCGGAACAGCAAATGGTTATTCGTCATCATATAATTGTATTATTTTTTGGTACATAACAAACACTAAAAAAGTAAAAGTACCAGTTACCATCAGATATTTAAGACTAAATTAACAAGACGTCTATAGGCACAGCATTTTTGTAAGAAACGCAAGCCACTGCCATTAAATTTGTTATATTCATTTTCAATAAAAACTCTATTTCCGTTATCTGAATTAACACTGTGTGAAAATATACGGCATACGCTCACAAATTTGACGGGTAAGAGAAGTTCTGGTGGATCTTATTTGATTGGTTAAATTTCAAGTTTGAGTACCAGTGTTTATAATTAAGAAGAATTATTTCTACGTTTTGAACTGAAATACGCATCTGCTTACCATAATTACTCTCTACTGGTTCGCAAGTGTATCCACCTGTTCCCCACTGGGGTACAAAAGCTGAAGCCTCGTCGCTCCTTCTATGATTAGGTTGGGTGCTTGTTTCCGTTTCTGGTTTCGCCGCGTAATATATGCAACAAATGTAACCTTACCACCATTATAATCTGTATATATATGGGCATGTGATAATTACTGTAATGGTTTAATTCGAAAGAAAACAGCTTTGAGCCCAGAAACAAGGACACAGTAATCTCACCTAATCTCAGAATGGGTTCTCTAATTGAAAACGATTTACAAACGCCTCTTCCATGAAACGCATGGAATCGATTCTGTACAAACACACGTGTCTAAATTTCTATTGTCCAAAAATTTGCCATAAACGATTTTTTTAAATAAATTTAAGACGTTATAAGTTTTATATGAAATTTATATGAGATTCTTTTACGAAAAACATAGCATCTGTAATTGAATAAAAAAATGCCAACAAAATTGAATTTAGAGTGTTTATAGGTATTTTTAAATATTGTTTCCTGCCGAGGAAACATAATATAAAGAGACAATGAAACGTGATTGCTTGTAATATATTATAAAGGAATATAAGTAGGCCTATATTGCGGAAACGCACTGGAGGGAAATGTTACGAAAAGTACCTTAGACTCATAAAAGTTGGTCAGGAGTTGGGTCCTTTCTATTTGCACGTGAACTAGACGGCTGTAACGCGAGACGCTCATTGCCTTTCTCCGGATGATCTAGAAGCCTCTTGCAACGGGCGAATTGTATTCTAAGGAACTTTCTCCCAGAGTTTCTGGGCGCAAGGGTCTAGGAAGTCAGCGTCCACGCTACAACGTCGCTTTCGTTTCCGATGGATCTGTACATTGTGCTGTCGAAGGAGAGAGCAGGCGAGATTCATCTGGTATTAAATATTTCGTTTCTCGATAAAAAATATAATTTTTTACAGAATATACCTAGTATAAAACCATTTTATTTATATACGAAGAGCTTTGTTTAAATGTTCAAGCACTAAAACTTTATAGACATTACTCATAGATGAATCGCCCAAAAAAGACAAACGATGAGATAAAGCATATTAAAGAGTAAAGAATACATTTCATAACGTACGATGTATATCACCGTAACGTAAATTATAATAAATCACAAAAATAAATTTTTGATCTACGGTATATTAGAATGTTCACTGAGTGAGAAATTTCGCATATCTCCTTTTGGTTCACCAGTTCCACCCGTTCATTATTAGCTTTATGGAACAATTCTTAAAATATTATGAACGTGAAGCATATTTATTACGCATAATTGGTTTTTATTATAATCAAAATAACGTCAGAACAGAATTTTTTTCAAATATTAATTAATTCAGGATCAGAATAACGTAAATTGTCCAATATTACATTAATCCTTATAACGCAGTTACTAAAATTATTCTGAAAATCAGGAATATTCCTTATCGTTCCATAAAAACTGAAATATCAACTACGTGAAAAAAGAATATATTAATTTTCATATTAAGACTGGAATACCAGAAATGATTTTTCATAGCGTAATAACCTTCATAACTAGTAAAAGAATACGCTGCTTTGGTTTTTTACCGATTCCGGTCGTATTCTCACATCGTAGAGCGTTTTCTTCTTATATTTACATGAACACTGAAGTAGTTAAACTAATGTTATGACAGAAATGTATTTTTGTCCATGACAGGCTTTCATTAGTACTAGTCTTTGTGTTTTATAATTGAATGTAAAACGTAAAATTTAGTGTTTCAATAGCGCAACATTCCGTCTCCTGAAACTTATGCTACTGTCGCAACTATAGTGTCAGAAGTATTGCGTACTACTCATCAAAATGGTATATAAACTACAGTTATTTTAACTGAAACTTCAACACTAGCTTTTAAAAAATCCTAAGCTATAGCATACAAATCATAATTATCCGCGTTACTTTACAGCATCCATAAAACGTAAACATCGCACGTATGTGTTGAAATAATGACTGTCGAATATCAAGTCAACATCAGATTCCACGTTTGAATTCTTGTAAAGTGATTTTAATTTTTACCCAAGCAATTTCGCGACAAAAGTGATGTTTTAAACAATTCATTTCACACAGCTCAACTGTTTCCAAACCCATTTACGTAATTGTTACATTGTCCATATTCTTTTGTAGTCTCACAATTATCTCGGATTTGAATATGAATGAGGTTGCAATAAATTTCCTACCGATGACCCACTTAAATAGACCTTTCATTTCCGAGTCTCAAATAAATTATCCCTTTTTTATTAACACAATTTCGACTTCCTTTCGTTAGTACTTAAAATACTACGCACATTGTTCTATACTTTTCGTATCCTAATACAAGGGCTTAGTATATTTTATTGGAATGACGCGTGAAACTGATTAATCGTTGTTTTCCTTATTGTCTGAATTAGAAGTAAGTTTTTTTAGTGATGAACTGTCTCAATCTGTGTTGAGCCTTATATATACAACACATTAATGGCGCGAATAGTCAAACAGTTGGAAAGTATAGTCTTAAATCACACAAAATCAGACGATTGTAACCATTACATATGAAAATTCAAGTCATATGTGGAAAAATAAATGGAGCAGTAAACAATAATATAACGACAGTGTTAAGAATTTCATCTCTGACAAAATACAATATAGAATTTTCAAAGACGACAATCTGGTAGCCAAAGAAAACTATGAACAAGAGGACTACATCAAGGTGATTTAATACGTTAATCTAATAAATAAAATATTTTAATAAAAATTTGATATACTTTTGTAATATATAATTCAATCAAAATGTTTGTCTGTCGAAGGAAGTAAGAGATACTGGCTTCTTATTAGGTCACATGAAGGATGGTTAAATCTAAAATAGGTACAAATATTCTACTAATGAATCTCGGTATAGCGTTATATAAATCAGAAAATTGAAATCCAACTAATAATATTTCCAATAGAAAACTGCAAAAGTAATTTCGAATATTTTACTTAATTTTTAAAATATATTGAAGAAATTGGTCTATTGAGTCTGTAGTTATATGTGCGTGCTTTTACGCAACCCAAGAGCCTCTGCTTTAGAACGCACGAATTGGGAAGCAATAAAATTATCTCCACGATAATCAAATTCCAAAAAATATATTTACTACTTCGATTTTACTGACTATTTTTATTTATAATGAACACTGCGGTGTCATTGGAAAAGTTTATCAATATTATGTTTCATTGTGACTAATTGTAACAAAATGTAGACAGAGGACGATTAAAAAACCTCCCGATTGAGATTAGTATATTGTTTCCGTTATTTTATTGTTAAATACATTATGCAACTTCATAGACATGGCGATGACTCAATATTGTATGCGCCGATACTGAAAATACTTAAAAATATTAATAATTCTAATTTAATTCTCGAAAACTATAAAATATGTTGAGTCGTAGAGCAAATTTTTATTATAACCTATACATTTTTGTTTTTCTTCTTTTATTATGCCGCTCACTGATCAAGCAAGATTTAAATGAGTCTTCTCCATGCATTTTCAAAATGTATACGTTTATTACGTTAACACTGTTGAAGATATGTCTATATGTTACCTAATTATAAGTTGTAGGTACATAATTTGGTCGCTAAAAGTAATTCATAAGAAGAGAGAAACAAGTATTAAATTCTTTAACTGGAATGATATCACCAACTTCGAGCTAAATTTCTGATACATCATTTAAAAGTGCGGGAGATTATTAGTTGATAATTTGTTCATGATTGAAATGCCGGTTGCAGGCGTTGGACGCGGATGCTCTGAACAATACTCGCCGAGCGGCTGTGGACGTTGTGTTCTTCAACCGGGTGCCGAAGGTTGGAAGCCAGACGTTTATGGAGCTTCTGCGACGCCTGTCGGCCCGCAACGGCTTCGCGTTTCACAGAGACCACATCCAGCGCGTCGAGACCATCCGACTGTCCGTGCCCGACCAGGTGGCTCTAGCGGCGCACGTCAGCAGCTACGAGCCTCCCTCCGTCTACGTCAAGCACGTGTGCTTCACAAACTTCTCGAGCTTCGGCATCCCCGAGCCCATCTACGTGAACCTGGTCCGCGATCCCGTGGAGCGCGTCATCTCGTGGTACTACTATGTGCGAGCGCCTTGGTACTACGTGGAGCGCAAACAGGCCTTCCCCGACATTCCGCTGCCCGATCCGCGGTGGCTCAAAAAGGTATCTACTCATAGATCTACCCTGATGAGCCAAAACATTATGACCACTTTTGGAACGATATACAGGATGCGTCCTGCATTTATTCCATTATTGAGATCAAACTAATTTGGAGGTCAGACAGCAACGTGAGTTTAGTAACATGCTCCTCAAATCACTGTAGTACGATTCTGGCCTTGTGACTTGAATTAGAAGCCATCTCCGTCGGAGAAGTCATCAAGTAATGTTCGCTGAACATTTAAACCTGTACCAACATTGTACTCTGCTGTTAGATCAGCCACCGATCGCATCCCATTCTGCTTTACAGTGCTGGCAAGCCTTCTACTTCCACATTCTTTGATGAGACGTGAACTTCCAACCCCTTGTCGCTTACTCATGGTTTTTACGTCCTTAAATCACTTTCCCTATACGCGAAAACCCGACCAGAATCGACATTCCCAGACGCAGGGCCATCATAATCTTCCGTTTGTCAGATTCACGATGTCAGTGAATTTCCCAATATTTGACACGTATCGTCGCTAGAATGATTCCTCATTCGTTTCTGTTCCGCTTACATACTGTCCTTACGGCTTCACGAGGCCGCAACGTCACTGGTCCTAATGTTATGGTTCATCGGTATATATGGCATGTTCTCATATGGAGCGCTACGTTTGAAGATACATCAAATGTTAGATTAGTTAGATATTTCAAAGACTGAAACGATAAATATTGCAGGACTTTGAGACATGCGTGTTGCGAGGAGACCGTGAGTGCCGCTACATTGAGGGCGAAACTCGGGAAGGAATCGGTGACCATAGGCGACAGTCAATGTTCTTCTGCGGCCACGCCGAAGCCTGCACGTGAGTACGCCTTCATCCCCCCACAATGTAAGCCGCATATCTTCCACAATACGTTAATGCCTCAATTTGCAGTCCATTTAACACCGACGGAGCCCTGCAACTGGCCAAGAGAGCTGTGGAGCGCCACTACGCGGTCGTCGGCGTCCTCGAGGACCTCAACACCACGCTCACCGTTCTCGAGCACTACGTGCCCCGTTTCTTCAGGGGCGCCACCGACGTGTACTACGGTAAAATCAAGAAATCAACTAAATATGTCATATCTGATATCGTACAACATTTGCGAAAAAATACGAGAACCGAAGTATTTTTATATAGGCTCTCAATATCTCATATAATCGAAGTAGGTCTCTTAGGAGATTTATACAGAAGCCACACGAGAAACTCTTCCAAACAATTTTTTAACTTATTTTCTAGAGTGACCAAAGGAGTTGAATAAGTCTTGACATCAATTTTCAGAATTTTATTTGGCTTAGTAAAACAGGAAAATGTATTAAGCGTCAGTTGGAGCCAAAGACTAAGTTCCTATACATAGCAGGGGGTTAAATATAGTGGAAGAAACTGACACAACTTTCACTAAACGTTTTACTTCTATTTTGCTGAAGTGTCGTATATATATATTATAATTCGTTGATCAAAAAAACCTACATTTTATACGAACGTAGAGAAGCATGATTATTTTTTGTTTTTCAGCGGAAATGGAGAGATTTGTGAAGATCAACAGGAACATTTTCAAGCCGCCAGTCCGCGAAGAGGTGAAGCAGATTGTCCGCCAGAACTTCACTCGGGAGACTGAGTTCTACCAATTCTGCCGCCAACGTCTGCATCAGCAGATGCTGGCCCTGCGATTGCCCTCGTCCTAGCACCCCGCACTTGCTGAACTCGACATGGTCTTTCAGAATCATATCTTCATCATCATCCGTACGAATGGAACAGAGTGGAAATCTATTTTCGTGTTTGTATGTGTGAGCGCTCATCGACACATTTTCATATCATCATATGTAAATAATGACACATTTATATTTTGTAAAAAAATAAAGTTTTTTGTTACTTTGTTAATTTTTTGACACCGTACCTACTGTTCCTATTTTTATTACTTCGCTTAAATTTTTTTCGCTTTAGACTATTTAATATCTGAATTTCTTTCCAATGTTGTATCACTGTCTCCATTTCAATAAGTTTCTCTACTTTCACATGCCAACAATGCGCTGTAATATTTTCATTACGAGAAAGAGTATTGGAGTTCGTTTCTTTAATATCCTTATAATTTCCCAGTGTATTTACGTTTGTATATTGCGTACGGTTCGCTTACGTTTAAGGGATTATGTTGATAACACCTGGTGTGAAAAAGTATATCTGTCCATCCGGAATTCTCATCAGGCACCAAACACTTGTTAGTGCTCTATCAGAAATAGGTCCGTAAAAAATCGTCCCGAACTAAGTTTGAAGAAACCAATATACAGGATTCATATTTTCATCTCTTTTTGATCAAAGATACCACAGTCAAATTTTTATTGTGGATCATATTCTCTATTCAATGGGCTAATACGGCTGGAAAGAAAACAGGAAGTCTGTTCGTCGCTGTTGTCACCGCAACTGTAAACATCTAATGATTCCGGGACTCCGAAGAGTGGTTGAGTTGGTAATGATCTAATCATACACATCAGTCAAGTCACCGTTCCGAATCAGAACCACGCTGTCCAGTGTCAGTCAAAACAGTGGTTGTATTTACATCTGTCAATCATATTTCTTTTTACTCCATCAGCCATTTTATTCAGTCAAGTGTCCTACGTACATTTTAGTGATGCAGTTTTGAAGAACGAATTAGCTTGCATTAATTTTTGACGAAGAGGGCCAAAAGAAGAAAAATAAATAAAATAGGCTAAAGAGGCATAGAAAATGAGAGAATATTTTTTTCTTCAACTTATCACGTTATTTAAAGAATTTATCGATGATAATACAAGGATTTTTTTCAGTACTTCAGAATGAAAGAAAACTGTTTTAATATATCGCAAATTAAACTAGAGATACAGTTAAAGTAAGACGATACTGGAGAAAAGTCATAACATCCAAAGAACGTTTAGCAGTTTGTAACACATTTGGTGACGTCCTATATAAGGAAATTCTGGCAAAACGTACTGAAAAATGTGAAAATTTAGGTCCTCTGATATTTATACAATTTAGAAATTTCCAAACTGTTACAGGCTCTAGATGGTAAACATATTACAATCCAAGAAACTCCAAACAGCAGATAGAACTATAAAAAATTATTATGGTATTTTTTGCGAAGTCTCCTCTCAAGAAATCACAAATATGCAAATTTGTCCCTTTATGGAATAAGTTTAAAAAACTTTTTCAGTCCAAGGATTGACCGTGTACCGTGGCAACACGTACGAGTTTAACAAATGTGTTTTACTTACCTACATTTAAAAATATATGGTTCATATTTTATTAATTTTCTTACTAATATTGTTTTTGCAGTATATTTTCGCCAATATTCGTCCATATGTATCCGTATATAATTAATATTTAATAAATCATAAAGTATTCGACACTTTCAATCTTTTTTTAGTCATACCCATTATTACCAAAACCTGAAAAAGCATACGGAACACGTCCGTCAAAAACAGAAAATATCGTTGGAAAGGAATTTGACGGTGACGGGGCTTGATTCGATTGCGTGCCGGCGCAGAGTAGACAGTACCATTTAATTTTCAATAAAATATATTTTCTTTGACGGAGACGCCCCGTGACTGATGAGTGTGAACAAACCTCTGTCTTCATCTAGGAGGGGAAACTGTCAACAAAGACGGACGAATGAATAATGTACAACGACAGATAGCAGCATAAAACTTCTGCAGCTACGACGAGAAATGAAGATTAACAAGCTGACATCACTGACTATTTTCCGGTAATCGATTATATTGCCAATAGTCAAATATGTTACGTAACCGTAACTAATAGCCATTTTCAAATATGTTGGATTCAGACGAGGTTGAGCATATTTGTGAAAACAATCGAGAATAAATTATACTGGGAAACACAAACAAGAAATGAAAGACACGAGCTGATTGCCAGATCGCAATCCCGAGACGTAGATTATTCCGTTTTTAATGCAAAAAAATTAATAATTACTAAAAAAACTTCACAAAAATCCTGCATATATGACCTTTCAAAGCTATGGTAAAATTCATTACAAACTTAATATTAGACATGAAATTACACCAAAATCTTAAACCGAACCTGATTATAATATATATGTCGAGAAATGGACGCTGAATCTGTAAAGGTAAATTATGGAATGACGACAAATTTTATGGGAACTAGGTATAAATTCAAAACTGCAGAAAAAGGAATTGAGTGTACTACAAAAATGTTGGTATAATAAAAGGAATACTTGAATAATATTTGAACAAGATGCTTGACAGTTTTGTAAAATTGTAAATATTGTTAGTTTTATGTAAGTTTTAAATACTTGACTTAATGAGAGAGTTTAAAAAGGAAAAAACTTAACATTAATTAAGACTAAATGTAGTAACATAAATAAGAGAAACGATAAACGAATTAGATGCCGTTTTTATTCAGAACATATGCATAAGTGTCTGAACCCTAGAAATATTTTTGAAAAATCGACATCTTGAAGTTACTGTCTGGCATGGAAGATTATTAAACTCCAATCAACCTTTTCTCTTTTACGATTAAGAGTCTTATAAATTTGTGTGTTGTTACTTTTCGCGTAGTTATATAAAACAGTTTAAGTTTTATTTACAAATGTGACCTCAAGCGTAGTAAATTATAAACGTTGTAAATTTGATCCTTCTGGAATAAATTGTGCTTCATTATGACGATGTCAAGAAATCTTATTCACATATTATATTACTGGATTGAGTAGTACACTCAAAAATTGATCTACAAAGTATTCTTTCTTCTCTAAAAAAATTTACAATGTGTAAGGAAGTTTGTTCACATTTTAATTTGTATTTAGACTTAATAGGTTATATCATCAAGTGGATATTGCCACTTGTTGGAGAGGGTTGTATGCTTTATGAGAAGAATGAATACCTTATTATTACTTATCGTATGCTACCAGAATAGCGTCCCGATTGGTGGGTTGCCTATCTGGCAAGGTGTTGTCCATGAAATGCTGTTTTAGACACTTAATACATTATTGAAATATGTTTACAACGTTCTCGATGGATCATAAACTCTTAAGAAATTATATTTTCTGGGAATATCCTTAAGAACTTTAATATTAGAAAAGAGAGAAAACAATTTACTTATTGTAAATATATTTAATTTAAAAATTGTAAACTTTTGTAAATATACTCCTTTGGCGCATGTTGCGGAAATTTTCAACAGTAATGCGTATCTGCCAAGACGTTGTCAATAACCCGCAAAGATTCTTAGAATTTTCTGAAGACTAATTGGATTAATACTTCATATATTTTTAAAGATCTTTGTTGAATCTGAGGCTAACATATCGATATCGTGTCTTTCAACATTCAACAGAAATAAAATTATTTTTCTTTATTGTTCACGTTTTAAGCCCTGATCTGAAGAAACCTTAACTAATAGAAATTTCTAATTATTATGAAACAGTCAACATAATCTTTTGTGTCACATAATCCAAGCATTGTAGTTTACTATTCGTGAAAAAACTTGCGATACATTCCTATTCTCAATTTTAATACAGCTAAACATATAACTCTGGTGTGAACGATTACATCATTCAAATTATTTATAATCTCTAATTTGTCCATACAAATTTTCCATAATAAAAGTTCTAATGTACAAAAATTTTATTTAGTATTATTTAAAGATTAACAATCTGACACGTATTAATTAATGAAAATCCTAGTTGTTAATTGAGCAAATCGCTAGATATAGGATTTAATTTTTCGAACGAAGCTTATTTCATTTATTGTAAAAATAAGAAGAAGAAGAAGAAATATAAGACGTGTGAAGCGTACAACAGGACATATACTCATTTTATGGGAATCAAAATAGTCCGTTATATTATTTTATATAATTATTCAGCGTTTATTTTATAAACAGTAACTGATATCTAATCTATCTAAAAAAAATTCAAATATATAACTTTATCAAAATTATTTTCATCGTTAATGGTGTACAAATAAAAATAAAATAAAATGGTCGATATAAGTTCCCTAACAGCCATATGAATTGTACAGGGTTTTGAAAACTGTGTTTACATTTAAAATTTGTATATTGCCGAGTAATATTTTATGAATATATTGTTTTAAACGTATTACGTGCAGTCCAGGAAGGCAAGAATGAGTATTAACCATAAGTTGTTCCAGCGACCGCGTGTCGGCTAATAGCGCCGTAGTGGCGAAAATAGTAACTTTATGTATAAAATACGAGCAACATTCATTATAATATCAGGTACACACGTTTCGTTAATGGATAGTAAAGAGCACAATTTCCCAAGTACAATCCACAGAATTTATTCAACTAATTCGGTACGTTAACAATTTTTGTATTTGCTTTAGACCACATGAACGACTCATATATATACATACATATATATATATATATATATATATATATATATTTTAAAAAAATTCATTAAAGGTTTCTCGTTACTGTCAGGTAACTTCATGAAACGCGATTTAGTATATGGATGCGACACGGTTTAAATTACAAAAAATTATTTATATACAAAACCTGTGTTTGCGCTTAATTTAGATGATAATTTATTGTTTTTGGAGCATTATAAAACGTGATAAAATATACGTGGCAATACTGGAGCATTTGCCCGAGCGACGGACACTCCAAAAATACAGTTACCTCTCGTGTTAAATCCATAATTATTTGAAATTTAAAAATAAATATTGAATCTATTAAGATTTTGTCAAATTATGTATAGAAAAGTATATATAATATTAGCTAAATACAACGTGGTTGACTTGGAATTAATGCTGTTTGCAAAAAATGTAGAGTTGTAGTAATCGCAAACTTGAACTCTTACCAAAGCGGAAATTTTAATATAATAGATTAAAATTCTCACCTATTAGAAATACCAAAGCAATATTCCAGTTTGTAATACGCCCGCGGCGATTATTGTCAACGCATTTTTGTATATACGAGAAGTTCTCTATTTACGGCCGCGTCGGAAACAATAGTTACGAAATTATCGATTTTTATAAAGTAATTGGGCAGAACTATTTTGTATATATTATTAGCATCAACACTTTTATTCAATTCCATTCCCCAAATTTGGTGTCGCATTGATATTAATAAAAGCACTAGTTGATCTGCCGGAGTTTTCTAGGTATTTCTTTATACCAATTTTATATTAGACGGGATACCGTATTTATTACATTTATAATGTAAAATCGATACAAACTTGGTTATAAACTATCATTTTATATTAAATTTCAGAAACTAGAATAAATAATTTTTGGTTTGAAGCCAATTACGAGCATTCAACATGAAGTTTAGAAACATGGCTATCTCTAATCCACTCCACGATACTTGCGAGGCTATTCAAGTGACTTGTCGAATGTGATCGATACTACAAATGCCTCTGGAAAATGCAATCTCTTAAAGGTTAATGGAGATCCGGCGAAATAAGTTATATACCCTCCCTTCTCCAGTTCAGATAGTCATATCAATGTAGGCTTAAGTTAGGATCAGGGCTACCGTCAATCAACTTAGCAACCACAAAACTGTGGATTAGAGACGAATCTCTGAACAATAAAAGAATTGAAGAGAACTGATTAAGTTTTCAAATAAATTAGGTACAATTAATTGGATTTTTTGATTTAATATTAATTATATTTATATATATAAAATCTACTTATATAAATAATAACTTGATAAATGATATTTTAAGTATGTAAGATGTTGGAATTCAAACAGTGGTGCAACGTTATGACTGCTACTAAAAAGTTTTGGAAATATTACTAGTAATTTATTTCACCTATTTATAAACCAATTCCTGGAAGAAATTACAATCATACACATCTCTAAGCCCGCAAGTATAGATTAAATTATTAAATAATCATTAACAATTCAAATAGAAACTTTTAGATACACATTATTAGACATATAAATAAACGCAGGAACTTCATATGAAAGTATAAAGAATAGAATCGCGCTGTTAAACATACATGCAAAACTTTATATCATATTTTATCATAATTTATTTTACACTAGTTTAGAAATTTGAGTAAAAGTAAAAGTAAAAAAAAAAAAAATTCACTACTACAAGGATACTACAAAGATTTACAGAAAAACACTGAAGTAATATTTTGATATCTATTTGAAGAAAGGGGTGTAAAAGAACAAAATTAGAAAGTAGTGTTTTTTTGATCATTCAAATAAGTACGCATTGACTTCAATTCGACGCCAGTCACATGATAGGAAAATTGATGCAGGTCAATAGCCGGCTCTAGTTTAAGACAATGAATCACTTATCTCAGACTGCTGCAGGATTGAGTTTTGGACGCCTCATATATAAGTAGAACGCAACGATCCACACTACAGTATAACGATAATATGAATTGATATTACAGGAACTGTAGGAAATTTCTATAATAAACTTTATTGCGCTGGTTCGTTTGTTTGTAACACTTCAGTCATGTCAACACAATTCTGTGAGTTTACGGTCTTTCATACGAAAAAATATAATCTAGGTTCTTCCATATTCTTCAATCCTGCTGATTTTGGTCTGTCTTGAGGCTTTTAATGCCCCAAACTTCCTTATTCCATGAAACTACTAATTGAATGGTCGTCCTCGTGGTGTTTGTTTGAACAAGTGATGGGACAACTTTTATGATCCGTGTAATAGTTACCTACATAATTTCATATACTCTCTTAGTCTGCTACAATCGTTCCACTCTTCACATTAATACATTAAACGATCTGTGCGTGTAATTCCTAATGCAATATTTGCAATGCTTCAACATTGACAGTGTCAATGGTTTCATCTCATCATAAAATAATTGTGTCATATCAGTCCTCTTAAAATATGCTACAATGTTCTATGTTGGGAATGAATGGAAGTTATTGTTGGATATGGGACGACATTTCGTCAGGTCTGGTCAGAAGCCAGGATATTCTGAGCATAACGAGTAAACACGGTGCAATGCCTGAGTCATTGTCACAGCCTTCCCAATTAGCGGACACGCGGACTTCGCCACGTCACGAGTCGCTCAATCCGTGATTAAATCCAAATGACTCGTGTCCGCACTCTCTGCGTTTTCTATATAATCTCTTGAAAAAGCTGCTTCTTTATTTCCCTCCAAATCCAATTTTAGACAGTCAGAAGTTCTCGATTTGAACATTATATTATTTTTTGTGAATTTATAATTTTTGGACTTGAATTTGCCTACAAAATTGAATCTTCCGAGGAACAAATGAAAGCGGAAAAACTATAAATATAAATAATATCTTCAAACGGTAAAACATTTCCCTTCATTAAAATTATCCTGATAAATTGAATAAAACATTCGGAATGATCCAAAATTCCAACCTAGACTGAGCGAAGATAATCATGGCTATGAGCCACAGAGGATCCAAAATCAAAGCATACAACATAAAAGTTCCGTGTTCTGCCTTTATTCTAAAAACAGATGCAAGAAATATCAATGCTACAAATATAATACTGTAATTTTTAATTTAAACAGTTTTATCGAATCACATATTTTGTATCACAGTTACAACAAATTTCGTAACATTTCTATTACGCTATTATATCTGTTGATTTATTAGACTTATCCAATTTAATTCCGAGCAACACAATGTTACCTACAATTTGATATTATAATCAATATACGGTTGATCGAATTTGTCACGAATAATTTATATCTGAGGTAAATATTACCAGTCTTCCGATTGTTAATATCATAACATTATTACCAATTTTGTTAGAGAGATAAATTTAATTCACTTTTTACTTGAATGTTATTAGGTCTCGAGTCAACTGATTGTTAAAAGAATTTGAGTTACTGAGATAAGTATTATAATTGTCATAATGAACCCACACATATTAGAAAGTACCTACCAATTTAGTGTATACAAGGTTATATATTCATGTGACCCAGAATCATATGGTAGAAATATCTGAAGGACCGGTCTCCGATTACGGTCACCTAAATATCTATATTTTCAGCAATCGAGTATCTAATATTACTGGTGAAAAAATTCATCCATTCATGTAGGTTTATCAAAAAAGGATATAACAGATCGTTAATAATATGGGTCTAATTACAATCTACCATTTAGGTGCCGACTTTTTCTGAGAATAAAAGCAAGACAATAGACGGGATCGGAATAATGTATTATAAACATACAATTAAAATTTTCTGCAGCTTCAATAACAAAGTTAAAATTTTGGGAAATATTATTAGCCTACAAACAATATTTTATTAGATGGTTTTTAATAATAATCTTATTAGAATATTATAGCCCGCACTTAAAGATATGGGTTGTTACTGTACCATTAATATAAATTAAATAATTGTTCTCATAACTGATAATTTATTATATCTATTATAAATATGCAAAGACCAAAATCAATTTAATCACTAAATTCGAAATATTGAATTTTTTTGACGTGTAATACTGACTCAATTATAGTTTGTATAAGACAGACAAATTACTGACAAACTCATTGCCTAGTAAATTAATTCTCCTTGGCGGTTGGCCTACCAGAACAGGAGATTAATACCAGGAAGTGATTTGTGTCGTGTGCGTGTTTCCTAAAAATAGTGTGTATGATTGTAGTGACTAGACTAATATAAACAGATATGAATTTTTGTGTGTGTTTTTGTGTATTATAAGTTTATATGCAATTTATCTACTGTACATTTGTGACGAATCCTATTTCCTCTTTAGAGGGCTAATGGTGAATAAATCTATCTATCTATCTATCTATCTATCTATCTGTCAGACTGTAATCTTCCACGACACATTCTGGATTCAGGAGGGACACGTGGTCGTCGTAGCGATTCTCTTTCAACCACAACGCCAGTTTTCATAACAATGACGAACTCGAACAGCAAACTCCTCTCCCGCTATCGGAAGGGCGTGGGACAAGTACCCAATGCCCGACCTACCTACCAGATGCAGGTTTTTCTAGGGTTTTCCCTGCTTTTCTTTAGGTGAATGCCAGGTAGGATCCTTAAAATATAGCCCGGGGGCCCTAGTTAACCCTTGGCTACCTTCCTCTACCCTTCCACATCCCCCCTTTCAAATCCCTTCCTATGCTATTAAAGGGGAGTTGCCCAAAGTGGGTTACCCTCATGTAGCCTGTTGCCCTAAAAAAAAATCAGAAACACTATTTATGTGGGGTATAAATGTATGAAAATTTACCAAAAATGACGAAATGCAAACGAGCATGGGGATGAAAGTAAAGAAACTCAAATAAACCCACTTGAAAAAAATTTGTATAATTTTATCGTTATTTATCTTGAATAATAGTAATATTGCAGAAGACGATGGCAGTGAACGTCATCGAAACGTCTCAAATACAATTGTTTACTCTATTAGACGCCCGAGAAGACTTTATTAATTCTCCATAACGAGAAAGACTGCATTCTTTGTTGTTTATGTCTATTAAAATTCTATAACTAACAACCCTAAAAGTAACTTTAAAAATATTAGATAACTGTAATTTAAAATGGTCGGTACAGTCATTGTCTAATGAATTAACAGATATTTTAAAATTCCCTCTATTAATTACACTAATAAGATACACAAATAATTGAGGATAGTTAAAAAAACTCCTCGACTTAATACCCTTGAATGAATGAATGAATGAAGTACGCGAAGTTTTTGAAGGCTAAGTCGTTTTGTTGTGGCTGCTCCAAGGTGGTTCCTGACCCCTTTGGCAAAATGAAAGATAAACGGCTATTTTAACCCAAAGGGATGTAGTGGGACGGTCTAGACAGGCTAAAAGTGGAAATATGAGGCTGAACCAATTAGGGGTATTCAGAAGCCAGACTGGCGTCAGATGTCTATAACATGTGTCCGAAGACAAATTTCAGCTAATGGATAACAATTTCATTGGTTCCCAGCATGGATGAGGCCAACCACATAGGATTTGTAGAAAAGTAGTATTGATTGGCTAATGCAGGAGACAGTTTTGGATTAAGTAAGAGTCGAAATCGGAGGAGGAAAGGAGGAAAATCAGGCATTCTGGTCACTCGCGACCTGGAGAAGTAAGAGCAGAATAATATTTAAGTCCCAGTCGCGACCCAGACAAGTCATAGAAATTTTAGGCATTCTGGTTAAAATCTTGATAGCGGAGACAAACCGTTTTTAAAATCTCGAAATAGAGAGATAGTCTCATCGGAAGAAAGAGTCCATCATCTGAACAATGCCTGCCAGTGATGTCTCCTACAGCCGCCTTCCGAGGACACTCCATCGACAGGCGCCAGAGAAGATCATAATGATTCGTCATCATCCTGGCCACAACAACATGATGGCATCACTGTAAAAGTATCGTTATAATTTTGTTGTTTCATGAATCGAAATATCCAGGATACTAAATTGTTTGGAATGATAAATTAAATTGTTAGCAACGTTTGGTTCATCCCACAATTTTGTTTTTAACGGACACTGAGATAATGAGTAAATTATTGTCATTTGATTACTTCAACTTCTTTGCATTTATATTTAATGAAATTTTGATTTTTAGTAATTAAATAATTTCTGAATTAATTAATTTTTACGCCAGGTAAACATATAAAGAAAATCCACAAGTAATGAGCATATTAAATTTTACACCCGTCTATGAACACATTTCTTATAAAATACAGTTGAATCGGTTATATCCAAATTGTAAGGACACTTACGTATATTGTCGACGAATATTGTTATCTTATATATAGCAAGAACATGATATAGTTTCCTATAAAAAGACAAGCGAGCGTTTGTTTTGGTTTTACGAATAATTCCACTACTCAAACCCTAAATAGGAAAATATATAAAAGACCCTCTTATCATTCTAGTTATTAGATACTCTATTATACATGAAGTCTTAATCTTGTGGGAAACAAATCCGTGGAAATTGCAGTGTTGAGTGTTTGCACGGTCGTATTGGGAATTCGTCATAAAATGACGTGCGCCAGTGAACCATCTAAAAGATTGCAGACAATTGCAGACCAACGGACATTGTATAATATTTTGGTCTACAAAAAGACATAGATTAAGTTTGAGTCCACCTTGAAAATTGGTTAACGATTGAGTCATAAGATAAATGAGGAAATATGCTTAAAACAAACATCTTACATAAAGTAAAATCAGACTTTCTGAAATTTCGAGATAAATAAAATTATAATGAATTGTATTCATTAGCTGTGGAAGACTTCTGCATTTGTACGATGATATTAATAACTAAAGTATACTAGACAAAATATAAAAAAATTGGATTTTCAACTCAACCAATTGACATTACTTGCAAAGGAGAAAATGAGACATTTATTTGCCTATGAAAATAAGATGAGATGCGCATGACCCGAGCGAGACCTTTGTCGACCTTTGGCGAAGATCTGATTTTAGCTGACAGCGCCCTCAGAATTCGGCGTGCAGCCAAACGCTATTACTGGTTTCCGACGACCAATATTTTTCCCTCTGTTCCCAAGTCTTCGCTGTAGCACGCGTGGGTCAACGATAGTTTTGTGTCCGAGCCAGACCTCTCGTCTTCTGCCAAGTTTGTATTGCGTTCCGCCTGATCCGCTACATTGAACCGAACTTCGAACTGACGACCTCGGGGTTCCGTTTTATGTACACATTTAAATCGTGACCGTGAAATTAAAACGTCCTAAACATGATGAAACTTTACTTCATGATATGTAACGGATATCTCGAGAATAATATGAGTTTTGCTTTTATTAAGCAGTTTTATACACTAAGCACCTCGGCCTGTTCTGAGAGGTGTATGTTCCGGGGTCACAGACCTTGGGCATACGGTAACAGTTGTCCGCTATTCCCATTGGAATAGTCGGCCAGCTGCCTTCTAAACTGGTCGAGGCACGGAGAAGGGAATACTGCGTCCCCACAGCAAACTCCTCTCCCGCTATCTGAAGGGCGTGGGACAAGTACCCAATGCCCGGCCTACCCGATGCAGGTTTTTCTAGGGTTTTCCCTGCATTTCTTTAGGCGAATGCCGGGTAGGATCCTTAAAATATAGCCCGGGGGCCCTAGTTAACCCTTGGCTACCTTCCGCTACCCTTCCGCATTCCCCCTTTCAAATATCTTCCTATGCTATTAAAAGGGAGTTGCCCAACGTGGATTACCCTCATGTAGCCTGTTACTCTAAAAAAAATAAAATAAAAATTGGCGAAAACAAATGCATCATTAACACAGAATTTAGTTCTCATTATGTTCATGTAACCAAAATTTTTGACTACACTACAACACTGTATAGGTCTGAACTGCTTAAAAAGAATTTGGAGAGCAGCCTGAATCATCGAAATCAAAAACTCCTGTAAGTATAAATGAAAAAAATTATGTCTGACTGAAAAGTAATAATAATAAAGATACCCAAATACAGATGAAAGAAGTGATAATATAAATACCACACAAAGTTTCTGGGATCCTTGTCCCTTTCTTTGGGTGCTAAGAACGGCACAACTGTACTCGTCAGTTGTCAGAACTCCAAAATGGAGATCTTAAGGTTCGCTGCCTTCACGCTGGAAAATATGTACAGAAGCGAGGCAAACGAATTTTTCCGGATAATTCAACAGGTGTTTGACGCAACACGCAGCAAATAACGAAATGCTGCCAGTTGTGCAGAGCTAACTGCTGTTGTTTGGCGTTTACACGATCTATCACAAGTAACCCATATTGTTGGCCTATTTATGTCTGTTAAAGTTAAATAATAGAAAAAATAAACTTGGAGCATGAACAATGATCACAAGTTACAGGAACCGTATAACTGGACTTTTTATGCCAATTAAATAATAGAAAATATAAAGTTGGACCATGACATAACTGAAAAATATTAAAACAGCAGTAACTTTTCGACCATAATGTTTTACTTTTTCAGCTACGTCAAAAATAACAATATATATATATCCATTAAAGATTGTAGTTCTTCTCAGTGAATTGTTTGCATGAACAGGTCACGGGCGACTAACCGAGTAGAATTAACGTAAAGCCACGTTTCGATTACTTACTCGTCGTCTTCTTCGCCAGAATATGTCGAGCAAGTTATCGAAACGTCGCTCTACGTTAATTCTACTCGGTTAGAAGCCAGAGAACTGTTTATACAATATATATTCATAGTCATACCAAATTAATGAATGATTAACATAATATAATTAATTTTTCTATTTATTTTTTTACTGCCTGCCATCGACCATTACGCGAAGGTGATCTGGCTAAGTTGTTTTCTTTGATACATATGTTACTGTGTTGTTTTCAATTGTTGAGTAGAATACAACAGAATAAATGAATTTTCCATAGATCCTCATGAGAACCAAAGCTTCAAGGATGAGGAAATTCATAAATTTTACACTTTTCTGAACTTATATCTGAATAATTAATAACTTAATTTACATAGCAATTTATTTATAATAAGATACCATAACATCTTAATTTTTCCGAATCGATTAATTAAAATTGAATTTTTACAGTATAAAATCAATACAACTATTTTTTAAGTCTAAAATATTTCAATAAAAAAATATTACCAATAGTTCATGCTAAAAGTTCATGATAAAAGTATCAAGAGTCAATGTAAATTAATAAATACAAGTTTTTTTCCAAAAATTCAATTAGTTAGTAGAAGTGGCTGAGTAGAATTTTTTTCAAATAACTTTTTTTTATATATAACTTTTGAATGAAATTGTAATGCTTCTTATTTGTTTAATGTAAACAGTAAGTTCGTTACAAATTCATATTTCGATATATTCCATATCTTTTCGTGCAACCGAAATATTTATAACTATTATGTAAATTATTTGTTTCTTGTATTAAATGAATGCATATCTTAGTTCTTACTGAATTCATCATAATTATGTATTAAAAATAGAATCAATGAGTTAATGAACTTACTAGAGGGACTTACTTCTGCCTGAAGTCATAGTATTTACCTGCCACATTATCCTATTACTCGCATTTTGGCTAGAAATACTTTATCTGCGGAGTTACACCAAAATATAATTCCCATATTACTAGAGTTGCACTTTTCTTATCACTGACATAACTCTGACTGAAGTGAGATAATTTATTGATATATATACATGTTATTTCCAGTTAAGTTATAAGTTATATATAAGTTAACCTTAGTAATTTTGTACTTTCTAATTCATTAATCATATGTCTTTCTAAAGTGTGAATGAACACTGCGTGTTTTACTGTATTTTCAGTGTCAATCCATTTACAGAAAACTAGTGTATAAAAGTATTACGTGCATTATTGACAACCGCTTGGAGTGTCTCTATGTTTTTTTATAATCATCTGAAAAAATAATAGTCTTAGTCAGGATTCATTAATTTTGGCTAGTCGTTTATAAAATGCGAGCAAGACGACGATTCTAACTTTTTTTTAGAATTTAACTAGTCAGTACATTTTTAACTGAGGCAGCTCAACGCGTATTGTTAATCCAAACTGTATTATTATTTACAGTTGCTTTCTGAAAAGAATAAAAACCAAACGAATATGATAAAAACGACGTTTTTCAATTGAAACACATTTAGACATTAATAAAAATTAAATTTTTAAATACAAGACGAGAGGTGGTATAAATTGTTTTTGATTAAAATGGATTAGATTTTCTGACTGTATTGGACGTCTTGAAATTATTAAGACCCAACTTAACAGTTACAATTTTAAAATTTATCAGCTTTTGGCATATTTTCTGTCTTTGATTCTAATAACTAACTCCTTGGCTCGACAGCCCATGAAGGGCCATGGCCTACCGAGACGGCTGCCAGACTGTCATCTTACATGACACATTCTGGATTTAGGAGTGACACCTGGTCAGAGTGTCGATTCTCCCCCAGTTTTCTTGACCAGGACGAACACAAACATCCATGCCCATGTCGGGATTCGAACCCGGGACCTCTGTGATGCGAGGCAATGACGCTGACCACTACACCACAGCAGGCCGGCCCACAAAATTAATTTTAAACGTTCAGACGAATACTTCAGAATGTTCTGGGTCATTAAATTAAACTTTGGGAAGATATAATCACTTATTTTAAAAAATATTATACTAATATTTAATTTACTTATTGGAAGCAAATAATTTTTAGTAACGTAGAATGAGCGTGCCATACGCTGAAAATGAGGTAATATTTTGAATGTATAGCAGCATTTGTTTGCGTAAAGTTAAGTTTTTCGTAACAATAAAAAATGGTTTTCTACAAGTCCGGCTGAACCGACAGGAATATTTCACCGTTTAATATAATAGCTATTTATAAAAGTACCATAAATTTAAAACGCGAGACATTGAAACCAATCTATATGATTAAAATTTGGTAAAAAATGATAGTCATTTGAGTTATGGAAATAACGTGAGTCAGATGCTCTCCCCTACTTTGTTGAGCTTATTCTGTCAATCAACTCTTCCAGACATATCGCGTTGTATATTGGCAAAGGTGCATGTGATGTTCATAGGTTAATCTCGTAAAACTTCGACTTTCCATAACTCCACACGGATAGGATTGCACGACTTGGACTTACCATTGTGTAAAATACCGCTTTCAGGAAATATTTATTTAAAAAAGTTAAAGTCTTACGCGCTCTGTGACAAGTGGCATCCTCCTGTTGGAAGAACGTTCTCGACAACATTTTCCCGTTTTTGCCACGAAACGCTTGTCGCGCCAAACCCACTTCTATAATGTCCACCTACAGCTAAACGTGTATCAATACATGATTATTTGCCAACCAATAATGAGCACGGCTTCTGCAGTAGAGCCCCTAAATTTTAAGCAATTTTATTGTTTAAAGTAGTATCCCTGGTTTAGAAGTGAATATATTTCCTCAATAGGACAGCAGATCACCAGTAATATAATTAAAGCTCACTAATGGTCCTTTTAACAGATGTATAATAAGTTAGATGTACAAGGCGAGAGGCTTTTAATTTTTTACATTTTGTGAAATTATTTTATTTTGTTGTCGACACGTCGCGAAGTAATCTGCGGGCAAGATGTGAAACCGAACCTCTGGACACAATATGACCACTCAGAAACCAAGTTCTTGGAAAGGCGAGGAGCTGACCGTCTGCAGCGGACGCAGCAAGTGTTTGTAAATTACGGAACAGCTGGTTGTGGCGTAAAAATACCAGTGCTCAAAGCACACAGCCCACGAGGACTCAATGAAAAATATCGCAATGCTTGTAGCCTTTGTTCTTATATTTAAAAATTAACATAAATAAAAATTTTAACAAACTGTAAAAACCTGTGTGGCATTTCAGATGATATGGTGAACTGATGAAGGATATGAAATTTCCCAAAATGATTAAAGTGATGAAGAGAACTGCATAAGATACAGTAAACTTAATACTTCACACGTTGTAGAAATTGAGAAGAGGTATCAAGTGTGTATTCCGCTGCAATGAATAAGCTCAGGATCAGGTGTCCTGGTGGACAAGGTATTCTAAAGTATAGGTGAGTCAACTTCAACCCGGTTCTTTCTGGAAATATTAGCAACAATATTCGATAAAGAAGCACATTTTTGGTGCCATTATCTTTAGCTAAATTAATACACCGACGACAACAGATAATACAATAACGAGAGAAATGGAGATGGGATTTTCGAATTGTAAATAGAACACCTAAGTAGATAATTTACAATATTGATTTCAATTTTCTCTTCCATCCAAAGTGAGCGTTATAATCAGACCCCTTTCATCACACCTGATTCATTTGCTTAATTCGTATTTATTGAGATTTTCTTGAGTAAAAATATGTTTCACGAGTTACGCAATACTGTACAGCTTAATGGGTTTTACGAACTTATACTAAAAGTTATTTCATGTTCAATTGAATTATTATTATTCTTCTTTTTTAACTTTACGTAGCATGAATAGTTGAATTTTCGAATTAGAATCTTGAATTTTTATAATAAATCTCCAAATATTTTGTATAGTGTGGCAATGCTCTGATCATTCAATGAATTGTGATCAGAGATATGAAAGAAATATGAAATATAATCACATAAGTTGTCACCTATGGGTCTTATTGCTTCGAAATACACATTTAAATCAAAGTTATTGTCCGTAATAAGAAAGATAGCCAAATACAGGCAAAATAAATTATAAACCTAAAAGGCGTTTTTTTTGGTTTTGTCAACTGGCCAGTGTGCAGTTGCGTCGCTATAGGCTCTTCTTAGCACACGAAGAAAGGGAAAAGGATCCCAGAAACGTTGTGTGGTATTTATATTATCACTTATTTTGTCTGTATTTGGCTATCTTTCTTATTATTAATATTCAATCAGGCGTAAGTTTTTCATTTGAAAGATACTATTGCATTTAAATAATGGTGAAGATATCGTTATTCGTACTTTGCAATATAGCACTGATGCCGAAATAAATATAGAAATACATTTATTTACATACTACTGTTATAGTAGAGCTTACCAATTATGATCTATTAGGAATTTTCTAATATACTAAAATCATGATCAGAACTAAGCTCTGCATGTGTCTATTGTTCTCGTATACATAATAATAAATGATTTCTTTATTTCATAGTCACTACCGAACGACTTAGATTTTTAAGTATTGGCAAAAGTTTAGGAGTGACGTCTTGTAGAGTAACCATCAGATATAATTATGAAGGATTGTCAATAACCTAAAAGGTTATTCATAGAAAAACCTTAATAGCCAAGAGAACTGATACTTTTTAATCAGCGATGTCGAAAGGGAGGTGGAGGACAGGCAGCTGTATCGGATTCTAACGGGTTGGGGTGAATTATGTCTTTTTTATACTGAAGAAGTATGTATTTGGTTATTGTTTGGTGGGTATATGAAATATTGAGGTCGCTACGGATGCGGGAATTGGAGAAGTACCAGGAACAGTGTGTTATATAACGAATAATTTTATTTTGAGATATTAGGATTTTATTGACGTGTGTTTTGGCTGTGGAACCCCAAATGTTACAGCCGTACTTCTATAATGGAGTGATAAGGGATAAATATAGTAATTTGTTCATTAAAAATAATTTTGAAGCGTTGATTGATGTTTTTTTTTATTGTGACTGGTGTGTTGGGCGTGAACAAAAGTAATATAATTTACATTTTGTGACTTTTAATGAAGTGTATTCATTCGAATGGCGCTTTTCTTCAAAAATATCTATGAAAGTTCCATTCAGCAAGGTAAACTGGTAGAAATAACTAATTTTCTAGAGGCTATTCAAAGAGAAGATTTGTGTGTATGGAACGATGGAATTAGATAAGATTTCGCAATCATATCTGCAGCAGCGCTAAAGACGATGAGGAACACAATTTTCAAAATTATAAATACTTTCAAGGAACTTGAATTTCATGGCGGATATGGAATACTCTAAGTAATATGTATGAAGAATTCATAGTGATTTTTTCCTATAACTTGTTTTCATTCCAAATATTTGGCTACGTTTTCTAACGCGCGATTTATACGCGCTTAATTTATTTTGTTATAAATCGTTTTAATAAGTTCATTACGCACATATTATAAAATTAGCTTAGCAGACTGTATTTGTCATTTATTTTTATGGAATAACAGAAGAGAGACGCAGATGGTGGGACACAAAGTTAAGCCCCCCCATAAATCACGTTCCAAGCTTTTAGGAGAGTTTCCTATAAAAATTAACAGAACATTGAATTTGTTTCAAGAGTTATGACAACCTGTAGCTGTGGAGTGGCCTAATCCCGCCAGAGAGAGAACCATCCCCGATCTCGACGGGCAGAGTTACAACCCCTTTAAATCTGACCGTTGCCAACTTTCATAAAGGAACGAGAAGCCCTGCCCCAGCGACAAACAACGCGCAATCTGAAGGCAACATAGAATGGGCTGAAGTCCAGTTTATTTGTACACTTAGGCCGCCCAAACAATTTTCTTAAAGACACAAAATTTCTAAGTATTCTCTCTCCTGCCCAAAATCACCAGAGAAAACTAAATGCTAATAAATTTTAAATACATAATTCCTGTAATTAATATTTGTATATTATATTTTTTAAAAATATTTATTTTCATATTATTAATTTTAAAATTTCATATAATAACAAATCGTATTATATTTTCTTGGTTAACTCTCAACTGTCAAATAACATTTATATCATATTTTTCTAATCGTTTAAAGAGAAATATAATCATCGTTTTCCCTTTGATCCAGATTATTTCTATCTTCTCAGCCATTACAGAGACATACATATAACAAATAATATTACTTTATGCAACTATATTGAAAATTATATACGAAAAAATCTAAATTTTCGTATTAATGTACCCTAAAATCTATTACTAACATGCTTAACGCATTAAATAGACAAAATAATGAATTATAAACCCTTGGAAAACTGTTTAATTAAATTTTTTACAATCAAATTTCCCGTTAAATTTTATTATTTAATACATGAGGTGATCCGTTCCATATATAATGCAAGAATGCTTTTTAAATGTAAATTTTACTTAAACATTTTATCCGTTTCTCATTTTGGAACACTATGAAAGTAGTTTGCGTCAAAGGATCTAGATTTACAGCCACGTGCACTCAGCTGGGATAAACATTCGTATCGCCCCTATATAAAGAACATCCGTATAACCCGTTCCTTGACGTCAAAACTGCAGTCCTCTAACATCTGGTCCAGTTCGATCTATAATCGGACATTTCTTCACGCTCCTACAAGGATATTTTTACTAATACAATAAAATTGTTCGAATTCGGATTTATTAAATCAACACTTCAACCCAAGTTAGAGCAAGATACAATGAATTCCATACAGAAGGAAATTATTCAATTAATGCTGTAATTTTTCGACTTTTCTCTTTACGCATAAATAGGCATGGATCTATTTGCTTATTACTCTGGCTGTGGCTGATTTCATTGATCGACAATTCCCTGAACATCGCACTAAACCAATGTTCGCAAACTTCATTAATGTAAGTTCAATGTAGTTTTATCAGACTCCCCAAATAAATGTGCATTTTGACGTAAAAATTATTTATGTTACCATAAATATACATGATACATTCTTAAAAGGCGCAGAAGCGGAATGTGAACGAAGATTTGAAATAAAACAAGTTCCGCAGTCTTGGTGTTTTATAGATCTTTGTGACTGATAAAATGACGATTGCAAATAAAGGCCATATACACAAAGGCTGTATTGATTTCCTATTAACATATTTAAAGAAAATTGCTAACATATGAAATGGATTCAGATGCTTAATTCTCATTAAGATTATATAGTTAAGACAGTGTCATACGGTTCCTTCGATTTGAAATTTGAAAAATGTTAATATTATGCATTAAATCCTATTTTATCTGGTACTTGTGTAAACAATCTAATACATTTAATATAATCAATACATTGATAAATATTAAAATACATGTAAGATTTCTTTCCAGATATTTTATATATTATGACAGTTATAGAAGACGACATTATTAAAAATAGATAAAGAAAATACATGTAAGTTCGATGGCACGGATACTAATTAGTCATCAGTCATGTGAAGATATCCTGAAATTTATGAAAATGATTCATATTTATTATAATATAACTACAATGCTTGAGGTAAGTATAGACACATTAAAGGTGAACACATTACTCGGTCATTTAGTTATTGGCCAGAGTACAATATGGTTAAGAAATAAGTAGTCCTAAGAAAAATATGTATTTTCCTCCAGTGTAAGAATTCAAGAATGTTAATCAGTCACATAAAATCTTTTCATAAGAAATTAACTTAAAACGTTTTTAAGTGGTGCTTTTATAAGCATATTTCCTTACTTATGTTAAGAAATATTTTCTATCTATAATACGTTGTAGACTTGACAAAACCTTTTAAAATAATACATTTAAATGTCTCATTTATGTGCCCGCTATACAGTATTTTTAATAAAAAATAATGTCATATTCCGTAAATCTTGTACTGAAGCGAAGCTTTAAGGATGTGGAATGTAATTTACGTAATTTAAGAGCGAAAATTTTCTTATAATTTTTTTGCATCTGTATCTTCAAATTAATTTAATTGCCTTGTGTTCATGAAAATCGCTTATTCTCTCCTATGAAAACGAAACTCATTTTTGCTGAGCATCCAGAAAAATATGCAATTTTTACTATACCAAAATTGATTATTTATTCCATCTGTGTTAGAAATGAAAACCTTAAGCCATATTTCCAATACCTCAAATAGATAATCAAACCGAATATCGCTATAGATTACATTAAACTTCCAGTGAACACTTTCAATACTTCCATACCGTGACGAATCTTAAGTTAATGTTTTGAAGTAATGAAAAGTTACACCTCAACGCTTAAAATAGATGTTTACATATTTACCTGTATTCTTTAACTAAATTAAAAAAAGCCACGACGTTTAAACTGTAATTATTGGTACCGCTTCAGTTGTTGAAAATTTCAATTTAATTAATTAATTAATTACATAAAATGCAGAGGAATATACATTTCGAAGGCCGCAACGTCTGTAAATCAAGCCTTAGAAATTAAAAACTAACTATTATGATTTATCATTTAACTCAAATTTACAACATCTGAACAGGACCAAAACATTAGGGATAAATCGTCCTCATAATACTATAAATTTTTCATTATAAATTTATGACTAATAGACTAATTTTTTAATAAAAGTATTCGTTGTAATTAGAACTGGAAAGTCAATTTTAAACGTTGTTAAAAAATTTAAATAGTAATATGATTTAACATAAAAAACGAAGCGCTCAAACAGTGTACAAACATAGCTACTATTAAATCGCAAATAGTTCATTTCTGACGTAAATATTCCATTAGGGGAAAAATTAGAAAACTTATAAGCATTTAACAATGAAGTTTAAGTTTTGTCATCATTAATATCTAGATAATTATTTGGTTTTTGAAGTTTTTGTAAAATAAATTACTTACCCGCAGGACGTTCTGACATTTTTTACCAAAATACTTCTGCGTACTTTAACAAACAAAAATGTTAATTATACACTTTCGTTCCGAGTACAGAAATAGACGACTACGCCTAAATATAAGCACTTCATAATTTTTTGTAAAAAAATTGAAATAACACTGAGTTTGAATACATGAATTATACGTTTTCATGAGTCATGTTTACATTCCGTTATTCACAGCCTAAAGGAAGAGGTACACTTTTCACAACACTATAGTGCAAACAACTTGAGGGATAATATCTTTTGTAAGTGTATAGTCTTTCTGAATCTTTGTTATGATTCTACCCTCTGCTGAAGGTTATATTGTTTACTATTGCAGTAATCCGTTCATATACAGCAGAATTTTATGTGTCATTTTAATAAAATTACTTCATAGTTTTAAGTTAGTCAAAAAATTTATATATTAAAATCCCTTTGCAGCAAAATTACGAAAATATTGCCACAAAATCCGACGACTGAAATATATTGAATTTTTTTATATATTTGTTGTTTGATGAAATTATTATTTACATTTGATTAAATATTCATTCTATGGCGTACTTATACAATTTTAAAGTTACTAAACTATATAAAAAGTAAAGTTTATTTTGCTACGAATTGTTTAATAATTGTACGGTATCTGATTGACTCTTGGATCAACCAAAATGAAAATTAGCACATTACTTCGTAAAATTCCTCCTGTCTTCTCCATTAGGAAAAGGGAAACACTTCATAGTAAGCCATGCAGGATGTTGCAGTGTTTCATGAATACAAGAAAAGAAGTTATTACGAGGACACTTAACAGTGCAGTATTTCAGCGTATTAATTCCAGTTCTCCGTCGCAGTGCTGGAATATTAATGGACAGCGCACCACATCACTCCAAGATAAAAGAGAAGGCATCAACCTCTTCATCGACGAAAGGTGCCATATAGTGGTTATGTTTGGGTTAATGAAGAGATACCAGAGGATTAGAGAAGCGCAGTATTTCAACCAATACATAAGAAAGGGGATAAGACCAACTGTGATAATTACAGAGGAATTGCGCTACTCAATGTAGCATCACTTATAGGAATTAAAATTAAGAAAATCATGGAAAACACAGTTGTGGAACACCAAGCCGGATTCAGGAAAGGGAAATCTGCTAGTCACCACATAGTCATCCTAAGGACCGTCATGGAAAGATGTTATGAGTTCAACAATGATCTGCATATGCTATTTATCGATTAAAAACAATCTTATGATAAAATTGATAGAAATGTCCTTTTTGAAACATTGGTTAATTTCTATGTACCCAGGAAATTGATTCGATTAATACAGATGACCCTTGCTGGCAACACAGGGAAAGTATCCACCAAATTCGATATTAAACAAGGAGTGCGACAGGGCGACACACTTTCCACTATACTGTTTAATATTGTATTGGGGAGAGCAGTTAGAAAAGTGGAATTTAAGCCTGGCGGGTCAATTTACAACAGAATGACGCAAATATTGGCATATGCAGATGACAATGAATTAATCAGCAGATCAGCCCAAGAATAACAATTAAGGTTCACCCAATTAGAACAGGAAGGAGCTAAATTACAGCTGAGGTTTAATATGAGAGAAACAAAGTATATGATTGCATCTAGGAAGGACGATAGATGGGCAAATGTTACTAACATCTCCATAGAGAACTTTAATTTTGATAGGGTTCGGAGTTTTAAATACTTGGTTCAGTAGTAACAGAAAATAGTACAATAGGGGAAGAAATTAGAGCACAACTCCAAATGGGGAACATATGTTACTGGGCCCTACTTCCTCTTTTGAAATCTCAGCACCTCTCATTAAAGGGAAAAGTAAAGATTCATAAAACTGTAATTAAACCAGTAGTGACCTATGCATCAGAAACCTGGTGTATGATGAGGTGCGACGAATTCAGAATAGCAGAATGGAAAAGAAAAATCCTACGAAGAATTTATGGGCCTAAGTATGAAAACGAGGAATGGAGAATTAGAACTAACAAAGAACTCTATGGTGACCCCCAAATTGTGAGCTCCGTAAGGACTGCAAGACTAAGATGGGCAGGGCGTGTGGAAAGGAGTAAGGAGGGAACCCTACTACAAAGAATATGGAAAGGAAAACCAGGAGGAAGAAAGTGTGTAGGCAGACCTATAAAGAAATGGGCTGAGAATATAGAGGAAGGTATGAAGGATTTGGACATAAGACGATGGAGGAGGAAAGCAAGAGATGGAAGTGTGTGGGCTTCGATAGTGAGGCAGGCTCTTAGCCCTAGAAGGGCTGTAACGCCATGATGTATGTGTATGTATTCGCTTTCATAAGGCCCCAGTGCCCACCATCATTGGTGTTACTTGTAATATATATATTTTTTACCTAGTAGGGCTAATGTCACTCGAGCGTGATTTCACGTACGGGGTTTTTAACAGACGTGGTGAAAGCAAGGGAATGCCATTGACCTGTCACATGAGCAATCTCTCGGACGTGACAAAAATTCGTCCGTGCGCCTCCCAGCCGACGTGGCCCTGTCCGTGGTGACGGGTGCCTGTGCCAATGACAGTTGTCACACGACAGTGGGTTTGAACTGACGGGACATCAATATTTTGGTGAACCTTGTCTCTTTGAACAATGGGGTTCTGAGTGGAAACAATGATTTTGTAAGTGGAGAGGCGTCCTGCACAATGGGATACAAGCAGTGAAATATAGAAAGATGGATACAAGAAGAAAAGAGTTAAGGCCTCACATCACAGAGGTTTCTGGTTCGAATCCCGGCGATGTCTTGGATGTTTGTGTGTGTGTGTGTGTGTGTGTGTGTGTGTGTGTGTGTGTGTGTTTACACGCTGAGAAACTGCCGTCAATTAATCCCCCCTACAGTGATCAAATGCAACTGAGTAACTAGTGAGTCGATAATAACCTCAGATGTTGATGCGACTGTATATAAACAAATAATAATAATAATAGGATGGACCCAAGTTTGTGTATTGTTGTAGCTTCGCAGATGCATAGAAGATTTCAAACGTCAGAGATATGGGAATTATATAAAAGTAATAACTTATTTTTATTGAATTTTGTCGAAAATGGAAGAAATCACATCAGTTACGATACATGTTCATAAAACGCCGTGTAAATTACATTGAATCCTTACTCTACAATAGGGAAACACTACATATCAGTACAATGAATATTGCTGAGAATAGACTTTATTTCATATAATACAACAAACAATGCTTCTCCAGCTTCAGGTACAATATTCATATAAATATATTTAAACGTGAATTATATTCGTATTCTAAGAGAACACGAGTTCAATTTAGGCCTAAATTTTATTCCATATAACACAATTTCGTAAAATTTGCTAGGGGTTAACATTAACAACTTTATTCTGAAGGAGCTGATAATTCTTCCAAGAACGGCCATCAAATATTTCCCACATTTCACGTCGTTATGACCTAATGATATACATTTCTGGTTCACATCCCAGCCGTTTTTCAGAGTACGATATTAGAAAAATAATTCATGTTTAATTGAATGCTGTACAAATGGTTTTACAAAATACATGGGGACAGCTTATACAATTTAAAATAATTTATTCAGTACTACTGTCCTACACACCAAGACGTTAATACCTAATTTACATTTGTTAGATGATGATGTAAATATGAAACATTTATTTAGATGTTTTAATGTATAGGAACACATTCAGTAAAATATATGATTAATTATAGCTTGCCTATACGTGTGATGCTTTATATTAGTTTACGAGTATATGTACACAATGGCGTCGGATGTAGTCGTATTGAATTGCAAATAACGAAATAAACTACACATTCAGGAGATGCAAAAGAAGTAAAAGATTTGAAAAATGTCAAGGTATTAAAACTATTATTCTTTGGTTTACTTAAAATAGAATTAAAAATATTTTTTGTACATATTGCAATGTTTGCTTCAGTTTCAGAAATAGAATCCTATCTAAAGACATAACAGTTTAATACAGCGAATAAAATATCAATTAATATAATGTAAAATATTTATTTGTAAAACGGATACTATAAAAATATTCTATTTATTACAAATTATTGTGGTGTATTGTACGTCTATTGCTCAATGTATTTACTATGGCAAAGCTAATCCAAAACATTATTGTTAATTATTAAGGCCTGATCAGCAGTTCCATTATCTATAGGTATTTCAATTTACCACTAAGGAGGTAAATGTTAAGAACTTTCGTCGTTAAATTATGCGCGTGACGTTAGTAAATATACTGTGACAATGGTTTGTGAGTACCGGACACTCATAGTTTCAATGAGATTAAATAGGTTCGAAAAATGTTACGCCCTCATTCAAACTGTATCTAACTTTTTATGTGCGTAAGTATATTTTAACTTTAGACACTGATTAAGCTTTCTAATTTTTGACTTAAGCGACCACATAATATAATGTATCATTACAAGTCTGCTGGTTATTACGAACCAATTGACTATCCTTTCAATTTGTGCTAGTAACAGCAACCGTATTACTTAGCTGCACACACTTTTATTTATCCTGAGAATAAATCCCTTTTTGTTTCATATATATCCGTGAATTCTTGCGTGGAAGCTTTCAGATATTGGTTTAGAATTTAATAATAGATCCGGGACGCATCATGAAGGACCTTAACGTCCTATCGAGCTACACAGCGCATAAAAATTTTCTGCCGGTAAAAGGCCGAATTCACACCCAATTCTTCATTTAACCTCTCGTTGCTGAAGACAGGCTTCCGTTCCTCAAATAATTATCCTTCCGCTAAAACTCTTTCCCACGTCGTAAGGCACAGGTTTATTAGCGTCGGTAAAAATATCGTATTTTCTCCATGCAGTATTCTAAAAATTCTAGGATGGAGTCATAAATAAAAAGGCCGCGGCTGATTGCTTATCAATTCAAGGTAACGAACTAATTTCCCGCCCCGGCACGCGCTACTCGACTTAGGGCGACGACACGCCCATTCAGTTACAAAGTAGATTCGTTCGATCTCCGCTCCACAAGCGGAATGCATTTCCTTGCTCGAGTCGAGAGCAAATGACATTTATTTCTTAACATACGTTTTTGTGTTCGACTGATCCTGATGCACGACAGGATCTACTCGAGTATTGCGGAAATTCGCCACACCGTGCGAAATCTCACGGAAAGCCTAACGATAATGATTATTAGTAGTTGCCACGGCTATGAAACCTTGCAGCATCCGCTTTCCCTAGTAGAAGGAAGGCCAGCGGTCGTCCACGGGGCTGAGCGAGCTAAGCGTGGTTGAGGGACCGAGACCGGGCACGCACTGGAACGCGTAGTTGGCGCCAGCGTTGTTGTCCCAGAACTGCGCGCCGCGGCACTGGAAGCGCACGGCCAGCTCCAGGCGTCCTCCAGCAGACAGCGAGTGCGCGTACAGCAGGAAGGAGAAGCGATCAGAGAATCCGTCGCAAGAGCCTGACACGTAGCGAGCAGCCATGTCCACCCACGACCTCCAGCCGTCCAGGGAGTAGCGCACGTGCACGCTCTTGTGGAAGTCCAGGTTGCGCACGCGCACGCTGCCCGCCACGGACATCAGCGCCGGATCCTGCACGCTCGCGCTTTCCAGGCACACCTGCACAAAATACGTTCAACAAATCATATGGTAGTAGTTCAAAGACGACCATAATCAACACCCGTTTCCTTTACTACTCACAATTTAGAAGATCTATATAAAGGTTCATTCTCCGCCTATTTCTTCTCCAACTTTTATTTTTACCGTTTGCGTTACTTCACAATTTCTCTTTTCATCTCATACGAAAAAAAACCCAGAACCACAATAATCACCCAACATATATTGGGATTTGTATATTGTAGCGCGTATGTTGCAGGAGGAACAGTGGGGTACGAATAATATGTACGTTCAGGGAAAGTGTAAGCCTGAGCAGATCTCCAGGTTTCTTAGAATAATGTAGCTCCGCTGTCAGGAGTAAATTGACGTTTCCTTGAGGAAAGGACTTTAAGTTAAACACCCGACAAACGGTGGAAATTGTATAATTAAGAGAGGACTTGGAAAATTGGAAGACAGTTACAGTTGGTTGTTGAGAAATTTGACGTGGTGTGTGCACCGTGAGTGAATTTATTATCTTCGGAGTTACCATACCTTATTGCTTCGAGATATTACAATTGGAGGTCTGTAACGTTGCCGACGAGAAATCCCCACCGCGGGTGAAGGTGATTGAAGTAATATTTCGACCATCAAGGACAGACGCCGGGCCATATGACGCTGGTGAGAGCCACATACTACATCTATCGATATCTATTTTATAGGATATATATATTATGCATTGTCTAACCTAAGTAATTTTTAAATAAAAGCTTACAACAACTTTGCCATAATTCCCTGATAGAATACGTCCTCAAATTAAAAAAAAACAGTTTCAGTTCCTTTTTTTGGAATATTTTTTTATTGTAGTCTCATCTAATAAATAAAATTGGCTGTTTGTATTTATGTATATGTATATGTATACAAGTGTACTTTTTTTATTCATATAGCAATAAGGAGTATAATCAATTTATAATTCTCGGACCTGTCTTTCGCGCACTCGGTCCAGGAAATCTGGCCGGCCTCCGGGCTGCTGGAAGAGAGGCACGAGGCAGCGCAGCCCTGACGTCACCACGCACGTGGTCTGCGGAACCACCTCCGGCGCCGCAACGGAAGTGTCCATGTCCGCATTGTGTAGGTCATCGTAAGCGGAGCTCGGGATACGCGGGATTTCGTCAAGGAAAGTGCGTACATCCGCCAAGTCCAGACCAAGGACGTCGGCGAAGCGCACGATCTTTTTTCTACTCGGCGTCCCGGGGGGTGTCTTGCCGGTCTTAAGCGACGAACAGCGACGCACGCGCTGAGGACGCTCGTCGTCGTCCTCTTCGTCAACATCAACGACGACTCGACACTGAACCGCCTCTACGACAATCTCCTCGCGTGGCGACGCCGGTTCCCCTACCTCCACAATCTCCGTCTCGTCCGCCGCTTCGCATTTCGCGGTGGATTCCTCCTCCTCAGCGTCGCGGTGGGCTGCTACGTCAGCGCGTTCGAGACTGGAGCAGAGGTCATCGTAAAGCCTGCACGTCACTTCGCCGTTGTGGCGCGGCTCGTCGAGGCTCTCGGCATCGCTGAGGCTGCATCGGTTGTCGGAGGCGTCTTCGGCGGGCGCTAGGCCCGACGCGCTGGAGGAGCTGGTAGAGATCCCAGACAGCGTACCTGTGCTGGAGCTAGAGTGACCCCCGTAAGCCGTGAACGTCATTTCGCCGCTGCTGCTGGAAGTCTCGGGGTCAAAGAACAGTGCCTCTGAGCTGTCGCTGTCGGAGGAGCACACGCCTAGTTTAGAGGGCGGCCCCGACGCTTCCGACGTAATGGGGCTGTCGTCCACGGGATCATAGAAGGCGTCCGAGTCGGCAGAGTTGACGCGGTGGATAGGGGACGGAGGGGCGCCGTCCGCCGCCTCCACGACGCCGACCCCGAGCGTAGCCAAGCGCTGGTGGAGGCGGCGTGCGAACGCTTCTGCACGCCCGCGACAACCCACGGACAGGAACGACCCCAGACCGCACGCCGTCTGTTGCTCCGCCGTCATCGGCCACGACCTGAGACACACAATCTACATTATATAGACACCCTAGTTTTTAATAATTTTAAAAAAATATTATTACTCTTAGCGTGACGCTATTCGCATCATTCATTGTCAAATTCTATCAAGTCCTCAGTTGATGAAATTCTGTCCGACCGTCATTATTTTATTGCATATTCGATTTGACCATATATATTTGATGTCCTCTTCGTCTTTCAATAATTCTTATCGGCTATATGTAGTTATTTTTACTAACAGTAAACTAATTCGTTTCTTATTGATTAAAGTAACTTATCTTACCCATTCATATTCTCGACCCAAATCTGGAAAGTAAACTGAATATTTTCCTCTGGAGCTTTGATACTTAATCGGAAGAAAAAATACAGTCTAGTTTTGAATGCTTCTGAACTTTTTGCCAGGCTGGGTGATTAAATGAAAGCAAAACCTGGTTTTATTCCTCATTTTCTAAAAGTGATTCTCGTAGTAGGTGTCCGTTTTTCAACGTTCCACAACATACTTTATCATCATAACCTGTACGCTGGCCAACCGTACTCTTCAATTCATTGGTACAATTATCGGTACCTTCGTTCCCTTCCAGCTTTTGGTTGTCTTATTCTAAATAACTACCTGACCGTTACTTTTGTTCTTTGCTTGACTACTCCACATTAGATATTTTGCAATATAGGAAATTCAATTTTTCATTTTGTTGAATTGATTTTCAAATTTTACTATCGGCCAATTCTCAATTTAATTCAAGTCTGCTTCAATAATTTCCATCTCTCTAACCACCTTTCTTTATCTGTTCTTTTGTCCGGCCTATATAACAGGCATTAAAATCTAATTCTTCAATTGGGCATACTAAATTGTGTTTTTCCAAATTTTTTAATACTTCTTTAGAATTGTTAACAAAACTCAAATTAATATGTTTTAAATATTATACTAACAGATGGTAAACAGGTTAACTAATTTAAATGGTATGTTTTAGAGAAATTGAAAATAATGTAGCCCATAGTTTTTTTTACTATTAGTTTGAGGGTGAATTATTTTCATATATAATTGATTTAAATTTACTTTCAATATGTACCTAAATGAAACTAGGAGGGTAAGAATTAAAAGACAGAATGTTAAAAATTTGGTTCAAATTATCCTTGTGGAATTTGTGGTGAGATAATTTAACAACCTTGCCACGTAAATTAAAAACTATAGCTCTTTCATGTTGGAGGGAGTGATTGGAATAAAAATTTAATATTCTAGCTGTATATGTAGGTTTATGGAACCTATTAGTAAAAATTTTATTGTTATGAAGAAAGTTTTAAACTTGAATAAAATTAATAGGATGATTATGTTCTAATTCAAAAGTGAATTTTAAATTAGCGTGATAGTTAACAAAATTATTAACAAATATATTCAATTTCGTAAATAAATAAACATCAGCCAATTTTAAGTCAGATTTTTTTTAATAAACTAAAAACATTTCATCGCTTAATTTTCAAACTAAGCGATGAAACTTTGTTAATTTAATAAATTTGCAAATTAAGCGATTAAATATTAATTTAATAAATTATTTCTGATGTTTATTGGCTGATGTTTATTTATTTATTAGTTTTCTCAATAGTCAGAATACATAATTATATATTCAGTATACATTTGGTTATTATGAAAAATATATCATTGCATTACAAAAGGGGAGGAAATCTATAGCAGAAATTAAAGACTTTTCCAAATCTATCATCATAATTTCTGGAAATAACGGCTAGAGAGCATTACCCTCAGGAGAACCATTAATCTAATGGTAAATTTTATTAACAAAGATGAAAAAAATTGAATTTATAAGGATTAAAATTTCAGATAGTGAATATTTGTTAATTAAGAAAATATTTAAAAATATCAATTAATATATTATGACGCAACAAATTAATTATATAGACATTTAAAGACATTAAAATTTGATCATAAGTAACTTTATTTTATTCACCCTACCGATAAATTCAAAAGAAAATTTAGCAGAAATTGAGATCGCTTTATTAACAATGATATCAGAATTGATCATGAGAAATCTACCGGTAAAAACAAGACTCCACGATAATTGGTTGTTAAACAGACTACAATAATTTGAAGTTTTACATTTGTTAATAGGTTCCTAAAATAAGTTAATTTGTTTCTGATAATACTATGTTCTATAGTAGGAAATAAATTGATATTAGATTGAATTTTTTTTAGAAAAGGGGATAATAAAACTTTTGTTTATAGAAAGATTAGTGGAAATAGAGAAATTTTTGTCAAAAGCTACAGAATTAACTGCTTGATTAATTTTATTATTATTACTTAAATTTAAAACAATCTTATTTCTTCTGTGTAGGTTGGGATAATATTCATTGTACAAACATGTCTAATTTTTCGTTTTTAAATGAAGAGAAATTAATTTATTACTTTGAATTCTTAACAATAATTCTAAATATCTGAGCAGGTATTGATTTGGTAATATTTTTCCATTTTAGTCAAATTATTAATAAAAAAATTTGATTAACGAATGTAAATCCTGTAATTCTAAATTTGAAATTTTATACTTATGTAATTTTACATTACAGTTAAGTTTGAAATTATATTTGGGGTCATCTTATCTAATCAAAGAATGAAGATTAATATTATTTATATCATTAGATACAATACGCTTCAAACAGTTTAACTCGGACTTTTTCAAACCTTTCAATAAACACGTTTTTCTCAAACATCCGGTTGTTTAGACAATGATCTCGTTGGAAGAGAATTATTTTGGGAGTACCAATTTTTTTAGAAATAAGTCGCAGGGAGCCATATCTGAAAGTGGATAATTTTTCCTATCGAAACTGCACCCACGAATTGTCTCAACGGAATAAAACTTTCTCATTTGCCAAATCACGGCATTTTTCTTCATTTCTAGGATCGAACGGTGCAATAATTATTGAAAATAGTTTTCATCTTTAATAGTTTCTCTAAATCCAAAAAAAATTGCCATTTCCTTTTCTCTCTCCAAGTTTGATCAACAATTATATATCGACGTCAAAGCCTAAACTGAGCCGTTGAATTGACCACATAATTGCTTTTATTCCCTATAGTGAGCTAACGCGACACTCATCTTGGTAATATATTTATAGAAAATATTGGCATGCACAATATAAGCCATTTAGGTATGACAGTAACATATTTGAAAAATGATACTTCACAGAAATAATATTTTTAGATATTAACAAAACCAAATAAAGTCAAGCAATTCGTAATTGTGTAAAAACGAATTTATTCATTCAAGTTGGAATATGTCTGACCATATATATCCAATTCAACTCTTTTAAGTATATATAAGATCACATGCCGAGATAGCTGTTTAGACAAACGAATAATTAAGCATTTTCGTTTGTCGCTTAAGAAATCATCACGCTGACACGTGAGGTACAATGTTGGCGAGAACACTACAACAGTCTTAATCTCCGAAATAGAATGCTATATAAAACTTAGCGAGGCTCTTTTATTACGTAGTGTAGCGTAAAGCAAATCACTTTGTAAAATGTTTGTCCGTACTGCAGCTAAGTTCTGAACTATTTGGAGTTTAAGGCATTAAAGAGAAATCTGCTGGCGATGGTAAACAAACTGCAAAACAAATTAAAAAATACAGTACCGGCTTCTTTAGTCATTCTTGCGTATAGTTTATTCAAATTAAAACTTAATTATTCAGTGTATTAGAACATGAATAGTTTAGGAGTTGCACAATCCTTTTTGACGTACTGTCGGATGTTATTCAGAGACTTGTTGAAATCCTTATAAAACTTCTAGCTGTGATCTTTATATACGGCTCACTTTTCCATCTCTATCGAACTATCTCTTACCACATCCCTCCCTCCCTCTCTCTGCATGTCTGTCTGTCTTTCTCTATTCTGAATAACCAAAAATTCTAATAATTTAATTGTGCCTTAGATTCTTGGACCTAGTACTTCCTTCGTACATCACTATTGATCTACGTGTTATAGTGCACAATTTCACAAGCCGATAGAAACACTAATGACATGGATTCAGCCCAAGAAAACAAATTTCAAAGTCCACCGAAGTGTTAATGAAATGGAAAATAGTTACCTCTACCAAACTATCTCAAATGACTGTCAATCTCGAAGACAGAAATATTTAGTTAAACATCTTATATGAGTAAGACTTTTCTGTGGTCAAAGTGGGAGAACGGAATTAAAGTGTTAACCAATTAGAGTCCGATACTACGTCGCTGCCTACCATGACTACATCAGAAGACGCCACGTCAACGGCGATTAGAATAGATTTCTTGTAGAGTAACAGGCTACATGAGGGCAATCCGCTTTGTGGAAACTCCCTTTTAATAGCATAGGAAGGCATTTGAAAGTGGGGATGCGGAAAGATAGAGGAAGATAGTCAAGGATTAAATAGGGCCCCCGGGCTATGGTTTAAGGATCCTACCCAGCAATTGGCCCGAAAGTGATGCAGGGAAAACCGTAGAAAAGCCTGCATCAGGCAAGGCAGGTCCCACGCCGTTCCGATGGCGGGAGAGGGATTTTCTGTTGGGTCGCAGAATTCCCTTCTCCGTGCCTAGACCGGTTTAGAAGCCGGCCGACTATTCCATTAAGAATAGATTTTTTTTTGTAGGTGTAAACAGGCTATGTATAGGATAATCCACATAGTAGCAACGCCCCTCTTATGCCATAGGAAAAGGAGTGAAAGGGGGGTTGCGGAAAGGTAGAGGAAATAGCCAAGGATTAAATAGGGCCCCCGGGCTATGGTTTAAGGATCCTACCCGGCAATTGGCCTAAACGTGATGCAGAGAAAACTCTAGAAAAACCGGCATCAGGTAGGTCGGGCATTTGGTACTTGTCCCACGCCCTTCCGATGGACGGGGAGGGGTTTGCTGTGGGGTCGCAGCTTTCCCCTCGCAACAGGCTAAATGAGGGTGATCCACATTGGGCAACTCCCCTTTAATAGCATAGGAAGGGATTTGAAAGGGGGGATGCGGAAGGGTAGAGGAAGGTAGCCAAGGGTTACTAGGGCCCCCGGGCTATGGTTTAAGGATCCTACCCGGCATTCGTCTAAAGAAATGCAGGGAAAACCCTAGAAAAACCTGCATCAGGTAGGTCGGATATTGGGTACTTGTCTCACGCCCTTCCGATAGCGGGAGAGGAGTTTGCTGTGGGGACGCAGCACTCCTCCGTGGCTCGACCAGTTTAGGAGGCCACTAAAAATATTGTATAAAGATAAGAAAATCATCTTCATATTTTCACTGATTCTGCATAATAAAAGGGAGCTAGTAAAAATGTTGCACATTCCTCAAAATATATTGAATAATATTAATAATATTTGCAGGTGATTCCCTGAAATATTCTCCCTTCCACAACTGTAAAATATCAAAGATCGATATTCGCCTAGAAGATGACGGCTGTGCATTTGGTCGTCGAAACGTCGCGTTACAATCTCTGTTTTACCCGGGTGGAAACCCGAGAACTTTTTCTTCAACTCTAAAATACTTTATTATCGAACGACTACTTCAAATGTAACTTCTGAGACGCATAATTTTTAGGGAGATAATATTTTTTAACGTATTGTTACGCTGTGTGTGTTTTTACGAGTAGTTAATATCCATTATATGTAATTACGCTGGGCCACTGCCACAAACAACCTTTGGTGTCGACATCTAGGTGTAAGAGCTGAGATCTGCTGATCGCCGTTGACGAGGTGGAAAGTATGTGTGATTAGGGCCGCTTAAGGAAGGAGGAGTTTCCTTATTAAGGAAGCGGCCCTGCCCTTGGGAGGAAGTCACCTCCATTGCTATTTCGGGCTTCCTCTGGCAGCCTCCCTTGGCAGGGCTATTGCCTCTCCCGTAACATTTTTATCCCCGGCTGTCGAGACGCCATAGGACCGACAAATTAACTATAACTCTCCTTCCATAATTCAATGATACTGAGGTTAAGTCGAACGTCTTGAAACTCGTTCAGAACATAGGGAAACATCCGATATATGCAATCCTCTAAATCGATATTCCAGGGGATGAAATATTACGGTATTTTACCCTACCTATGAAAGTTCTTCTTCTGTTGAAAGCGTCATCGTTATCAACTAATATTATGGAAAATGTACCACAAATGCTAATTATTTTTTTTAAAAAAAGAATGTAACAGGCCGAAAGTTACGAAAGAAATAATCGTGTTGCAAGTTAAAACGACAGTTACTTTCGTAATGGTAAAAAACTTTTCTTTTAAATAACGAAATTTTCTGTACCTACTTTGACATGTATGTTGTTTTTTGATAGTACTACAGACCTCACCGTGCATCGTCACGAGAATAACAGAAGTTCTTATCAATGGTATGCTATAATCTGCACAAATAACTAGAAATATGAATAGAAATTTATTGTAAATTTAGTATGTTAATAAATACTTATGAACATTCAGTATATAATTATTAAAATAAATTTGAACTAGTACAAACATAATTATTGAACTGTAACCAATAAAGTTGTCTTTAAATTCACCATCGAAGAATGCGCAAATAACTGTATTATATTACTCTAAAGAACTGAACATCAAAGTTTGAAATCTGAAAGTCCGTAACTGATTAGCGAGATGTTTTACGAGGATTTGAAATATAATTTAACAGCGTCAAACTAAGAGGGTATAATTTTATATTAGTTTTTACCTCGTTCACGAAACCGCAAAGGTAGCCATCGAAACGTACGCAATGACTTTCATGCTATTGTTCTTTCGAGAGATTTGTATTCATAAATTACGTTGGGAAAAATTCATTGAAATTAATCGCAACTTTTAAATTAGTTCGACAAATCTTTATGTTACTTTATAAACCGTGTCGACGCTATTAGTGATGTTACATAAACTAAAATTCTACACAATGCGACATCGCCGCAAAGTTATGTTAGAAATTATCCATCACCTAATTACATTAATTGTTGTAGATCGTATTCAGTATTTCTCACTGTGTTCCTGCACTTGCATCCGACGACACCGGTACAACATTTACGCAGTCAAGGGAACTAACTGCAAACTAGAATCATACTGGTCAGGAGGTCAATAGTGTTTTTTAACGATAATCACAGTATTGCCAACTTACTCTCAAGATTATTACAAATCCGGGATGACGTGTCGTCACCAGGGAGTCACATTTATCGAAAATTATTAAATCGTTACCCACCACAGAAGTCACATAGTCGTTGCTGCAAAAGCCCACCATGAATATAGGATCAATCATCTATAAACGTTTTTATGTGACTCAAATATTTTAGTGGAAGCATTTAGATAAATCGCGGCCCTGGAAATTCCACGATCAAAATACTGCGAATGAGAATCCCTCTATGTGACTAATCTGTACGCCTCACAAACATAAAAAAATTTCTGTACAAGCCATGGAAGTCAATCACATTTATATTTCGAGGGGCTTACATTAAAAAACAAAATTTTGTTTTTTGAGGTAAATGCAAAACTGAAAATCTATTCTAAAAGTCTTTTTTATACTGGAACATCGAAGCTGACGATATTTGATGGGATGTATCCATTAAATGTTTCTGAGCAATTTTAACAAGTCGCAATGGCATTAATCACGTGTTTCTAAATTAATTATTCTTTTTTTTACTTTAATAACGACATTCATCTTGTATTACTAACACATTACTTACTTGCTGGTATATGCGTAAACTTCACTGTATTACGTTAGGTGATGGAATTGACAGTTTAAAAGTATTATTAAAAAATTATTGTTTTTAATATAGTTCGCATCGTTGAAATGTGCAGGCAATGCATATTACATACGTAGTGCAGACCGTTTTACAATTGTATCTATAACAATGTTTTTAAAGAAACTAATGAATAGCCTCTAGTCACATTGTAAAATAAATAAAGAATTCATTACGATCTGAAGAAGTTTCAATAAAATTAGATAAATTATGAATATTGTGCGAATGTAGGTGAAACCGGACTCTGGATGAGGAAGACTCGTACCAGTTCCGGGGTCGATTCGGATGGATTAGTTGGTTAAAAGTACCGCGTAACTAAGCGGGGATCTGGCGTAGTTTCCCGGTCTGGTTTCCATCCTGATACTTTAATAAATAAATAATTGTAGAGAAAATAAGTGAAAGTTTCAATACTCCTATAAACACTCGTAGAAGATAAAGTTATTTGTCCTGTTAAGTTAAACTGTATTGTGCGTAAATATAGAGCGTTATAGCATCAGACGTGTCGCTTTCGCCGATGATGGCCGACGTTTTTTCTTCAGTGTGCTAAAATGGTATTGTTAGCCAGAGTTGAATTATTTGTAGGTAAGAATATAGAGGAAAGGAATAGCCAAAGCAGAATCACAAAAAAAAATTATTCCTATACATTTAGGTGGTTAGTTCTGTTTCATGATGAAAAACCTCTTTTGGGAATCACTGAGATTTATTTCAGCCATTTGCTCATCTTGGATCTGCTATCACGAAGGATATTTCTTACGCACGGGGATCAGAAAAATTAAATTCCTCGTTTTGTCGATAACTGTCTGAATGCCATGCTATGGTAGGAACGCATTTGCAGATCACGCTAAGACTACGTGACAAGTCGCTGGCAAGGTCGCGCCATCCAGAATAGCTCAACCTTAGGGAACTACGTACTTCAGCAGGCACACATTCCACATATACAATATACTGTTAAAAAATTTATCTGTACTTATTTAACTAATCTAGACTACAGTTTTATGACAGTTGTTACAACGCTCAACTACGTTACATAATACCGGGCACGTGAATCCCAAGGGAACAAGTAAAACATGAGAAGCGAAGTCAAATAATGTTCGCTGAACTAATTTTAATATAAAATCCACATCGATTATCTACTTGATTCAATGTTCTGACACTTCTCTTTCATTCTCAGTCAACAATTAACGAACACGTAATTTTTTTATCTTTGAGAAACTTTTTATTGTAGTTTTTTCGAAATAAGCAATCTATTTGCAAAAAAAAATTAAGAGTATTTTATTTCATGTCTGATTTTTCATTTCATTGTTTTTCTTGAACATGCGTAAGTCTATACATCTTTTCGCGTTGTTTGTTCGTTCAGATATTATTCAGAGGGTCCGATTAGTCAGTCAATCAATCAATTCCAGACTGAATCGTATTAACGCGATTAATTTTAATTGAAAATTAGTTATCCCCGAAATATGTTTGTCGCAAACCAACCTTCATAGCCTCGGTAAACATAGCGACGCCAATATATTTCCAGGCTGCCAAAAACCTCCGGTTGTTAATAATAGATCTTCCAAAAATTTAAAATCAGATTGAAGGACGAAGTACCCATTGAATTATGTCTATGAATTAGTAGAGACACAATCACACATCCTTCCTGCGCAAACGTTTAGCTTTTTAGTACTTTTCCCTAAATTTTTATTTTATATACAAGACTTGGAGAGTTTCACCAATATCCTGTTTCGTTAGTAATGCACGTTCCCCAGACTGAATCTTTAACTATTTTTTCCTCAAAAAACAGTGCATCAATCCGTTCTTAGAATAATCTGCGATAAAAGACAATTTAATTTTCTGCTATACATTTCTTTGAGATTTTATTTTAATTCCTGTTTAAATTAGTAATATTAATTTCTAAGTCTTAATATTATCGTCCACGGCATATCATCACCAAAAACTTTGACCAACTCTCAAAGGTTTCGTGTTTTTAGAAACGTTAACATCTCAATTAAACTTTCCTTGCGAACAACTGATTTAATTTGCGGAAAATGATATAATTTTTGGCCAACATGGCACTTGTATAATACAAAATTTGCGAATCTATTTCAAACCGCTGTAACCAATAGTGGCGTGTTTAATATTCATATCTCCGTACAAAAAAGTTGAATGTAATTAATTTTCAATTGTAATGTACAAAACAGGATCTTTTAAATAAGGAAATATTTGAAAATTAATTAAAATATTCAGGTAAGAAAAAGTGTTCAACAGTATATTTATGTAAAGAAAGAAAATGTATTGATATTATTTTGCAATTTGTATTACTTTCCAGAGTGAATCCTTTATGCCGTATATTTTATTTCAGACTAGTGTTCATACATCGTAAAGTAAGTGGCTTTTTCAGATATTTCTATTGCTATACTTTCACAGTCCGAGTTAACTGCGTGATTGAAAGTTATAAAAATATGAACGTAGACAATTTTCGTTCCTTGCTCAATATGCAATAAATATATAGGAAAATTATAGAAATGATTTTGTATTCCACTGAGCCTTAAAACTCGTGCCTCAAGTAATAAATAACGTGCAGACTTGGCCAACACGCACATCTCAGATGCCAGAACACGAAGCACGGGTTACTTCAGTCTTTTTGGTTTCACTCAGGCGACAGAAGTGTCCTTAAGGAGACACTGGTTGGTCGATATTGGGTCTCGGTGCAGGACCGGTAAGGAAATTACTTCCACGTCGTAACTCCTGCTTGTGCTGGAGGAGAACTGAAATCAGTGGAGTGATAGGGAGGGAAGTCAGCATAGTCTTCAAGAAATTACCTCGAGTATATTCTCAGTATTAGATCACACATACCAATCAGTATATAATATTACACGCTAACTGGCCTCAATGAGATTAGAGGGTTTGGATAGCAATGACGTACCAAAATTAAATAGGATATTTAAGTGCCTGTCGTCGCTTGAATAACATTCCAAACTCTTTTCGTTAATAGTAATTAAATAATAACGTTACATTCATTGATGGTCCCAATTTCTAATTTTATTAAATTATTTGTGCAGAATATTAATCAAATATTACGTATTAACTATATGCATGCATATAACTATCTGCTGTATGTCACAAAATTACCGTACTAAATCGTTATATTATCGAAATGTATTTAGTAGCAAGATAAGTGACGTGAAGATTAGAAGATTTAAGACAAATGTTCTGCAAGTGGCGCCACCGTATGTAAAATTTGACGAGTCTCTTAATAAAACCATATAATAACTCTTTCCTCACACAAACGTTATTCTTCAAATTGAAAGAAATTAATCTAAATTTGGTACAATTACCGCCTCATTCGTAACAATTTGACTGTTACATTTCCTTTCATTCCATTAAGCTCATTTAAACTAAAGGAAGTTGCAATGAAAGTAAATAAAGCGATCTAATCGAAATAACGCCTACACTGAACTGCCTAGACTGTATTGAATTATTCCTGCTTTATGCAGGTGACAAGAAAAGGAGAGGATTAATAACTAGCATCTTCCTTTGCAGTGGTAAATGGTCTGGTGTTACTAGAGGGAGACGATTAGAGCCGACTTTTCCGTTGGCTAGACTATAAGTAGGTTGCATTACTTCGCGGCTGTGTGCTAAGTTATAACCATTTTGGTCAGTTCTGGATTCCTTCACGGACTTGCGCCATCCGCCTTCCAAGCATTGTCGCATTGGCCTACTTGAGGAACATACAGATTTGATAATCAGAGTTATGACATTTTGGAGTATATTTAAACACATTTTTATCTAAAATACGAGTATATTTGTTTAAACATAGAGACAATGTGTTGATTAATTCAGAATGCGGCCACCGTTACAGTTTTAACTACGAGTACGTATAGTTGCCTTCATCATATGAACCACCATCTAACACAACTTTATCATTATTTTCAGACTAATAAAATATTGTAAATAAGATCATCTAGAAAACAAACTCTTTTTCTCGTCAATGATTTGTTTACGTACTCGTCTATATAACAGACATTATAAAAGCATACCCAATGATTCTACAAAAAAAAAGCAAGTTTCTCGATATTTATAATTTCGGCATAAGTTAAGAATGATTATGATGCTATTTAATATTAATAAATGAAATTATTTCACTGCTACAGTTGGTAACGGCGCCGTTTTGCTGTACAAAATTTCGAAGAAAACTTCAAAATATCAGGAAAGTATACATGAAAGAATGTTCCTCACTAAGCAAACAAAATTTTCTGCACACCTATGTCATTCGTAAAATTAAAGAAAAAGATCGCGTCTCATGATCTGGAACAGCTAAATTGTTCATATAAGTAATTTATGTTACATTTTTGCTCCCAGTCGCGATGTTATTAAATTTTTTGCATAAAAATTAAATGTTCGTAAAATAACACACGTCTGGTTTTCGAACATAAAATAAATATCATATGGAATTAATCGTTACATTTAAATATGGTCCAATATCTACATTTTAACAGATAAAATTAAAAAGCAAGCGTGAAATTAACAGTACAGGTGAAGCCACATTACCAACAAATATGGAGAATAAAAATGAAAAAATTTACGTCTGATTGAAAATAATGAATAAGAAAGTTAGCTAATTCAGATTAAAAAGTGATAATATAAATACCACACATCGTTTCTCGGATCCTTGCCCCTTTCCTCAGGAGTGAAGAAGAGCCTAGAGCGACACAAGGATCCCAGAAAGGTTGTTAGATATTTATATTATCACTTTTTTGTCTGAATTAGCTAACTTTCTTATTCACATATGGAGAATTATTGTTTGTAAGTACTATGGATTTAATAGCCATCATTCCTAGTTTTCACATACAACTTCATTTACATACAGCCGTTCTAATTGGTTGTTTTATTGCAAATAATAAATTAATTTTTGTACTTCTGGGTTTATGACAAACGTAATATATTATTTCAGATAGAAAAATACGAATAATTATAACAAACATATCTGCCACTTCAACGTAAATAAAACTAAAAAGATACTCATTATGTAATCAGTTTACATATCTTTGAAATATTTTCTGATTATAATTACAACTAACGAAATCTTAAAGCTGTGGTTTTCGTCAATCATCGATTACTGTTACATTTTGTATTTTCATATTTGTTCCTCCCGTTCGAAGTTCCGCGGACACTTTTTTCTTTTATTTCTTCAAAGTTTATAAAAGTTATTTCACAACACGCAGGAGCATGCATCATTCTACCTTCTACTCTGCTAGTAACTTGTTGTGTCTCTCACAGAACGGGCACACATGAAAAAGGTGAAAGCATTTGTGAAGTTGTACGAAAATTACGAAAAAAGAACCGAATAATTGTCGCAATAGATTAGAAATAATGATAAAGGACTGAAAACATTATTATATAGGCATTCAATTTAGTGAAACCAATGTTTCAGGATGTGTACTACGATATCATAAATAGGACAAAAAAAGAAATTAAGAATGAATTTCATGAGTACAATCTGAAAAGTCAAACAATACAGTCGATTTTGAATGCAGGTCGAACAAATAAGATCGTACAACACTGTAAGATAAAGTTAAATAAACAGTTATCCAGTACCAATAACTTTGTTCCAATTAATGTAATCATTAGACCATTTTAGTAGGTGAGAATGGCTTTAGGAACGATCAAGAAAATAGCACCAATGATCCAAGTTCTTTGGTTGAAAGTGTACCAAGAACAAACTTCAGTAAAAATTTCTATAAAGAACTTAATGAAAATACATCCCGGATGGCAGGCAGGTAGTTTCACGAAAGAAAAATAGAGTTTCAAGCTGCAATACCCAGATAATTACGAGTGATGGGCACCCGTTTACGGTGTTATTTACAGACAGATGGATGCGATAGTGTGGTTAGATAACTTACGCATGACCATAAGAGATACCATATCTACGGAGTGACGTCCACTTACGGTCACCAATAGTCGGTAACAGGAAAGTAAGAGCAAGTTTGATAACGTATCATTCCCGGAACGTCAGGCTGCTCACCCAATCGTGAATCCTGAACCTGAACGACAAATTTTATAGCTAAAAACCGTCAAATATATGCGGTAAGTTAAATTTTTCTCTGAACTCTTGAAATGAAAATTCCCAAAATATTCAGTGTTTGAATTTCTAAATAGAATTTTAGATTTATAAAATAAGGCTCGGTAAATGATAGATGAGTATATTGTCAGTAGGCAATTCTTAGAACAATGTTGTCTCTCAAGTACAGAGAATCATTAAGATTTTCGCATATTTCCAGATCGTCCATGAACATCCACGAATTTTACAAGACCCTCGGATGGTCTTAGATATATTAATTGCTATGTTTAATAGCAAAGAACTATTCATAATTTAAGTACGAAAGATGACGACGTTTTTCTGTCAATTCAGCATCAGTTTAAAGCAAATGCTTGTTTCTTGAAAAAATTTTGTGAGAGAGAAATTATTCGGTAGATAGGATTTTAATTACAATACCACGCCTCCCCAAATAACACATGTATTGTATTATTATTCGACATTTTTGACTTCTGTAATTTTTATATCCCAAAATGCCATTGCTGTCTTTGTCGAACTCCAAAATACATACCAGTGACACACTGTAGAGAAGCATCGGTGTACTGTGGAACGTGCACCACGCTATGAAGAACCGGTTGCTTGACCGCGATCTCGGTTGAACTGGTAGCCCAGCGAAGCTATTCTTAGACTACAATTTATTTCTACTGCAACTAAAATATTTCTCTCAACATCAAATGTATTCAAAATTTAAAATTTTGGGAAAAATAGGGGAAAATAAAATATTATTACGGACAGTTAAAGTTTTGGACGCTATCAAGTTTCACTTCATCAAATATACTATGGGTACAGCAAAGCAAGAAAGTTGTAAAACACGAGGCTTTACTTATCTTCAGTTATCAGAATACGAAAACGTGGAGCAGAAGATAATTGCAAATTATAAGAGACATGGTTGAACTAATTATGAGGAAAGCGAGATATTTTGAAACAATACAGATAAAATTTCACTTCAGGGAGGCATTTTTCAAACATAGACTAATCCTGAACGTCATAAAAAAAGTTTTGGAGCAAGTAACTTATTTAGAAAGAGGAAAGTTAAAATGCCAAATAAACTTAAACCGCTATGTGAGAATTATAGTGAACTATCTGGGAGACAGGCATGGCCCGGATATTTATTTACAGAAGCCACAAAGAGTATTTAATTCTACATTTAACAATTAACAGTCAAGAAGTGATTTATCCTACCTATGCTGATTTCATAATAGCTCCGCCCCCCCCCCCCCCTACGAGCTCATTTATATAACAAATATTATCAAGAATAATATTTGAGTGTAAAAACTACTCTGGGTAACAGTGAGAGAAAATATACTGCTGGTACAGGGAATGTTAAGAGAAGTTTCTCCATGTAGTTTGAGTGTGTCAAAAATACTCCCGGTATCATTAAGAATAAAAAAAATGCTCCTGGTACCTTAAAAGAATCAAAATAATATACTATATCTTAAGAGTAAGAAATACTCATGTTATTGGCAGTATAATATAGACAAAATTACTTTCTGTACCTGAAGTTAAAAACATTCACCCTTGATATATACTCACAGACCTTAAGAACGACAAAAATACTTTCATTACGTTAATAGAATCAAAAAGAGTCTCGGTATTACCAAAAATCTTAAAAATACGCCCGGTACCTTAAGAGAGCGAAAAATAAGAGACACAAAAATACACACGCTCCTCTAAATGTCTCAAAATACTCGCGGTACCTAGCGAGATAAAAATGCACCCGGTTATCTTATGCCAGTCAAATATTTTCATTACTTCTGGTACCTTAACTTGTCCAAAGTACTCACGGTAACGAATAAACGTAATAAATATTAGCGGTATCCTAAAATAGTCAAAAATACTCCCTGTAATTTACAATGTCTTTAAAATTCCACCCCTTTTCCCCCACCTCTATAGGTGATAGAGGCGTTTTACCGATCCAGTGTTTGTTTCGTATCGTAAGTAACATCTGACAAAATTTTGTAGAATTCAATGTACGTGATTAAGCTTGTAGGCGGAACATTGATACTTCCTTCCACCCACATTCCTAGTGACAGATCTACAAATTAACTGGCATGATGAAAGTCGCAATTAATCTGAGCAGCTTCCATAACGTCGGATTCGAAACCAATCTCGGTTGTTTTCGTGTTATTTTTATATATTCACATTCTCCCTCACCCCTAATAATGGTCCTTTCATGCCGAAAAAGGATAAAATGCTACACAAAAAATATTTGGAGAAACAATATCAGTCTCATTGACCCCGAAAATTTGTTCCAACGCAAATATCGACTACTATACCATGTATCAAAATTTCCTCCCCGCCCTAGGGATGGCAGTCGTTTCTTACCTCGATATTGTTTGTTCCCGGGTCTGAAGGAACATGTGTACAAAATTTGGTCGAAATCGCTCAACGAGTTCAGTTTTGTATGTGGAACATACATACATACATATATATATATATACACTCAAACTTTTCTTTTTACAGTAAAAGGCTACAAGAGGGCAATCCACGTGGTGGAATTTCCCCTTTAATAGCATAGGATGGGATTTGGGCATTTTATACTTGTCTCACACCCTTCCGATGGCGGTAAATAAGGTGTGCTGTGGGGACGCAGAATTCCCTTCTCCGTGGGCATACAAGTTTAGGAGGCAGCTGACCGACTATTCCAATAGGAATAGCGGACAACTCTTACCGTATGCCCATGGTCTGCGACCTTGTAACATACACCTCTCAAAACAGGCCCAGGATCCGCGGCTTGTGGGAACCTTAGTTCAAAAATGGAGAGAGGAAAAGACATCCCCAAAGGGGTAGCCCTCTCCGTCTCTCTAGGAAGGTTCTGCCTGCGAGAGAAAGCTCTCACTGGCTTCCACTTAATCACTCTCAAACAAACATCCAATTTTTTTATTTATTAAAAAAAGAAGATAAAACCAAAGTGCGAGTTAATTAGACGAAATAACCGGTTTTTAATTAGCTTCATTGGTACAGAACACTTAATTAGTTCCTGAAATATTTTACATTAATTCCCTAAAATTAATAAGATTTTGCGTATTTTTTGTAATCAGAAAATGTTTTGTAATTAATCAAAATAATAAACATTCTTTTTCATAGTGCTCTGATTGAAGTCTTTAAGGATTTAGATCTTGATTTTTAGGACTCTATTATGATTTTTACTTAGAAAATAAAAATATTTGTCTAAATTTTAATGAAGCGAAATACTTGTTACGTAATACGAAAGAAAAGATTTCTTCCTATAACGCGAATAATATTAATTAAAATATATAATTATTATATTTCATAAATTGCCAAATTTGATTCATTAATTATAAATATTGTGCTGGTCTTGATTTTAAATTCTTGGCACACCTGAATGTTTTGCAACTAAAGTTATTAACAGATTGGTATATTTAGAAATTATAATACTGCTTACAAATTTGCTGCGTCGTAGTGGGTATTTTCTTTCCACATGGTTTGTCCTCTCTACAACCAGAATTCGGTACACCAGTCTCACAAAAGATCCAGGAATGGTAACCACGTTATGCTCGGCCGTAGAACTGTAAAATTTTCAAATATATGAGAGTTCCCGATTATTTAAATAGCTTTGAGGCAATATTATAAACTATGAACAGAATGAGTCCCAACACCACTGTGCGAATCAATCTCAATTTAATTAATTCACCATGAGCATGAAGTTCTTAACGAGCCAATATAACACGAAATTATTAATTGTAAACAATTAAACATTTGCCAAGACAATTATTTTTAAAAAAGGAGGTAGAAAACATTTTTTAAATGTTTGTAGGTGTAGACAGGCTATGTATAGGGTAATCCCCATAGTGGCACTCCCCTCTTATAGCATAAAAAAGGGATTTGAAAGGGGGGATGCGGAAGGGTAGAGGAAGGTAGCCAAGGGTTAACTACGGCCCCCGGGCTATGGTTTAAGTATCCTACCCGGCAATTCGCCTCAAAGTGAAGCATGGAAAACCCTAGAAAAACCTGCATCAGGTAGGTCGGGCATTTGGTACGTGTCCCACGCTCTTACGATGGCGTGAGAGGGTTTTGTTGTGCGGCCGCAGCTTTCCCCTCGTCGTGCCTTGACCGGTTCAGGAGGCAGCTGGCCGACTATTCCAATAGAAATAGCGGACAACTTAGTAGGATATAAGTTTTTTTACAAAGATTTAAATTTAACTGTAAGAAAAATATTGGAAACTACTGAAAATTTTCATACGAAAATCGCGAGGTCATCCATATAATTTCTAAAAAAAAACAAGAACGGACAGTCCAATTTTTTACCCGTTTCGCTAGACTGAAATATTGAATTTATAACTACTTTTTGTGATGCAATACAAATATGAAACTATCTTGACGAATATTTGTCAAAAGAAAAAAATCAGCGAATTTTTGTAAAGGGCCGTCAAACTTATCGACCCTTATTTTTTCCAAATTTATTGAGTATGTAGTTTAAATGATTCAGGCCATTCTACTAATCATGACGGATTACATTACCTTCGTATTACACGCAGTAAAATGATTAGAATTAAAACTTTTAAAATTTCAACAGTTTCTTGGAATTGAAGTAATGGTTTACCTATACTCTAAGAACACCCTTTTGCGGTAAATTTTATTCATGTTATATTTTTCAAGAAAATTTTGAGACCTATAAATTTAGGGGTTTAATGGTGAAATAATTTTACAATTTTCATTTTTAAAATAAAATGTCATAGTATTCGGTTCAGCCGTTCTTCCAAATAGCGCACTATTCTTATCGAAGAATTTTGTGGAAGCAATAAAATTTAGGGTAATTGTCCAAACGCGGCTGTTCATTGTGGAAACGTCGTAACATTAAAGCAAAGAAATTAGAAATTATATTTCTGTCGTGCTTTCTTGATAAAACACGTATTTTCAGAAATATAAGTTTACAGCATGTGGAAATACAAAGCCGATTTACGCATTGAATATTAAGCACACTTGTATTCCTCTTGTGTTGAGTTGGTGTCATATCAGTTCTTAATATCTGTCAGCATTTTCATTTTACTTATTTCTTGAGCTATTGGATATCATTTGCTTGTGCTTATAGTCGCTTACAAAATGGAGAGTAGGCTATATTTAATTTCGTGAGTGAAAACTCGTTTCGTCTAAAGTCACGTTAAAAATTTGTTATTCTTAATAAATATCTCAAAATTTGGTACAGTTAATTATTTGAACGTCTGATTAAGTTAATAGTGTGGCTTGCTGGAAATCAAACGAAACCTAATAGTGCGCACAAAGAAGGTTTACATGAAAACAGCGGAGTCAACGAACATTGACCTATTATCTAAGGTCAGAGGAATTAATACTAATGAATAAAGAGTTATCAGTAGTAGAGAAAGGCATTGGGGCAGGTCTGGCGAAGGACACATACTTCGAACTTTCTAATCTCAACTTTTGTAGAGGAGAAGTATGCGTTATAAGTGGCAAATTCTAAACCAATGTTTAATTATACAAAAAAAATGCAGTGAAAATGAGTCAAACAACTCTAACAGTTTCCATAATTTATAATTGACATGTCAGAGGCAAATAAGTTGCTAACGACTGAATTAAATACTCGTAAATTAAGGCTATTTGAGACGGAGGAATGTTATAAAGTCAGATAATTTGTTAAACATTAGCTGATACGTGATTAAAATTGACTACGTTTAGATTCTTTAAAAATTTGTGTTCTGATTTTGATTTGCTGTTTGGAAACATTTTTATTTCTTCTCGATGACGTCGGTGATACTTTTAGTATAATTCCATAAAATCTGAAAGTCATCACTGCCGCAGAGGCAGTCCCTAGAATCAGTATTAACAACATTAGAATAATGAGTCTTGTGACCATTAAGAACTGTTTTTGTAAGTCTGTATTTTAACATCTTCAGGCGATGAATTGAGGCGGTAAAAAGAGAATAAATAATAATATTATTACCTAATGTGGCTTCGAAGTGTAGAATAAAAAGTAATTAGGTGGCAAAAAATGGAGTTCCACTTTTAGAAAAGCTCTATTTCAGTTCCCGATGGATATCGCTAGGAATTTTCCGAAAGAAAAAAAAAGGAGTAAAAAGGATTGGAACCCACACTAAGTGATTGATTTTGAGATTTTAAGAATCCATGATCTAATATATAGTTAGCTATAATTGACCGAAGAACTAATTTAAGAAATTAAAGTAAGTTACTTTAATGAGTTGAATGGAAAGTGACAGATCGAGTCAGTTCTTGAATAAGAAATTTACATAACGACAGATTTGAATTTTTTTCCTGTCTGAAAATAACTCAGAAGTGCCAAAGTTATGGTAAGAAATGAACAATTATAGTTGCTAATCAATATGTTAGTGGTGAGGCTGCAGGGTTAATATGAAGTTATATGGGTTAAGTTTTTACCTTAATTATTCTTTTAGTGAAAGTTGTTCTTGCTTTTAAGATTATGTTTGTTACTTACTTTCCAAAAACTCTTATTTTCGAACAGCATCTTATTATTTACTTATTTGTTTTATACAATTTTCTTTCATGTCTATTAAACGAGAGGCCCATATATACTTTTCAAAAATATATTTAAAAATACATATTTCTTTCAACACGTTGAAAACCAACAATAGCTGAATATTTCAGAACAGAAATCAATTTACAACATGGGAAACACGAGTCATACAAACCAATTGTAAGACAAACCAAATTATTTTCTAACCGATACTTTTGGTGTATAGTTCATATAACAGTTTTAAGAATACATGCAGTTTACTAATAAGTTAAGCTTTAAAATTAAAATTAGTTTTAGGAAAAAAACCAAGCAGTAGAGGTTGTTAAAGTGCAGAAAAAGTCACGCTGTTTTCGGATAAAGTAGGTCGCTATCTTTGAAGCTAATCCCTGTCCAGATAAGATCAAAATATATCAGAAAGCAATCAGTCGAATAAATAGATCGTGACCCGAGAATCCAGTAGCAACTCAAACTATGGGCATAGTAAAATATTTTTATGATAAAATGACATAAGCGATCGTGATTCTCGGTGACTATGAAATAGCAGAACAATTTTTTACAATAAAATTGATATCAAGTTAGCACACTTTTAATAACTGTCATTTTTACTCTGTGTGCAGGTTGTACGTAAATTACATTCCATAACTCCTTTAATGTCAAGAATGGGCATGTTTATTTTCAGAAATTATTGCATAGAAACTAAATATTTCCTATTTATTATCAAGGCTACATGCATTAATTGTCCAATGGTTTTCAGTTAATATTAACTTAGTTTTTTTTCAGTGGTGATTATACAATTTTTTGTTATAACTTTATAATTGATTTAATAATCTTATTAAAAATACAATTTTTATCTAAATTAAGCATAAAATAAAGCTCAGAAACACGACTTCTATTAGTCACATTAGGACAATATTGCCTCTTCGAAAGGTGCCGGTCCTTCACTGAATTCTGAAATATTTATTGATAATTCGATTGCCAGTTAGTTGTATGCAGGAATTGATTTTTATTTCCAATCTCGTTCACAAAGTAAACTACTTTGTTGGGGGAAAACTGCGTTCATCTTCAAACGTGAACTTGATGTGTTGGAGGACAATAGGACACGGACACCTAAATAGCTGCGTGTCGCAACTCAGTCACAACCTCCCACATCTAGTTGAGGCAATCAGCGTGGGACACAGCAGCATCTCGTCCAGAACCTCGAGACGAAACCTCTCTCACATCCTCATATATATATATATATATATATATACTTATAATCGTTAATATTACCTTGGACACTCAACTTGTAGATACGTGTATGTTTGGTAGTATGGTTTTCCGAAATTTATATTCAAGTCATTGGAGTTCTCTCATAAGGTGACTTCACTAAATGTTCTGAACAACTCAGATTTCGGTTATTTTCCACTTGTAACCGATTCAGTAAGCCCCAATAGCAAGCACTAGCTGTATTTACTACTGGAATTAATTTCTAATCAATTTGCGTATAATTAATTGACCTTCTTATGTTACGATGTGCAAATGTTGTACTGGAAGCGAAGTCAGAAGACTGCGATAATTACACGAAACCTGTGACAAAGCAGAAGTCAACCAACTTTCCTTTCACCGTCAGCCATTTTCGACATAAAGTGCTTAAATAAGTGGATGTCAGAGTGAGTAAAAGGTCTTATGGGCTGGGACTAAAATTCTTATGTGATCATTCTACCTATTAACCGCATCGAACATTTCACTGACGTAATAACTTCTATTGTAATTCATTTACGTGATTTGTCAGTGTTTTACAGAGAGAAAACTTACCACGTGTAACTTATATAAACGAAAATATTTGTTCTAACAAGGATTCCTATGCTCTGATCTTCGCTAACAAAGTCATTTCTCCAATATTAAATTTCATTTCTCTTTTCATCGGGCAACAATCGAGACCTCAAGTTACAGTTCCTTTCCTACAGCCTTAATCGAGACGATGACCCAATTCTGGTAGCAAAAATGACAAAGTCGATCTTTATGACGGTAATGCTGGTGGGTGGCAAAATTAGATCTCTCAGCCTGAGGAGATCGTCTGGCGATGATCCAGGTCTGTCCAGGACGGAAATCATCTGAAAGTTCCCATAATTAGATCTTAAGGTCTAAGGCATACACAGATCAGTTCAAATAATGCCTGGGCACTATATGACACAAACTACTTATCCGTACAACTGGGTAGACAAATCCACAATCATTCCCTTCACCCTTAAAACCAAACATTCCCTCAACCACTCCTTCTCTCTCAATGGCACCAAAATACCTATCCAACAAACTACACCATACCTAGGCGTTATCCTTGATTCCAAATTATCATGGAAACCTCACATAGCCCACATTACCTCCAGAATCAGCAACAAAATAAAACAACTCTTTCCTCTTATAAACAGAAAATCTCCCATATCCCTTAGCACCAAAAGACTCCTCTATCTATCCGTAATCCGCCCCATATGGTCGTACTCATGTGCCATATGGGGATGCACTGCCTATTCCCACTCCAACAAAATACAAACCAAACTAAACAAAATTCTCCGTTTAATATCAAATTCCCCTTGGTACCTTCGCAACTCAGTTATCCACAAAGACCTTGAAATTCCCCTAATCCTTGCCATAATTCAGAAATCTACCAAGTCCTTAATAAATAGCTCTATCAACCATCAAAATCCCACAATTGAGCTATTCTACAGTATCCCACCCCTCCTTCACAAAATCGCAGACTAAAACGTAAATTCGCTATTGGCATCATCCTCCCCCAAATCACTCTGAAATTACCTAGCTCTAGCCATCCTACCAACTGGCACTACATACTCCCTATAATATCCGCTCTTCCCATCTGCTCCATAACATCCTTAACGCTTCAAACATGTAGTAGTTTCCCCAATGACCAGATTGATCGCTAACATCATGCCGGTAATATGTTAATATGCGGTAAACATGTTAATCTACTTCTCTCGTCTCTAACTTGGAATGACAAGGGTCACATCCAAGACAACAAGTTTACATGTGAAATATTTATAAATTGTAAATATCTTGTTATTTGTTAATTTTTACAATTGTAAATACTGTTATTATTTTTATTATTATCACAACTGTAAAGTCTCCGGACTAAAAGTTAAATTTAATATAAAAAAAACTGGGTAGAGACACCGATTTATAAAATTCGTTCATGTAGTTTCTTAGATACTTCATTGGCGGGAAGTGATGCAGAATAAACCCTAGAAAACCTGCATCAGGTAGGTCGGGCAGTAGGTACTTGTCCCACACCCTTCCGATGGCGGGAGAGGGGTTTGCTGTTCCAATAGGAACAGCCGACAACTCTTACCTTATGCACAAGGGTTGCCACCCCGGAACATACACCTCTCAAAACATGCCGACGTGCCTCGGCTTGTGGGAACTTTAGTTCAAAAACCCAGAGAGAAGAGAATGCATCCCCAAAGGTAGCCTCCTTCAGAGCGCTCTCTGGGAAGTTTCACCTGCGAGAGAACAGCCCTCGGAGGAAACTTGTCATTTTCGGGAAGTTATTCTAAATTCTAAAAGTTTAAATTCTGAAATAATGTGACTGGGGGCTACTCTTAAAAATCGGGACTCCATTTAGAAGTATGAGGATTGGTCACCTCCGAATGAAACCTGCCATTTTTGGTGTATTTGGCGACGTTTTTCTGAGGCAATGTGAACTGGTGGGCGCCGCTGGCGCTTAGCAGAGTTCAGTAACCTGCTACATTATTTTTAGCACGAGGGCCATGCATTCCATCGGACTACACACACAAGCGAGACCTGTCTCACAATCACGCTCTACTGACATTGTTTTTATTTTAACAAAACAGCGAATAATGACGTTACTAGCCCTTTACACGTCACAAATGCTAATCTGGTAACGAATTTCTTTAAATAAATTTTCACAAACAAATGCCACAAGCGATTAGTATTTTTCTTCTACCCTATATGTTCTGGTATTTTTAAACATTTCTTACTTTCTTGTTTACCTAACAAATGAAAAGGAAATCCACAAAGTCTTAAATCACGCCTTACACACATTTCCACAGATCATACAAAATAGTTCAAAAAGGGGATGGATGGACTTGATATAACGCAGCCGAAAAATAAAATACCTGCGAAGTCTCGTAATATATTTATAAATCGTATTCACTATTTAGTGTACAATTAATGTGATACATGACTAGCCGCATTCAGGTTTCATAAAGTAAAAGGAGACGTTGAAACTTTCAGTAAATCAACGAAAATGCCGTTCCTGAAAGAATTGTTCAATTTTGAGTCTATATCAACATGACTGTCAGAAACGCTGAGACCCAATCCAAGGTATAAACAGGATTACGAAAGGTGTAATGATATTTGCAAACGTTGGAAAAGTGAGCATATTTTACAATATCAGACTGCGTACACAGACCATGGAGAAAAAGACAAAGTACTCCGTAAGGCTCTACTTGTCGTTGTACAACGAACCGTGGGTTGTGAAACCGACTTGAATATTCATAAATGGCATTGAAATCGTCTGACTGTCATAATGAGTTCGTCGTCTAAGAATTTCAAACGAAATGCAAGTCAGTCAAATACATGAAAAGAGCTTCTTGTTAATGAGTCAATAAATTCGGAAATAATATGTTGAACAGCTCTTCAGCGTCGGATAAAATCAAATTTCTCTTATTATTATAAAATGATTTACTATCTACTCGTTTTTAGTCAAATAAGCGTTTTACACGCATAAGGATTAAATTTTACTAAACTATTACCCTAACTTTAAAACCTCATCTACGAACAGTCGTTTTATGGGAAGCAGATTGCATAATTAATAAATTGTCGTTATGACAGAACCATCTAAATACTTTAGCATTATGTTTTACTTCAAGGGAAATATTTAGCCATAAAAACTGCTTCCCATCAGAACATTAGGAGGTCGTTCTTCTAAAGTTATGCTTAACTGTAAATAGTGGATCATGGTACGAATAACAACATACAATTAAAAAATCAAATGACTCAATATCATTTCGTACATCGTAATATCCACATCGTTCATAATACTTCAATATTTTGAATTTTATTTACAAGAAATCTTATTAAATCAAATCGACGATTTGTTTTGTTCTTTCAAGTGCAGAAATGTTTTTAAGTCTCTTACATAATCGTCATCCCTATAATTTGAAGTTATTGTATTGAATAGGCTACAATGATACTGTAGAGTTAGTGTACCGGAAGAACAACGAAATTCGGTATGAAGCAGAGTAATTAGGTTTAGTATATTGATCAAATATGGAGCTAACAAAGAAAACTGTAAAACATATCATTTACTTTAAAAGTTGAATTTTCTCGAAATTCCTTAAGAAAATGTTACATTATATTAGACATTTCTTACCAATTCTAAAGTTTTTTCCGATTTAGTGGTCGAAATTTGCTCAATAAATGCAAGAAAAAACACTTCCAATGAACCAAAAGTGTATTTTGTAACTTGACTAGAACTATCTGCAAAAAAATCCATAACGTTTCCAACTGTAATCCGCGCAGCACCTCCACCACGAAAAACACAAACGTTATTACATTCAATGTAGATGTACTGTATAAACCACGTATAATTGTTTAACTTAGAATACACAGTTATAGATTATTCGCTGTAACTTTCCATATTACTCATTGTAAATCATTTCACCATTCAGGAAAAATACCAATGAATCCGGAAAAGTAAGTCGTTTCGAACATAACTAAATCATATACGAGTAAAATATTTTAATTTAACGTCTGTTTTGAATTAATAAAACAATTGATGACCTTCCACGGGCACTATTTTTTATTTATATTGTGACGACGTTTCGATATCGACGTTTTATATCATCTTCAGGTATTTTCCTACACAGAATGTATGTACAATAATTGTTTTGTTTTTTAATTTTATTCTTAAAAACTTTTATCTTTTGATTTACAGTTTGGTTCATAAATTTACAAGTATTCACAAAAATTACGGTAAATAATTCACATGTTGGCTCGTGTAGGTGGAGAGTTCAGTGACTTTACAGCCCTTGAGTTCTTGATTTGTAGTTCTGAGGTGTTTGGGGTGGAAGATGAGATGGGTGTATATTATAATTGTACAAAGTAAACAAAGACAAGCTAAAGTATACAAAAATAAACAAACAAATTAATATAATAAACTAGCATAACTAAACGATTAACAAGTTATTAAATTGACCCTGTTTTCTTATTAATTTGGTAAATACCTCTTCTGTAGGGAAAATAAAAGGTATGGAAACGTCGTCACAATATAAATACAAACTGTCGTATATGGTTATTAATTATTTTATTAATATACGAGTAAAGCTTCTACTTTTTTAAACATCCACATTATCTTTGGCAAAATTTCTCTCCAAATATTTATTCATAGCTTGGTGTACTATGTACTAGTTTCAAAATTTTCTGTCTAGGTTCTCAAGACTTAAAACCCAACTCTACTTAAAACAACAGTTCATCACAGTTCGTCACAGCTCAGGTTTCACTTGTCTTATTTCGACGCGCAAGTCAAAAAGTTGTAAATTATATTTTCGTCATTTTCCACAGTATATACCTTAATTTACAAGTCACAATTTTTTTCATATTTATGGTGTTTCTTAAGTGTAAATTAATAATATATAACGGATTTTAAAAATTTATTTTCCAAACTCACAGATATGATGGAAGAGGATAAAAGAAATATATTATCTTGAATAGTCAAGTTCCTGAAACTCATATTGAGCGAGTATTGAGTATGCAAGGATGTGATTGAGTGTGGTTGAGAATAAAATAATGGTTTATGTTTTCTCGTACTTTATTCTTCTAATAAAATGTTCCAAATGAGCTGAATTACCCTGAGCGCAGAGCAGGTATCAACGTAGCTGGGAATCCCGTGTTCTATGTATGTTTTCCCGTAGCAAGAATTCTTGCTACTAATTCCGCTTCCGAGTCTATGGTGGTAGAATACAGTTCTGCTTTCATGTAGAACCAGTCCTTTCCGCGGATCTAGCAGGACAACGTACAAATCCCACATGCCAAGGCACCTCGGCCTGTTTTGAGAGGTGTATGTTCCGGGGTCGCAGACCTTGGGCATACGGTAAGAGTTGTCCACTATTCCTATTGGAATAGTCGTCCAACTGCCTCCTAAACTGGTCAAGGCACGGAGAGGGGAAAGATGCGACCCCACAGCAAACCCCTCGCCCGCCATCGTAAGGCGAGGGACAAGTACCAAATGCCCGACCTACCTGATGCAGGTTTTTCTAGGGTTTTCCCTGCATCACTTTGAGGCGAATTGGCTACGTTGCTCTACCTTTCCGCATTCCCCCTTTCACTCCTTTTCCTATGCTATAAGAGGGGAGTTGCCACTATTTGGATTACCCTATACATAGCCTGTCTACACTTACAAAAAAATGGTTATTTAACAAAATATATATTTTCTGTCTCCATCACATGTCAGTTTGGTAAAAGTATGTTTAAACACACTGTATATAATTTTCGACACCTTGTTTATATCTCGCAATTTGCATACGAAGTATATGAACATAGCGTCGTAATTTCTATATCTCCAAACTGTTGAGTAAGTGCTTCCTCATTATAACTTACTAAAATGAGATATCCAATTAATTTGATGATGTACGGAACGAATTGAGGTTGTTAATAGTAGTGCAAGATATTCGATTCAAATTTGAAGGGATTGAACACCGCCGTCTTCGTCGAGCTGACTATTCTAATGTTTTCCTGTAAAAATTTAGAATGTGTGTTATATGTAAAATTTGTTTATTTATATACATTAATTATAGTTTTCCTGCTTGTTTCATATGCCGACTCCAGAGACGACGGATAGTCATATATTCTCATGTTTGTTTTTCTTCTTGTGGTTTATCCCTAAAAATACTTTTTGTGTGTGCAGTTATACAATTAAGCAGAAAACGTTATTTATTTTGTCTCGAATTGCAAATATTTAATTAAATAGAATTTGATTAAAAATAAAATCCAATAACAGTAACTTATGTGAAAATTTAACCGCATCAATAATAACGGTCTCAGAAAAATATATACCAATATTGTAAAAATATCACTTCAAAATACAAAATTTGAAGAATTTTGCTTTTGTAGCTTATACCCTTGTAAATACATTTTACTTTGATAATGCGGTATGCAAAATGGGTAATCAGCAAGAGGTTAATAATACATTGTAAGGTTAGACTCGGTCAAACTCACTTGGTCACTGTCTCGTAAGTTGCATATGGGACAATTTATATGTATATTTCTTAATTCTATTTATTGCATGTTGTGTTACATAGCTTTTATTTTAATATTGGAACATACATCAAGTTATGACACAGTATTCATTTAGTTTGTTCCAATCAGACTGAGAAAACTTTACGCGAAGTTCCAAAACAAGACCTGAATGCGCTGCGGAATTAAATACATCGATAAATTTGTTAAAATTTGTAAATCACAATAATAAAATATTCATACGTTAAAATAAAAAAAAATCCGTTTGATTAAAAATCTTCATATGTTCAGAAAATTGAGTTGCTCCGGCCATTTCAATATGAACGACACGTATCAGTACATGAAGTCAATCTCGCAAACCGGAGAATTGTTCTTCAATTTCAGTTTAAACGTGGAAAATGAGTGTGTTTGTATCTGATAATGCGGTTTCCCCGTCATTGTATCAACTGAGGAAACTATGAGAATCGCACGGTCGAATGTCGACACAAGCAGGAAGTTTTCGAGCTGTTCTAATAATTTGATGCACATCTAAGGACTCGAGAGCCTGTCATTATTTCAACGGAACATGGTAAGCTGTATCGCATATATTTATATTTTTTTATGTCTGAAAATTTGAACAAAAAATATAGCGGGTGTTTTAACAGTGAAGCACCACGACGGGAGAAATAATTCAGATCTGTGTCTGAGAGTGCGAACACACTGGATTAGGTATACTTATTTCAGACCTACCAGTATCCTTCCATACATCAATGTTTTCGTTAGTGTACTCGATTTATATACTCGAGTTAACAATTTCAGTACATACAGGTTTCTTCCGCTTATGAAGCCGGCCTCGCTTGTATTAAAATTTTTCCCTTTACTCAAATCACTTCAATTCTTACACTTTTGCAGAGTGTTATCGTTTTCCTACAAACCTACCGTCCGAGATCGCCCATGCATGACTTTTTGTATCGTATCCAACTTGGTTCTACTTATACACTCGCTCAAATAATATATTACGTATTAAATACTTATGTTGACTCATTAACATTTCCACCGCAATAGTGTAAAAGATTCATTACACGGGGAAAAAACCCGCACGAAATCTATCACAACAGAGTTCTAAAACATTTATAAATGTAATATTTACTCTATTTTTGTCGATGTTAACACATCTGATGACTTAAAACCTTTACAGAAGCATTTGTACAGCGTCATATTGGTTTCAACATATGTCATAAGCACTTCGGCATCGAGAGAATGTGTTGACGGAATCTAAAATAGCTATTTTGAATCTATCAGACGTTAATCTTACACGTGCTACGATATACCCCGCTATATTAGACAATTTATTCTCAACCTTTGACTTCAATGATTCTACTTTTTCATGAAGTTGACAGTGTTCTGCGACCATACAACTTTTTTTGGTTACATTTTCAAAGATTGGCTTTCTTTACGTATGCATGGCGAACTAAAGAATCACAAAGGTAAAGTAAAACTTCTATGGAGTTTATTCTCATGCTAAGCCGTGACACATTAACGGATTCTCAAGAATTCTGAAGAATGTTTATGTGAAACTCGGTGAAAATACGAAGTAGATGGTTTTCAAGACAACGTAGTGTCAAAAAAAGTTGCATCAATCTAATATCTAAAAACATAAGTTAATTCACATTGTTTCAATGAGAAAGTATTAATCTGTCATATTTCCAGCGTCAGATTAATATCGATTAGGTTGTTTCCTATAGAGGTTGAGCTGTAGTAAAACACCTCGCTTTGACCTTATAGAAAATTATATTTTTTTTACAAATCAATAATTTAATTTAAGTTCACTTGAACTACACGAAGCATTTTATCCCACTTTTTGGCTAATAAGAAATACATGAACTTCAGTTTACATACAAAAAAAAAATAACTTACCATATTCTGTTATCTGAAAGACATCACCCCTAAGACGTTCAAATTTTCTGTCAATTCATATAAATGGTACCGCTTTCACTAACTTTTAATGTTTGTTAAGATTCTTGCCTGTGTTATTTATGTTTTGAGAGTTCATCAACTGTAATTGGACCGAAATTCAGCGAGAGTTCATTATAAATAAGTTCTTCTTTACAACCTATAATTGGCAATAAAAAAATGCACATAGAAATTAATAACGAATATTTCTATTAATTACATTCACGGCGTTCGAGAAAGCATCTGGCAACATTTATGAATATATTAGCTACAACTGACTCACACCATACCTTCGAAAACCAAATAGTCATAATAACAAGGTGAGATACAAGAGATCCAGATCATTACAGGGGCTAGTAATAAATATCAATAATTATGTCCTAAAATCTGAGCAATACTCGAGAAAGAGACCTCGAAATAGAACTGGTAGGGAAAATCACAAGTATTGTAATTTTAAATACCTACTTCATCGTAGATAGAACTTCCTGCTTCCTCAAAGTGCAAGATTTACGCCCTATCGACCTCATCCTTCCCCCAGAACACTCCGGCACCTCCTAACCCACCCCATCCTCATATCCGCAGACCCCATCCACCCATTCAATCCATCCCATCATATTGTACAACACCAGCGAACCCTCATAACTCAACAAAGTATGCCCCTCAGACACCCAAAGTAAAATACAAGAAAAATTTGCAAAATTATGTTAATTGCTGGATTAACTTAAGTGCCAAGTTCCCAGGTTAATTATGTACATAATTTTAATTGTATATACTCTAATATTTTATGTAACAACAAATAATCGTAAGATAAAAGTTTTGTCTAATAAATAAAAAAAAAAAAGTGCAAGAGTTCGAGAAATTAATACAGAAATTGAATACAAGCAGCAAGTTGGCGAGGCGAAATGTTTACGTAGAGGAAAATAAATAACTCGTGGCATAATGTAAAGTACCTTCAATAAATGTTTACTCGTGTAGAGCTTTCCTCAAAAGAAGAGGTAAATAAAACTATTATTTTGAAGAAATGCAGCACTATTCAAGCCGTGTTAGTAAACATTTAACCAATGCTTACTTTCACACAGGTGTGCGGTAAATGCAAGATTGGGCAGAACATGAAACTCGCACCAAGAGCATTGAACCTGCCAGGATAGTTTATCTTCGTTAGAGAAGGACGATAGTCACAGACGTCGAGGAGCGTAAAAGCAAAATAAGAAAGTAGTAGGCATGACATATTACAGAAAGATAAGTCAGACGGACAACGACGGCTCTGAATTAGAAGCGCGAATTCGTACACGCCAAGAGGGCAACCATTTTAATATAAAATTTATTTCACCGTTTTATACTTTATTAAGGACATCAAATTATTGAACACAATTATTACGTTACATTTATTCCTCACCAAATAACATAGACCCTTAATCAGTACCCAGAACGTATGCAAATACAGAGTGGGTCATAGAAAAGTAACCGAAATTATATTCCGTTACATTATTATTTTTGGGATGGAATATGAATACATAATTTCGGCTAGCTATATAGTAAACACTATATTCTACACCATATTAACATTACTTTTCGTTTTATTACCCTTTACATGATTTGTTTGTGGTCTCAGTTTTTAAGTCGTAAAATGGGAAAAATGGGTAAAGTAAAGCCTCTACGCACTATAATAACAAAGGACTTTAATATCTTCCAGGCGAGTTTTTTGGTATCCTATAAAGTAGTGCATGTTTTCTGACCTGAAAAGTTGCGATTATGCACTTAATAATATACTCCCCGAGTACGATTGCTTATCTTCTACACGTTACGTAGTTCCGATAGATTTGCCATCATGTTGAGCTTCGTGTTTAAATGTTACGAGTAGCCTACCTGCGTCTGTGAGCGGCGTCGGCGGCGGCGACGGCGGACTGTGCCAGCCCGACGCGGAGGCCATCTTCCACTGACCTGGCGCACTCGCCAATCAGCTGACCCGACGACCAGTATAGCTCACACAAATTATACAAACGAGCCAACTGTCTAATTAAACATTTCAAAATGCCCACTCCATTCTTCTCTACGTAACCATTTAATCTCCATGCCTCATATCGAATCATACTTTCGGTCATCAAGATCCACAAATAATCCTACTCTCACGGCGTCATTCCTCTTTCGAACTTGCTTAGTTTTCCCTACACGACTACTTTCTACCTTTCTTTCTTTCCGCAGCTAGTATTTCTGGAACAATCCCTCGATTTATCGAGAACGTTCCTAATCAGTATGTAAATACCGACTTTAGAATTCTAAAGGGATATTCGATTTATTCCAAACATGATCTATCTGTATTTGATTCTTCTGCTAACCACTCATAAGTCATGAGCATTTGTCGAAAAAATATTTTCAGCGTCAATGAAACATCGGGACAATTCAAACGATCTCCTTCCAAAACGTAATTTTGGAATATGATGTCAGGCATGAAGTAATAGTTAAATCTAAATATATTCCTAGCTCAAATTTGAACAGGAACTCTAATCGCACAGGAGTGTCTTCGCTCGAGAAGACATCGAGATTTCATCCAACGACTTGCTCTACGATTCCTTTAGATTTTCTTTAACGTTTTCACAAGAATAGCTCCCACACAGATTAAAACAAGCAAGCGACCTACTACAACCAACTATTATTATTATTATTATTATTGGTAACTGCTTTTATAAACTTTGCGTTCGTTTCCGCTAATAAAATTATCTCCCCGTGTTATTCTGATTATCCTTAAATATAAAGAAAAAAAGTTATTTTTCTTTTACCTGTTCTAAAACTATTAAAGCCATTCTACATGAGCCTGACGTTTTAAGATATACATTTTGGAATCGGGGTATAATTATTAAAAATACAGTTCTACGCTTCAATAGTAATTTAATTCTTTCCTAGCTACGAATTTAATGTAAGCTTTTCCAATGAGAACCTACAGTGTAGATTTGTCGATTACTCGATGACATGATGGTGACTGTAAGCTTTGACAAATGTCGAAAATCAATTATTGATTTGAGTCCCTTGAAATAGCCACAAACCACCCCTTTATCGTTGTTATCGAAACTTAAAGACGCATCCTCAAACCACTAGCATTATCTGGAAGCATATTAGAGACGAGTCTCCTTTAAAAAAAACGTTCAAAACCGTAATAAGAACGAAACTATCATAATTTTTAGCATTAGTTTGGCTCCATTGACAAATGACCTAAACTGACAGTTGAAAGAACCAAATGGCTCTTTGGATACGAGCAGCGAGATATTTTTATAATGCCTACGGATATAGCTGTGCTACATACATACTACCAGTTTTGACGAAAAACAAAAACTTTAAAAAGTCTATACTCACTTCATACACCGTATTTATCGTTACACAACAACAATATTAATTTATAGGAAGCAGCAATACGAAACGGGCATCAGAGATTATATCTAAATAATGATACTTCGTTACTTAAACTTTTAAGAACGATAATATTCCTCAAACATGTACTTTATTAATTAAGAACGAAACTTTATTTAAAAGAATCTACGATAAGCAAAAGATAAAAAACGGGCATAATACAGTGAAGCTAATGAATTAGAAATACTTTATCTAAGTCGAACTTTGATGGCATCACTGACAAAAACAGGTTGCTATAATAAAATGTTCCGAAAATATTAGCAGTCTCTACATTGGTATTAAATAATGTACATTAAGAATAAAATACTGGCCCAGTCGAAAATAAATTTTATTTTTCAGGGTAAATTTATAATCGCTAATACTTGAGCAAATTCCTTATTGGCCATGATTCAAATTTTATTATAACTGTATTTCACATACTCTTCATAACACTTTCAATGTTATCGGGCAAATTATAGACCTATTAATATATTTCATAACGATGTCAACTTCTTCCATTTTCTTTAATACATGAATGGTTAATATCTTTACCAAATGACTGAACATAATTGAAGCTATTATTTTTTAAAATTAAATTCTCATTATTTGAGCTTTTCTTTCTATTTTTGAAATAATTGGCCACTGTTTGGAGACCCCGAAATCTAATAAGATCAACAGATGGAACTTTATTTCATAGTTTGGTCTGGATTCTCCAATCGGTCGATTTTAAAATAAACATTTTCTACTTTGTTTGTCGCCTTTTTAGATCCTACGAGTAATCAGCCATGAACTTAACGAAACAGACTACAGTACACCAAATTCTCACATAATATTGTCTTTTAGTAAAGAATTTGCCATTGTATTTCCAGTATCTTCATAATCCTAATAAATTGTTTCGAATTTGCTAATATCCGCCTTCAGATTGTTTTCTTTCTATTTTTTCTTAACTGAGAATGTACTAGTCTTTCTCTTGAATGGGCCTATAATAATTTTGCTTTAAGAATCATTTACGTTTTTATTTTCAAATTTCAATTTGGCTAAATATGAATTTGGAAATAAATTTAGTTGTCCGTCTTTGAGAGGAAACTGATGCGCTATACGTGCTACGCAGACGATGGAAACCAGCACGACAGACAGGAGAGCTTTCAAGCAAGTTCGGCTATACTTGTGCTGGTCTAAAATAAACTAATAAAAAAACAAGCCTCGAAATAGAGCTGCAGCACCCCTTCATGCGCTCCCTATAAGACTCCAAAATACGAACGAATCTGGTTAATTTGTTTGTTCTACTATGTGAGTGTATAGCGGATTAATATCGACGACAGACAGTTGTAATTAAATTCGGTATTTAAAGCATCGTTGATTTGAGGACACAAGCGATGACTTTCGAAGACAGAAATTACTATCTGAACTGCATAATTGACAGTCGCTTAAATTAAAAATATTAAAGTGATGAAAATTCAATTTTAAATATAAATAAAGCAAAATATCATTTTCATCCTTCGCCTTTTTCACGAATGAAGAAGAAGAAAGTGTAGACAGGCTATATATAGTGTAATCCACATAGTGGCAATTCCCCTCGTATAGCATAGGAAAGGGACTGAAAGGTAGAGCAAGGTATCCAAGGGTTAACTAGAGTCTTGGACTGTAGTTTTAAGAATCCTACCAGGCAACTCGCCTAAAAGTGATATAGCGAAAACCCTAGAAAAACCTGCATCCGGTAGGTCGGACATTTGGTACTTGTCCCATGCCCTCCGATGGCGTGAGAGGGGATTTCTGTGGGGTCGCAGCATTCCCGTCTCGATGATTTGACTAGTTCAGGATGCAGCTGGCCGGCTTTTCCAATAGGAATAGCGGACAACTTTTACCGTATGCCCAAGGTCTGCGACCCCGGAACATACACCTCTCAAAACAGGCCGAGGTGTCATCCCCTAACGTAGTCTCGTCCAGATCTCTCTGGGAAGGTTCGACTGCGAGAGAACAGCATTTTTTTTTAGGGCAACAGGCTACATGAGGGTAATCCACTTTGGGCAACTCCCCTTTAATAGCATAGGAAGGGATTTGAAAGGGGGGATGCGGAAGGGTAGAGGAAGGTAGCCAAGGGTTAACTAGGGCCCCCGGGCCATATTTTAAGGATCCTACCCGGCATTCGCCTAAAGGAATGCAGGGAAAACCTTAGAAAAACCTGCATCGGGTAGGTCGGGCATTGGGTACTTGTCCCACGCCCTTCCGATAGCGGGAGAGGAGTTTGCTGTGGGGACGCAGCATTCCCTTCTCCGTGCCTTGACCAGTTTAGGAGGCAGCTGGCCGACTATTCCAATGGGAATAGCGAACAACTCTTACCGTATGCCCAAGGTCTGCGACCCCGGAACATACACCTCTCAAAACAGGCCGAGGTGCCTCGGCTTGTGGGAACCTTAGTTCAAAAACGGAGAGGAAAAGGCATCCCCAAAGGTAGCCCCTTCGTATCTCTCCTAAAAGGTTCTGCCTGCGAGAGAAAATCCCTCGCAGGTTACCTGCGAGAGAATCCTCTCGCAGGCTTTCTTAGAACAGCATAGGAAAGGGACTGAAAGGGGAATAATAATGTTTCCAATTCAACTACGACAGATTTCGTTTTTCGACACTTCACTGGTTACTTGTTCTTATGAAAGGTCATTCTGATAGTCATTAATCACCCATAATACCAATAATAATTCCTCTTCTATAACAATTGTTATTTGTTACCATTTACGGAAAAACCTACAAATCGAATATTGACTTCAGAGTAACGTCCTTCTCATGCATTATCATATTACTACTCAATTAAATGATCGTTGTCGACAAGTAAACAAGAAACTACGAAGTGCTAATTTTTCACTACCACGATAGCGCTTGATTCAATTGCCCTGGTGTCTCAAATACAACCTGAAATGACTACTCAAAGACTTACCACCTACATTAACAAGTGTACAGTCCCTTGTCAATCTTATCAATACATTCAGCAAACGTGATTTATTTAATATTATTTACAATACAAGAACGTATATTACTAGTACGACCGTCGAAATTAGTGAACTTGAAGATATCTAACATGTTCGAGAGGAGTCTTACGTCGACGTTTGTAAGCTCCATAGTTGTATTGTTCCTACAGGCACGTTGTAGTATGGGCTACTCTGCTCTCAGAACCTATGTGCAGGTGGAGTGTCAGACATCAGATTCTGGGAAAGAATTTAACGTACAACTAATCGCTCATTGTGTCATTTATTCAATTCCTGAAAACGAAATAACTGAACTACTGGCATAGGGTTTTCGAGGCCAATGCGGGAGTATCCTCTTTTTTTTCTTTTTTTTTTTAAAAAAAATTGTTTAACTTTGTAAAAATTTACAATATAGTAGTGCTGAGTTACATTGATAGTGTAACCACTAATTCACATGATACGTGGTAGGGAAAACTGCTCATTAGCAGATCTCAGCTTTCAAATGTGATGGTACGATATTTGAAAGTACAAACATTGTAGTTTTGTTTATTGAATGACATATCCTGGGGGTAAATATTGTACAAGTAGTGTCAAACAAACCTTACATGGGGCTTAGTTCAGAATTATAGGATCTCGGACATAGGTTTGAATGACAGCATGTAACTCTAATACTAGGAAAACCTAAATGTACATAGCGGGGACAAAATCGAAATACAAATGTATTTCGTAAACAAACGCAAGAAATTGAACTCTACAGTTCCAGAAAGGCTATATACACAATTATTCGTGCGGTTTCATTCTTCGTAATATAAAACGGTTAGTTCTCTAACAAAAGTTAAAAAGAAACTTAAACTTCTCGGATGAAACTGGAAGTTATCGCCCTAATTGTCGGAGATGCTGAATTCAGAATTTGTGAGTTTAGGTTTTTTAATAACAACTCAAAATATCGCGTCATTGATAGAAATCAGAATTATTTCAATATCAATTATTTGCTGAATGTTGATAACTGCCAACAATAAATTGCACGATTTAAATATTAACAGTCCGGCTGATGTTAGATCTGTTTTAACTAATAGATTTTATTAAGTATTATTTTGTTTTATATCATCTTAAATAAAGTCTCTATTTACAAAATTAAACAAACTAGGGACAAGAACTTTGATAGTTTTCATATCAATTCGGACTATAAATTAATATTTTGCAGAAACATAACTGTAGATAAAGTGGATAATGTAAGATTTTGGACCGAGACATGAATATCACAGAAAAAATAATTATACATAACTTATGTTCTGCAACACATATAGTTTTAATTTTAACATAACATTTAACTCTGATCAGAAATTTATAGGCTACAGATTATTCTTTTTTAATCAAACACAATAAATTAAAATTTCGAAAAAGTGGTCAGACCGAAGAAAAGAAAGTATTCCACTTTTGTCCCTCGAAGTTGTTAGAGCGCGAAAACCCCATAGCATTGGAAACGTTTAACAAAATATGAATGGATAAGATTACTTTTCGTACTGCGAATTTTACACACAAGAATTTCTACACAGTGGATCGCCAACAGCTTGAAGTTGCAACATACAATTGAGATGTGCTACGTCAAACTAACCTGTCAATGCGTCAGACTGTTGTGAAGATGCACTTGACGTTAACGGTCGGACAAGAACGTAAAACTCCAAGTTCCTCCAATTGATGGCAACCCCCGTTCGCCGGCGCACGGATAGGTCTCGGTGTGCGTACAGTCGTGACAAGGACGAAGCAAGGTCGCAGGACCTAGCAGACGACACGACACCAGGACCGAAACAGACCAGTTGTGTTCCCAGAAAGAACTTGTTACTAAATACCTATTGCCCATTACTCTTGACGGTTAACAATAAATAACATTTTTGGCTGCGTCAAGGAGGCGCAAGAGAACATTTCAACTGATTAGTGATTACGCGGCAGCAGACGACAGAGTATTGAGCCAACGAGGCGCCGCCGTCAGAAACGGCCAACTCGTTAACTGCGAACCAAAACACCGGCTGCGGCTAGTCGAACTGACGTTTGGTCGCGATGTAAACAAATCGCTATTTTTAGCATTACGGTCACCTGAATTTAAAGAAAAATTATGCTTCATATACGACGTTGGCCGGGAATCGTTTACAAACGCCGATATTTGGTATGCATATTTACTGCGGCATTTACTGTGCTAGTCTACTACTTAATTCATTGGGAAATATTGTGTACTAATTTAGAGGCGAGAAGACAGGTGGATAAGTTGGTAAGTTACGCTAAACCTTTGTATAAATTGTGTTCCTCCGCTATATTACCATTATTAACATTTGTACTCACGTAAATATTTAACAAATTCTCCAGTGTCATCTTCATTCGAAAAGACAAGCTATTGGAAATTTATGCGAGTATTTATGTGCTGACATGAAAATACAGTCTTTATCTTGCCACCCGATGCATTCTGAGAAAGTAGTTTTTCAATCTTCCTGGGAAGAAACGACCATCGTTTTTAAAACGTCGTACAAAATAAACGACGGATTTTTCGATCCGGACTGGTTTCACGCAGCAGGCCTCAAACATCATCCGGATGAAGCAGAGTTTGAAACTGTCTTATATGACTTAGCTGGTAACAGGTTAAACATTTCTATATCATATGACCAAATGAAGAGGTTGGGCAGACTTCGGTTTTCCAAGACTCGAGATAAATTAGAACGCAGTATTGAGATGCAGAATATTTGGTATCTTCTCTTGAGTAATGAATACATGTACTCTATCCTTTACGCTGACAGGGACATTTTCCCACTTTTAATCGGAACGTGTGGACCCTTTTTTGCAGTTGAATATTTGGAACCAATGAAGAGTTCATCTGGTATACTGTCAGTACTAGAAGTGGATGGAAGCTGGTCTCACAAACTAAGACTTGCAGTGTTGATCATGGATTTAATGGAAGAGCTGGAGTCTGGAGTGCCTGACCCATTACATATATGTGACATAAAATTGAGTCATTTTGGTTACACAAAAGGTGCCCAACGGCTCAAAATCCTAGATCTCGAAGCAGTTTTTCCTCGTAATATTGTGAATGATATTATGAGAAAGAAACTAAGTTGCACCCATGACAAAGACTGTGACTTTTACGATTGTCGATCTCGTTGCAACCAGGAAACTCATCGTTGTGATTTAGGTGTTACTAATAACAATTTACAAGTGGTGTGTGAGAAGATATTTTTAGGTTGGATTCTGTCTGGTACTGTTGTCATACCTGGCTTGTTAATGACACAAAAAACTCCACCATCTCTTGCAGCACTCCTCCGCATGTGTGCTAATCCAGACCATCAAATGGGGACTGTGTCAAGATCTGCTGTGCATCAAGATACCCAAAGACGTCTCTATGCAACATTAACTGAAATGCAATTCATGTATGAAAATAATGTTTTTGTTTAATCTGCTTTGAAATGATACATCTGTACTTTGACAAAGATGTTTGTCCACATAGTATTAATCCTTTCATAATTGAAATAAATGTATTTTATTCAGATATATACATTATTTGAATAAAATCTCCCAATATGTAAATACTTGGAATTTAAATGTTTTTAGTGTTTGAACATTTAACACAACTGTTTAAATTATTTAAAATTGAGTTATATCTTTACAATTCACCTAAAATGCTTATTTGAATAAAATAGGTATCATGCATCATATCCCAGAAAATATTCAAACTCAAGTTAGTACATCAGAGGCTTCAAGTGGAAAAATTCCATAAACTTTTTTTTACTTCTATATTTGATTAAATGTATGGATTTGGCAACAAATTTACAGCACTACCAGTTCATATGTCTTGTAAATAATAATTCACAATCTGATGAACATCCATATATGAATTACCTATCAAATCAATTAATTGTACTGCTCATTTATTACGAAAGTGTCAAATTGCACTTAATCTTCAATTATTGTACTGTCATATCACCTCTATCATCTTATGAACATGTAACATGAATGCTATTACCACACAACACCTTTGGAAACATTTCCAAATAATTAACAGAATTGAAAATGAATAATTGGTAATTAATAAACATATCTTACCTTACATACTCTAGTAAATTTGCATTTGAATACACTTGAGCACTACTAGTCAAACCATTTTTCTGTCATTATGTCAATGTTAAAACTGTAACTGAAAACTCAATTTTAAAATAGTAGTATGTAGCCAGAACAACTCAACAATAATAATAAAATATGTCAGCGTGAAGCCATTATGTTCTTCCAAACTGTATCAAAAGATGAATTCTAAATCCAATACAATATCAATTGAAATGTATTTAGGGCTTAGCTTAAAATGTCTCCAAATAGCCAAGCACAGAAATAGATGCAATGTTCCAATGACAAGATTAAATCATCATCCATTACTCCAGAGTTCAAGAAAAATTGTGTTATGAGAAACACAAAAATTAATTTCCACATTACAATTCATAAATATGACATGACTCACAATTATTAGCAATTGATTTTATTTAAAATCAAATTTTAATTCAATTTTTGTAGTCACATCAACTGCTAAGGTCAGTAGACTTTCTACAGTGTTGTGTTTTACTTGGTTGGTGATCTAATTTGTAGAGGTTTTTTGGCATTGGAACTGTGAATATAAATTATCAACAGCAGGTTTCAGTTACTAAACAAATTATGGAACACTGTAGTATTTAATTACCAACTTCTGGTGGCATGAAGGCAGTGAATGACCTCTATGCCACAGGTCGGCTAAATTGTGTGAAAACTTAAAATGAACATGTATATTTATTTTACCTGAAGTATGAATTCTCAACAGCAGTGTTCAGTTCAAACCAAATTATGAAACACTGTAGTACTTAATTACAGACTGCCTGAAATATTTATTTTCTACTTACAATTCAACATTTATTTCAGTTAGGCAGCTTATATGTTAGTCTCACAAATAATTATTGTATCAATTACATTATTTTTATTCCAAATATAATAGTTTACTGCATAGTTATTTCTGTGAAAATTATATTATTGATCATGTACAAACAAATAAGACAGGTAATTTAATGAAATATGAGCTATATGCAATTTTGCAAAAATGATTGTATTGCATTTCAAACATACATGATTTATCTTCTTCATGCAACATATTACACATATAATTTTGGAAACAATTTGACCTTCTTCAAATATTTAAGTGACATTTATTTCAAGCTAAATAATAAAACTACTTTAATTAGCATATTTCATATGATAAATCCACACAAGATCCCATGGTATTTGTACTGTGTATCTCAGCCTTGTCTCTCACAGAAAAATGTGCACATTATCTTTCATTTTCCCTTGAAGCCAAGAATTCTAAACGATTCATAACTTTAGCCATGTCACCATTTTTTGACAATCTAAGGAAATCAGTTTTTCTGACTCGTTGAATTTCTAACCATCCCGGGACACTAGAAATTATTAATTTAATATGTTCCTCCATTTCATCTGAAATAAAAAATTGTCATTAATCAAATAAACAGAAATTTAATCAGTGTCAATACACAATTTCTTATAAAGGGAAACCTGAAGTGAACAATTTAATATGTTTCAACAAATCCATTTTCATATGAAAAATAATCACTGATAATTATACCTAAAATCCCCAGAATAATAGAGGACATTAGAGAGTGATTTTTAGATCAACAGTTAATAAATAAGTGCTAAAGAAGGCTGAAAAAATGGACAAAACACAGATTATATATTGATATAGTCCTTCACTTCAAGACCTGGGCACAAAACTAATAAATCGGAAAATTAATACTTACTATTTGATAACTGCTCCCTGAAACTATTCCGAAGCTTGTCTAGTACTAGTTCGAGTTGAAGAACACTTTTCCTCTCACCAACAAATAAATTCCTGAGTATTCTAGCAATCTCAGGCAATCGCATATATCTTATTGACTCCTTTTCTGCAGCTGGTGGCCTTGTCATTGCCATTAGAGTTTTAGCAGCTTGCTTAGCACGCACCTGAAACAAAATCACTTTAATGCATTATGTACCATAGAAAAAACAGGGTAGTAAATAAAGAAAATTACGTTTACAAGATACATCAAAGTATTAAAAACTGATAATTTTAAATTGCAAGTAATAAACTTAACAGAACAGCTTCTACCTGTGTATTTCTTTGCATGGTTTCTTTGCAGTCAATGACTTTTATATAAGCTAATTATATTACCCTGCTCATTTGAAATGTAACATTAATTAACATCAGAAACTTGTTCTAAAATGAACAAGAGAAATAATTGTCAAGATTACCAGTTACTTTTCAAATTGTCAGTTTGAGAATAACAATTAAGATATTTGAAAACTGCAAAGAATATAAAAATTTAAAACAATCTAAAATTACTGGTGTTGATATAAATATTCAAAATCCTATGGCTCTATTGATGGCACTATGATGTAAAAAATTGACAAATTTAAAACAATTACACACACCTTTTCCAAAAGTGCTTTTGGTATTCCCTTGAATAATTCAGCCAAAGGAGATTTCATTATTGGACTTTCAGTAACAGTTGTTTTAGTTGGTGTATTTTCAGGGTTATTTTGTTTCTCACTCACAAGTTTCAAAGCTGTCTCCATCCTCTGGTTGCAATTAAACATATTTTTAGCACGTTCTGAAAAAGTAAGTATAGTCCACAATGTTGCATTTAATATCCTTGTAAGTTATAAAATGATGAAAGAGCTTATGTATGAGTACTATTCTGTGACTCTAATAGGAAATATCATTGACGCCTAATAACTTTTATATATTATGTACAACTTTAAGACAAAATTAAACATATTTTACAGGTTCTTTAAAACTTTTTCATTGGTTTCAAATATATTATAACAGTTGGGTGTTGAATAGGGCAATCTGATCGAGAACTGATTCACAGAGCGAGTGAACTCTGACCGAAAAGAGTCTTCTGATCCCAATTGAATCACTGAGATAAAGAGTGGTGCAACCACTCGTGCTCTTCTGCTCCTAACTGAATCACTTACTTAAAGAGCATGAGAACTGGAACAGATCAAGAACTCTCGAATTGAATCGGTTGTGTCAAAAAGTCTTCATCATTAACTAATATATCAAACATTTAATTACAAAGAATTATAACTCGTTAGTACAAAGGATGCAAATTTTGCTCTTAAACAATTTTTAAAATGGGGTCTCTTAGTAACAGTTAATATAATTTGCTATAACTAATTGTATCCCTTCTATAATCCTCCTATTGCTCGTAAACATTATCTATGTCTTTTCACCAGTTTATCCTCTCAAGGTCACTGCACTCTATCATAATAAAAAAACACCATACTCTGCTTTTATTAACTTTAAGAATGCACTTCACTTATAATCTCTGCGAAGAATTTTGATCACAACCTTAATTACTAAAATTAATTATATTATTAATGCAATGAAAGAGCGCATGAAAAAGTCCACAACAAAAGAAATACTGAGTAAATAAAAATTCAGCAAAATACAACAAACTGAAATTTTTAAATTGTGAAGTTTTATGGGTGCGCACATTGCCACATTACACAACTAAAATAATTCTGATGAAAAATTATTTCCCCAACTGTGTTCCTGTGTTAAGGTAAACGGTACCAGCAAAGGAATTTTTTGAACAATGCAATTTTAAAACTACAGTAGAAAGAATATAATGAGAGTTTTTAAATCCCATTTCAGTTTACCATCTAACTTTTTCGGTGGAATAGTACTTTTTTCTTCAGCTAGCTTCTGTAAATTAATGTAATAATTTTTGTTCAGTGGAATAGCAATTGCAATATAAGTGTATATATGAATATTGCTTATATATAATAATATATATTTTAAATAAATTACAAATACTTGGATAGATGCACAAAAACTTTGTTCCTCCTAAAAGAAATATCTGAAACCAATAGAACCTATTTGAAATCATCTAATTGTAAAAATAAAGTACCTATAGACATTTATTTTATTTTTATAATTATTTATTAATAAATACAAAATGAGTATAAATTTTGTTTCAAAAATTCACTGAAAAATCGAGAGCAAATTCAGGTAAACAACGTAAGATTAATTTTGGTGAATCGGGAGACCACTATATATATATATATAATTGCAATATTGGTATGGAAAGGAAAGCGAGATAGGTTGTGGCTTACCTGAAAGTGCGGACTGCCGGCTGGTGCACGGAATGGTGTAAAACTCCTTCCTGAAGAAGGAAGCCGAGAGCTTCTGAAGAACCTTCAGTTCCTCATGGCGACACCGCACTTCACTTTCAGGTAAGCCACAACCTATCTCGCTTTCCTTTCTATACCAATATTGCAATTATTTTTGACAATTTCATATCCTTACTAATATCATATATATATAGGAGCGGTGAGTAATGAAAAATAGCTAGGTCTTTCGATTCAGGAAATGGTTCGGATCCAATCACTAAAAGGAAGTTTTGCCCATCTCTAGTTGGGTGAAGTGTATTCAACATTCAAATCTAATATTGCTCACCCAAAACATCTTTGGCAGTGCTGTAAGTTGCTTCATTAGGAGGTAGTGGCAATTTGTCAGGAACAATAGCAGGAAGTTGGTCTACTTCAAATTCAGGATGCCACCGTGTAATCTTTGTCCTGTCAAGTTTGAGTGGAGGGTCCAAATTGTGTAGAAATTCCTAGAATACAAAAATGTAATGTTTTTATAATTATTAAGTCTTTAATGGAAAAAAACTAAATCATACAGATTTCAATCAATTTACTGAAACTCTGCTAATGCATTCCTTGAAAGAACTAAATTTTTATTTTAATGTATTATAAGTATTCAATAGCTTTCAATAAAAGTTGTATAAAATTTAAATATAAAACTTTAATATAACATGCAAACTTTTGTAATTGCTTAATGAGGGAAATTAATTGAAATAATGCTTTTTGAAATATATGATCAGCATCTGTTCTTAGAATATTTAAGACTACTTACTTCATGATAATTTTTTACAATTTCCAGTAGATTTCTGTGAAATATTTTCCGTCTCTCCAATAGTATTGAAGGAGTCATAATGCATCTCCCAGAAGCATCTATTACAAACAGTGTACAAAATATAAAAAAGTTTAAATGTAAATGAATCAACAATGTAAAAAAAACTTACCAGTACTTTTATCGTAAAGTGGAATTAATGTCAATTCATATTTATCCTTTTTAACTGAAGATTTGAAAGAGGTACACTTTTTCTGAGCATATGAATAAGCATCTGGAAAAACCCACTTTATTTGCCCAAGTGTGTGCTCGGTGAAATTCCTGAAATAGTTATGTTTTTATTAGTACTGTTTGAATGAAGCAAAAAGTTTTAACCATGATTGACAGACCTATAAAAACATAAGACCGTTATTTAAAATAAATAGATTCCACAAAATTTGTACAGATACAAGAAGCACTAACATTTGGCATTAAAATTACAGTAATTTTCAAACATTTGTTTAATCAGATGTTTTAAACGGTAAGAAAAATTTGCTGTAGAAAGCTGGCTGTCTCAAATCTTTCTCCCTCTCATATTTAGTTTCATACATTGCACACTGAAAACTATGGAATCATTTAACTTCAAAACCCACAATGAGACCACAGGGGAAAAAAGTAAATGATGTGCATTTCTCTGTCCTGAAGAAGGTGGCTTAAACCGCCATAAGTTTTAAATGTTCCTTCATGTCCAGCAAGGGCGTGAGCAGCTACTGGGAATTGAATTTGGAAAGTGAACGAATAGCCAGCCACCGTAGGACTGTCAAACTTGTTGAGACACTTCTCCCTGAAGGAGGAGGCTGAAAACCTCCAAAAATTTGAAGAACATCCTTTGGTCCCATGTGGTTACACCATTCTTCAATTTCAGGTGAACTACAAACTATCATTCTTTCCTTTCCATACCAATGTCGTTGACAACCCCATTCTTCATAATTGACATATAATTTAAAATAAAGTTACCTGCGCAACATTTCTTGAATGCCCGGTTGTAACTTAGAAAATGTTACAATCTCATTTCTGTTGTGCAACATTGATACTACTGTGTCCAAACAGCGAAATGACTCCTCCAGAAAACGATATGTGTATGGCAAGGGGAGAGCTGGAAGTTCAGCACGAGCCAAAGCAGCATATCGTTGATGAGCTGGAGACTTAAGAGGACTGGAAATTGGACTGTTTTTCTTTGGACTGCATATCATGGCACTCTTTTGTGGGCTGTTCAGAAAAAAAATTTAAAAAATTCACAAGCATACCTCAATCACATTTTACATATTTCGGTGACTTTTACACATTTGATCCATAAACCACTATAAAACTAAATTTACCTCACAGGAACTTCAATTTCAATTTGCTTGAACCTTTGCAATCTATATTTCTCCGGGGTATCCAATGCCTTGCAGGCAACTTCAAGTTCTTGTAACTTCTTTTTGCCATTATTGATCTTCAGAAGAGATTCTTTTAATTCAGCTAATCTTGCACTTCGTGACAATTTATTTCTTATGTCGCAAATAGAGAGTTCCTGCAAATAAGTCCTCTTATTCCTCTCTTAATTTAATAACTAAATTTTTACTACATTATTTTGTTATTGCTAGCTTATTTTTGTATTATGAGATCATATAAAAGGCTTGAAATTATTTAAGATTATGACAAGTATATAATGTGATTTTGGCATTAAGTCAAGGGTTTATTTTGCAAAAAAAAGTTTTTTATAGCTTAGCCACCTTTTTGATTATTGGTCATTGCTATGACCAAAATTAACAAAAAATAATGAAGAAGCCAATAGTCAAAATTAATTGATAAAGTAAATAAAGCACAACATTCCTGGTAACCCTTTTGGTTTCTTCAAGTGCCTGATTTTGAGTATATTGTGTAGTTTGTGGTACGAATCATTCTTAAAGCTCTTACAATTTTTTAACACCTGACAAAAGCAACAACTTGTACAGGAACATTGTGTGGCATTTATTTTAACACTTATTTTTGTCTGGGATTGCCAAATGGGACATGATGATATCAAATGTTGAGAACACACACTATTCCACAGGATGTATTCTTCATTAAACACTTAAATTTGAAAAACCATGTTACAGTAAACATTCCTAAAATGAAGGTAAACACTCTCAAGACATTTGTTTTGCAAGAAAAAAATGTCCCATTTGCAAACCCGCATATCATATACAAAATCAAATATACTATTCAAAAAAACAGATTAAATACTTATCTATAGACACAAACCTTACTAGGAGTGTTTCCGCTGAACAACTTCTTTGGTGACATTAAACCCAATTCTTCTCTGCCTACTTTCATATTTAAACTCTTACTTGGGTTCTGTTGTTGGGTTGTTTTATACAAATCCTGCTACAGCACAAAAAGAATAAAACAATAATTCATAAAGTACTATCATTACTTCAATAAAGATATCAATTCTTATATTTAACAATAGTTTCTTAGTCTGTTTTACGTCAGGCCAGCCTCTTCACAACACACAACTTACTACATTCCAAATCTATTTTATTTATATACAGTGATAGCCATCTTCCCCTCTAATACAACTTCATCAGAATTACGTAGGCATATGCAAGTTCCTACCAATTTTTCCTGACCTTAAGAGACAGACTCAAGATCAATTTCCTACACAGTTTCAATCCAATTTAGAGACCTCCACAAAAGATATCAACCAACACATGGTTACTGGAAATTAATGCAGATAAATTGATAGAAAAGCTATGGTAACAGTAAAACAAAAAATCTCAGTACACCAATATTTTACTAAGCCACAATGAATCAATTTAAATCAGTGAATTTTAATTTTATCATATTGTCATTTCTACATCCAATTGGAAACGTTTACATTTTTAAGTTTGGACATATATTGAATATATAGTGATAGTCAAGATATTAGTTAGAATCCTCTGAATTTTCATCAGACGATTATAAAACTTAATGGCCAGTTATTATAAAGTGTGAAAGGAATTCAGTAAAAATTTAAAAACTTCGAGATTTTATGGCTAAGGATATACATAAACTGAAGTAAGTGTGGTCATTCTTAGGGCTCCATTTTCAAATCGAAGTGGTAATCACATGAATTGCAACTAAGCCTTTTAGTGAACAAGTTATAATACATATTATAGATACAGCTCTCTTAAGGTTAACTTCTCTAATTAATTGATTTGAAGGTGTGGTTTATTCCAATACACAAGAGTGCTGACGCACTACTCTGACCATCTAAAATTTTTATTATGAAAAAATATGCATCAGAATTTGCATTTTATCTCAAGAAATGTCAAAAAACAAACATACCCCTATTTTCTGCAGTCATCAAAAATAAGAAACTGGGAAATAATGACTAATTTTAAATAGGTAGCCTAATTTAAGAAAAATTTATTAATCAGCAGTTTTTCAGAAATCATGACATGTAAGAAACGTGCAAAAAGGCACAAGTTACCACTCTACAATATAACAATAAAGCTTGTTTGGAAAGAGGAAACTATAGTAAATGATAAACCACTTAACTCATGAACTTTCACAATCTAAGCTTACATTTATTTTTGATTAATCAATACATACATGTGCCGAGGTTTCAGAATGTTCTTTTGATTCTGAAGTCAGCCGCTCAACATTCTCTGAAAAAAAATTAATACCATTCTCTGCAGCAACTCCCAGCAAAATATCCTGTCAAACATAAAGTGATCTTAATTTACTTATTTCAAAAGAAAATATTATAAACCATTAAATTAATAAATGTTTATAATCTTAACTTACATTAACTTTGATGTGATCAATACACACGTTTGTTGAGGTTTCAGAATGTTTTTCTGGTTTTGAAGTAGAGCATTCGACATTCTCTGAAACCAAATTTACACCAAACTCTGCAAAAGCTCCAGGCGAAAAATCCTGTGCAACAATCGTTCATATCATGATTATGAACTAATTATAGGTGGAATTCGGATCTATCACTCACGTACCTTTATGTATTTTTCATTGCTGGATTTATTTTCTGAAGGTCCACTCTCCCTTTCTTTTCTAGCCAACGCAAAGGATTGTCTAATATCGCACTTGAACGTTACCTTTCGCTTAGTTTTATTTAAGGAACCGTTCATTGATTTTTTCTTTATATTGCTAATAGTATGATTCGAAACTATGTTCGTTTTAACAGTAACATCAGAACTTTTGAAAATCACACTAGGTCTAGAAGACGAATCTTTATTAATAAAATTATTGGGTTTAGCTAAATTATTCTCGGTTTCCGTGTTGTTTTCGAGAATTAAAACCTTTGAATTTGACTTTACATCATCTGTCGCAAGACGCTTACGTTTACTAAAATAATTAGCAATAGATGCTTGAGACATAACGATCCCTGTAATGATAACACGATGTAGGTTCTAAATACAAAACAAAATGGTCTTAAACGAATTTTAGTTACTGCAATATTCCCGCGCAAAGATAATATTTTCGCGCGTTATGACGTGAAAGATACTTAACTTATCCAAAGACTAGACAATGCGTTAATGACTCAGATAAGCGATTAATCTTATTTCTTATATAACCTATTTAACCTTGATAAACTTGAAGGACGTAATGATAAGCAATTTTTTTGTAGTTCTCTGTGACTTGTAGAAGTATACACGATCTGATCGCTCAATACTAAGCAGAAACTTTCACAACGATTAGGTTGGTACCACAAACGTTTGCCTCTTTTTAATACGCTGATGTTGAAAGTGTGCGTATCTGGAAATGTTTGCAGCAATGGCGATGTCAGTACGACAGAAATTTTGCTTACGGAAACTTGTATTGATGACGTTGTGAAGCGAAACTCTATTACTAACATAATAAATTGTGCATACGCTTTTGATTCACGATGGTTTTCAGCTGTTCGAGTTTCAGGCTTATTACGTCACGGAGAATAAGTACACTTTTGTTGTGACCGGCCGCCATACTCAAACAATAACGATCGCGTTGGACGTGATGTATTAGGCATGTCAGTGATTTAAAATTGTCAGGCGGTCACCTCCAAATGAATTCCAAAATTGACGTGAATCGGAGAGTTTTTGCTATTAAAGCTAAAAAGAAGCGCCATAAACCTGGGAAGCGTAAGGGTAAAATTGATGATCGAGACTCTAGGTCCTATTCTAATAAGGCAGATCCTTGCCATTCGTCATCAAATGAAACAATAGAAGACGAGGATGAAGAATATTTTAGCTCTGATGAAGACGAGCAAGAAGATCCTGCTGACTATTGTAAGGGTGGTTATCATCCAGTAAAAATTGGAGATTTATTTAGTAGTAGATATCGTGTCACAAGAAAATTAGGTTGGGGACATTTTTCTACAGTTTGGCTTTGTTGGGACCTTACAGACAAAAAGTTTGTGGCTTTAAAAGTTGTTAAAAGCGCTTCTCATTTTACGGAAACAGCGCTAGATGAAATTAAACTGCTGAAGGTAGTAAGGGATAGTGACGTCAACGACCCGAAAAGAAATAAAACTGTTCAATTGTTAGACGATTTTAAAATCAGTGGTGTGAATGGCACGCATGTTTGCATGGTATTCGAGGTTTTAGGGCACAATTTATTAAAATTAATTATTCGAAGTAATTATCATGGCATTCCAACAGAAAATGTGAAGTGTATTATAAGGCAAGTGTTAGAAGGTTTAGATTATTTACACACAAAATGCAAAATTATACACACCGATATAAAGCCAGAAAATGTTTTGGTATGTGTTGATGAAAATTATATTCGAAAACTGGCTTCAGAGGCTACAGAACTACATACTATGGGTTTGAAACTGCCTGTATCACTTGTCAGTACAGCTCCACGAGAAGAACCTGATCCCAATGTTAAAATGTCAAAGAATAAGAAGAAAAAGCTAAAGAAAAAAGCCAAACGTCAGACAGAATTGCTTAAAAAGCAAATGGAACAAATTGAAGAAACTGAAGTTCAGAAATGCAGGGATATGAAAGTTGAAGGTGAGGATAATTTTGATTCAGAATATGAGTCAAATGGTGTTACCGTTGATGCCAACGTCATCAGTACTTCGTATCAAAATGGTGTTGACAAGGATAATATGTTGAATAAATCAATGGGTGATAATTTGCTTGAATCTGATCAAATTGCCAACCAAGTTTGTGACAAGGAAAAAATTTGTGAAGGCAGTGGAGAATCTATTACTCAAGAATGGGAGAATGATATGGAGACTCTGAGGGAAAGTGATCTGAAACCTGTTTCCACTCGATCATCTAGACCATCATCAGGTTATACATCTTTTGGTCATGATTCAAAGACTGATCCTGATCCAGCACTAGTGCCTTGTCATGTCGAAGTGAAAATTGCTGACCTTGGTAATGCTTGTTGGACACATCGTCATTTTACAGAAGATATACAGACCCGACAGTATCGTTCCTTGGAAGTTTTGCTTGGTGCTGGTTATGGTACTTCTGCAGACATTTGGAGTACAGCTTGTATGGCATTTGAACTAGCTACAGGTGATTATTTATTTGAGCCACACTCTGGAGAAGATTACACGCGGGATGAAGATCATTTGGCCCACATAATAGAGCTTCTAGGTGAAATTCCTCGTAGGATAGCCATGTCCGGAAAACATTCTAGACAATTTTTTAATAAAAAATGTGATTTACGTCGTATATCAGGCCTTAAACCTTGGGGACTTTTTGAAGTATTGACTGAGAAATATGATTGGGATCCTAAAGAAGCTAGAGAATTTACAGCTTTTCTTCGTCCTATGTTAGACTTTGATCCAGACCGACGAGCAACGGCTTCAGAGTGCTTGAAACATCCTTGGTTAAATTAGCAAATAACTCTCCGATTCTTTGGACTTTCTTATTTAGCCCATGGAACTTATTCTGCCATTATTAGTAATGGATATCGTAGTTACAACAAAGTATGTCTAGTTTATGTGCAACATTATAGATTTCATCCTGTCGTGTAGATTTGGACCAAATTATCGACTTTAGTAATTCCCACAGTAATTGTTTTAATTATTCTTGTGTATTGGACAAATTGAGGAAAATAATTAAATCAAACAATTTTTTAACAATGTTGAGTCTAGTTCGTTTTAATAATATTTTACTTATGTAAATGAATTGAATCGACTGCTTTCTATTCAAACATCTTTGGTAAGTTATTTGTATATCGACATTTAGTAGTGGTATATTTATTAAAATTATCTTCAGACTAGTTGGAATATTATTTTTTAGATTATTGTCTCATATTTCTAATGAACTGTACAAATATTGAAACATAGAGCGATGGGGAATCCCCACTCTTCAATTTTTGTTTGTTTCATTTATTCCATGCTATGAGATTTAATTTTCACCTGAAGTTTGGATTAAAGTTGTACAAAATGCAGATTTTCTTACAGAATTTAATAATATAAATCTTTTTAGACTTTTATTATAAATTATACATAAAATTGGGTTGACCACTGTTCCAGTAAACAGATGCTGTATATGAGGTGCACGTTGGAGTTATTTTTCAGTCAAAAATTTGCAATTGTATTCTCTGAATATAGGTATCTCTCTATTTCTCCAAGACATTACATCCTTCATTTAATGTGTATGATTGCAAATGACTTTTACTGAAACATAACTCCAGTGTGCAGCGCATACATGGCATCAGTTTACTGGATCTGTGGTTGACCTATTCCTTTTACTTTAATTCCATGGAGTGAAAAATAAATAAATAATGCAAATAATTGCTTACCTTTGGTAGGATTTGTGAGGATGGGCAACCTGCGAATAGGTGTATTAGGAGCTGGAATTGTTGGTATAAATACTGCATTAGAGCTGCAGAAAGAGTTCCATTCTGCCAATGTGACAATTGTTGCTGAAAAGTTTGGTGAAGAAACTACCAGTAATGGAGCAGCTGGTATCTTCAGACCAGCAACAAACTTTTTTGGTCCATCCCCAGGTATAACAAGGTAAAGGATATGTATATCCTTAAAATCAAGGCTGTTGTCATTTTGGGTAGTTTTAGTATATTTACCTGACATCTTAGTATTTTAGAATTTTGAAATTAGTGTATTGTTCAATGTAAAATAATGTTTTCTGCGTGTGAATAAAGAGTGCATTTGTCTTAGAAAAAATTGTAATTTGATTAAAAAAATGCTGGTAAATGCAGTAAATAAGTCCTAACTGTTGGGTACTTAAAATACAAGTATTTAAATGATAGAGATATTTTCTTATAGATTTCATTGTAGTGTAAATATTTTGGAAGTATTAGAAAATGAATATTCAGAGCTGTTTACCCAAATATAAATCATCCTAAGAGTTTTTCTCTTTACAGTACCCTTTCAGATGACACATTTAATTTGTTTTTATTGCTGTCACTGACACATTAATACTTTATTAAATATATTCCCAGCTTTAATTCCATAATAGTGTTTTGTTTGGTCTGTCAAACAGTCATGTCAGATAGGTGAGAACTGGTTTCATTTGAGTTTTCATAATTTAATTTTAAAATGTCAATTTTGTTAAGTTTATCAAATTCATTGTTTAATCTCCCGTTATAGATTTTTTAATTTTCAATCTATAAAATATTTCTGATTTTCCACAATCTTCACAATTTTTCTTGTTTATATGTCTTCACCTTATGTGATTACATACTTTTGCATGTAAAATGTCTAATAGAACATTTTTTGAGGAAATTTATATCATCCTTTTCTGTGTTTTTATTTCTTTAAGTGAGTGGATTAATGATTCATATCAATTCTATGAAGACATTGGTTTGTCTGACGAGTCACCTCAAGCTGGAGTTTTCCAACTATCTGGTTATATATTCTCAAATATCAGCAAAGACCTGGTTAGGGTAAGGATACACATATTCATACTAGATAGCATATGTAGCCACATAATATTTTCCTATATATGAATGTTATACTGACCAATATTGTCAACTTTGTGCAACAGTGTCCCATGTTACTTTTACCTTACCTTTTTATTTCACAGCCTGTTAAATAGCAATCACCTTTCTAACTTCATATTCATTATTTTAACTTTTACCCAGTTGATGCATAATGTCCCATTTACATATATTTTTAATCTAGTCATATTTAGAAATGAAACTATACACAAATATTTATTAGACAAATTCCTTATATTAAATCTTCATTGGCTCCTCGGGCCTATTGGTGACGTCACACCTACTAATTTATAACTAATCCTATCTTCGTAAGTATATGTTTCCACACAAAAAAGTTATTTAACAAATTGACTTTTAAATAGTCAGAAAGAATGGCTGATATTTTAATCGTTTCCATTGCCATTTCTTCAATATTAGCCTAAGGCATTATTAAGAAAACAAAAAAGCAGCTTATTTTTAATTCACTATTCTATTTAGGTGTGGAATATAGTTAGATAAATATTAACGAAATAGAATAAGCATCTGTAAAATTCAGGCTACATTGGTTTTAATATTGAGAGATTGCTCCAAATTTTATGTTTAACATTCAAAAATGTTTCATGTACGTACATTAATTCACGAAAGCTTATTCATAGGGTTTACAAACGGTGATTACTTAGATTTTAAAATAATTCACTCAATTTTTCAATTTCACAAATAACAAATAATATTGTTATATTTTTTAAATAACAATTGTAACTCCCGTTTCTCATTCTTTCAGAATCACTATTTAGAGCGTTTGCTACCAGTGTATAGGAAAGCAAGGTCAGATGAACTCTCGCTATGTCCAGGTAATTGGAAATATGGCTCTTACTTCACAACATTGGTCACAGAATGTCGAAAGTTTCTACCTTGGAGCTATACAAAGTGAGTACAGTTTCATATAGATTGTTTGATTATGTATACAGATGAAAATTCTTTTATGCTAAATGTAAGTGGTATATTAATATTTATTAATTTTATAATTAATTTTTAGTATTATTGGCTTCATCTCTTCATTATAATTTAGGATAGGAGAATTTTTTTGTTTGACCTTGTGTAAATTGTAAATATACACATAAGTTACAGTTATATGCATGGTGAGCGGCTGAAAGCTACAAGCTGTATAGTTTCATAACAAAGAATATTGTGATTGTTAAGAGATACCACACACTACTGACTTTTAATCAGCTGATACTTTAGTCGATTGCTTACAGATAGTAGTCGGCTAATAGGCTGACCGATTTTTAGTTAGTTAAGCTCACCGATTCCAATTTAACTAAAAGGTTGGCCAACAATATGCCAATAGCTTATTCAGTATGGACTACAATGAGAGTGCTCACACATGTGAAGCATGAAATATATTATTTTTGTACTATTTTGTTTTTGACAATGGTGTTGACACCATTAATAGAAAATTTGATAGATAAAATTCAAAAGAGTTCAGCTTTATATAAAAAGCTTAAAATAATATACATCTATAAATATTTAAAAAATCTGAGGGGAATAAATGTGGAATTATTTCTGAATGGAGTCAATTGAATGGCGAGGGGAAAAGAAAAGGAGACGAATACATAACTATCCATTCATGTATATTGTAATTACATTAAGAAATAAACTTCATTACTATTTAAATACATTATTATAACATTAATATTACGTTTTTACACTTAGTCATATTGAAATGAAACAGAACCTTGATGAAATGTAAAATATGACTAGAAATATTGCCATTCTTCAGTCATATTACTTCTTCCTCAGTTTTTTGTATTATCATTATTGCTATTCAATGGACAATCATAGAGTGGATCTATAAATTTTATTCCATCTCTTAATTATTGAGTACACAGCAAGCTTTTATAATACTCTATTTGGCCATATTCACATTGTAATTCACGATTTCTCTTCATCATTCTTCTCCATTGTGTTCGTTTTATAATAGCAATAACAACAGATTTCGGCAACATTAGCGACAAGCTGTAAACCAGTGCAGCTTTTATGTGTAACTCAATGTGAGCAATCAACAGACTCAAAAATGGATAGTGTATGCACCACTACCCAACCAAACTGATTAGTCAGCCTGCTGTGCACAGATGCAACCCAACTCTACTGAACTATCAGCTGACGGTTACGTCAGTAGTGTGCAGTGGTCCTAAAGGTTATTCTTTATATGAGATAAATTACATTCATACAGTTGATTCATATTATGAATTGAGAATTATTTAGTCTGAGCTGCATAAACTTTGCTGTAGTAATTGGTGCTACAGTTAAAAATGTTAGAGTATTTGACAATCAAATATATAATTTAACAGAAAGATCCCATTTTTTTATTCATTTTATGAATCTAAATTTTGAAATTAAAAGAAATGTACTTTCTGTAAATACATGAAATCCTGGTTTTATCTATGTGATTTATGTATGAAATATTTTAAAATAGTAGTATTTTTAATAGTGTGAAACAACCAACATGTTTTAAAAAAAACTTTATTGAGGGTAAATAGGATGTTTCAATTTGTTCAAGGTTTATTGAAGGCGGTGGCAGGAAAGTCCAAAAGTCCATTGCTAGTTTCAATGATGTCTCTCATGATTATGACATAGTGATCAATTGCTTAGGGCTTGGAGCACAACATTTATGTGCTGATTATAAATTGGTTCCAATACGTGGCCAAGTTATTAAGGTTAGTAATTTATTATTTAATAAGAAATATTACACATCATTAATGTAGCATAGGACTTATGTTTAATGTTAATATGTTTATTAAATCAAATAAAACTTTGTTTTATTTCCATTATTCTTAATTAATCATAAATTACTTGTATTTCTTGCTGGTGTAATAATTCAAATATTAATTGATGGAACCTAAAGTTTCATTCTGTTACCATGTACTGAAAATATTTATTTAATCTTCATTTCTGAGATTGATTTATCATGAAGGGGCAAAATTTTTACAAATACATATGAAGTATTTTGTATCTCTTTAACTGTAAACCCTAACACATGAAGTAGTATAACTATTTTTAGTGTCAACATATGAACTGACACATTGAATTCCAATTTAGCAAGGCCTGGGGATAATATTCTCACCGCAATTCAAACAAAATGTCAAAAAAGCTAGATGCAACCCCTGCCCCAATTGTGAAAGGAGGGAGGGCAATCTGATACCAACTGGTCCATGGCAGAACCCAGTGGAGGGGTGGGGTCATTGTTATACTCAGTTTAGAAGTCTCCTGCCATGTCTGCTTGGAGGGTGGCAGCATTGCCACTTGCTTCCAAGGTCATTCCCCTCAACAGCCTACAGTACATAAATGAAGCACTGTAATAACACCGTGAATGTTTGGCAATACTGCTTGGCCCACCTTCATTTCAAGCATTGTGATTGGTTAATTCTAGGTCACACCCCTTGAGGGTATCATTGGTCTTTAATTTTAAACTGAGTATAGTTGCCATATTTCTAAGTTTTTGTATGATTATTATTTTGGTATTATGTGGCGGTTTTGTATGCTTGATACCAAGGTGAAAAAATTCCATAAGAATGTACAATGACGAAAAGTTGTGAATTGTTTAAATGTAATTTTAACTAAGAAATTTGGAAATTGCCCAACATTTTGGTCCATCATGCACTCTGTGAGGAAAGGTCATATTTTTACAAACCTGTATGATACTGTTCTTAGGAATTGTTTAATGTAATTAGTGCATAGGGTTTGCATTGAAGATCTCAATGAGTCCACTGGGTGCCTACAAATAATTTAATATTGGCAAAGAATCCTTTCTCAATATATATTTGGAGAATGCAGAAATGTTGATTTAAATTTAATGAGGGATTGGATTACATATATTCTAAACCCATTTATAATGCAAGCAATTTAAAATTGTGTATTGGTATAAAACAATAGCATTTATGAGAGACAGTGTGGTCATGCTGACATCAGTGCTGCGTGGTCACAACAGTTCTCAAATTTGATTAAACAGTAAAGAGCACTAAACTGCTTTATTATGAAAAAATAGGGATGTACAGAAAAGTTTATCTTCTGTTCACAATTTTGGCTGATGTCATACAATATATTAACATCTATGTCAACATTAATAGTCAGCCAACATAAGTGAAGATATTAATTTTCTTACTTATTTTTCACCTTAATTAATAAGAAAGATGGCAAATTCAGACAAAATAAGTGATCATATAAATACCATATGTTTCTGGGACCCTTGTACCTTTCCTCAGGTGTGAAGAAGAGCCTAGAGCAACACAACTGCACTCTTCAGTTTACAAAATTAAAGAGCAGAAGGAAAAAAGTTTTGTCAACTGATGAGTGCAGTTGTGTTGCTCTAGGCTCTTCTTCGCACCTGATGAAAGGACCAATGGTTCCATAAATATAGAGTGGTATTTATATTACCACTTCCTTTTGTCTGTTGGGCTATTTTATTTAATTAGGTTATTTTTAACACATTTTGTTTGTTCTTACACAGGTAAAAGCTCCATGGATCAAAACATTTTTCTATGCAGATTATGATACCTATGTTATACCTGGAATGGAGAGTGTTACACTTGGTGGATGTCGACATTATGATAGCTATAACTTAGACATAAGCAAGCATGACACTGCTGCTATCATGGAAAGATGCACTGATTTTATTCCTAGTTTGAAGAAAGCACCAATTTTGAAAGCGTGGGTTGGTCTGCGCCCACATCGCAGTTCTGTTCGAGTAGAAGCAGAGGAAATTTCAGGCTTGAAGGTAACCATATTCTTTATATAATGAAAGCATGATAGGACTTGTGCTGTGTTGTGTGACTTGAAAACCATATCAAATATATTACTAGGGTTTACAACCTGTTAACAAATGTTTAATTATATACACTTCAATCTATATCTTGATTCTCTTCAGTTTCTATGAAAATGATCATTTAAAAACAAAATATGTTATTTAGAAATTATAAAAAATTTAGAAATATAAGTGATAGTTTCTTAAACATGCTGTTACTCACAACAAGTTTTTTTTTCTAACATCTAGTGTTAGTTTACAACCATAAATAATATATTTGTGTATAGCCCTTGAACAATAGACACCCTACCAGGCCACTAACTTTCTCTCTCAAGGGAACATCGTGGCATAGGAAAGGTTTTAATGGCGATCAATTATACATAGCATTTTCTTAAGCACGCCCACATGGGCTCATGTAAGGAGTGGTGGCATGTAGAAGGACACTATTTAAAGGCTTTGCCTGGACTGTAAAACATGTTGGAAGGAGAGTTCCCTCAGAGGGAGTTCTGCCTCTGATGAATCGGGGAGTAGGGCTTTACGGAAATTGTGTTGTGGCTTTAGGCGTGAGCAGCTGCTGGGAATAGAATTTTGGAAAGTTTGACAGTGCTGCGGCGGTTGGACATTCGTTCAGGTGGACTGCGGAGTTTGATTCCTTCCTGAAACCAATATCACAATTATATATATAATTGCAATATTTGGATTCCTGAAAAAGGAGGATGAGAGCCTCCGAAAATTTGAGGAAAAACCTTCGGTTCCCTATGGCTACACCGTATTTCACTTTCAGGCAAGTCACAACCTGTCTCTCTTTACTTTCCATACCAATATCACAATTATTTTTGACAATGTCATATCCTTACTAATATTATGTGTAAGAAGAAGAAGAATTTGTGGGGATTGAAGTCCCATCCTGGCCAAATATTTTCATTCTTACCATCTTCTTCTTCCTTCCTTGTCCATGCATTGAACTTATGCTTTACTTTGTGCGTAATTCTATGCCCAAGCATATGCATTTACATAAAAGTGTATTCCCACCTATCTCCTATTTATTTCTAATATTCATCACTATCCAAGATTCAATGTGACTTCGTCACCAAATTTAAGTTCCTTACATTGTAATATTGGTATGGAAAGGAAAGAGATAGGGTGTGGCTTACCTAAAAGTGAAGTGTGGTGTCGCCGTAAGGAACTGAAGGTTGTTCTTCAAATTTTCGGAGGCTCTCAGCCTCCTCCTTCAGGAAGGAGTGTTACACCATTCCGTGCACCAGCCGGCTGCGGACTTTAGAAACAATCCCACTACACCTGCCAGTAATCAATCTAAATGGAAGTCCACATGATTTCTGCAGATTCTTCTTGTATCTAGAGTAACTAAAAATTGAAATATTTCTAGAGGTGTTTTGGTTTACAAAGTTCCACAAAAGATGATCAAATAAGCCAATCCATATTTATCATCAGGTTTGTATTTTAGCATTCTTTTGTTTCTGTGATGTGCTTTTGCTGGCACAGTGGTTTGTTTGCTTTAATTACGTATTAAAGTGTGCACTTCTTTCATTTTTATTTAAGTTTAATTAATATTTAATTGCAATGTTTTATTTGCAGGTGGTTCACAACTATGGTCACGGCGGATATGGGGTGACGTCAGCTCCTGGAACTGCCAAATATGCAGTTAAGCTGGTGCGAGGTACACTGTCGTTAAAGTGTAAGCTCTAAATGACTGTGAATCTAACAGAATGTAGCCCATCCTAAAAAAGAAATTTGTATGTCAACTTATTTTAAAATTTGTCTCACATCTCGTCAGTACACAGAATGTTCTAAAATTAGTGTATTTATTGGAAGAAAATGTTCAACCGCTATATCACAAATTATTTTTTTATAGCTCTTAAATAATTTAATTGTAAACAATGACAGTGATTTAAAGTTTTTAAAATTTTGTTTTATTTTTTAGTCAATTTCAGTGAATACCAATGCACAAGATTAGATTATTTTGTATGTAATGTACAGATTTGGTATTAGTTTCCTGGGCAATTTAATAAATGGAAACATCCCACACCGTATATTTACGCTTAGTTCACATAAGTATAATCCAGAGTTTTCAAATATGTTCGTCCAATTGTAAAAGACTTTTTGTACATTATATAGAATAAAATATTAAGTAGTCAAATATCTCGGTAAACCTGTAGCCTTAGCTTGTTAAATTATGTATATAAAGTGAAGAAGGCATTAAGATTGAAACAAAATTGAGCGGAACTTCCATTTAAAAAAGTGTGTAGCAGAAGCTTCTTGCTAAGTTGCAAGTACCTTGAATTTGTATATAAACAAATATTAAAATTATTTTAAACTGAAATTTTATGTCTCTTTATTAAACTAATCTTCCCTACAGATATGCACTGTAATATACTGTTAACGTAATAGTTAACAAGAAACAGCCAGGGAAAATAAATTATTTATAGAAGGTAAGTTTGTTTTATATATTGTGCGTATTTATTAATCCAAATGCTTTACACCACCACTCTGCTGTGATCACAACTCTTACATTCCTTCAAGCTAACTGTTTCATCTGCTGTAGTAGACAATCGCCTACCTGCCCCTCAAACCAGGGTTTTTCCAAGCAACCGGGTCCAACCATACACTGCATTCCCTCCACTACATTACCAATCCTGAACATATACATTGTAATGCAATTGTTGATGTAGCGCCATGACTTAATGTAACTATTCTCTTGGTGTTAAGATAATAAATGCCACAGTTACTGAGCTGCTCCAGTTTTGTTTAAGAATTTAGGGTTCCAGGAAATTTTTAACATTACTTATATTCAATTTAAGCAGAGAGCCATGTGGTGTACATTTGTGCAGAGCATTGTGATAAAATTGACTTTAATGAAAAAATTTATATAGTCTCCTCCCTGACGTCACTACGAGCAGCTAATTATTCAAGGTGAAATAATGTACCCACTCCCAGCATAAGTCTATCCTCTGCCTACTCCATACACACACAGACAGTCTCAACAATCCCTTTTCTCTGAATACGAACATAACTCATTGTGACTAGTTGTCGTTCACAAACATACCAATATTCACAATGAGGGTCCCAGATAACACAAAACTTTTTCACATACAGCCTGCATTTGCTCCACTTTGAAGTCTACTCTCCTACTAGAGCCATGTTGCCAAGCTTGCAGTAGGAATGGGCCATGTCTGCCCTATCCTTGAACCTATGACTAAAGCCACCTCAAAAAACTTTACCAGACGCCTTCCTTATCATTTACCAGACAAATTGTGGACTCTGTCCTGCCTTCTATATTCACCAAACAAAACATTTTCCTGAATACATTGGTAACACCCCCCCCCCCCCCCGCAGAACTGTCCAAACCCCAATGACAATAGCTCTTTATTCCAAAGTCATAGCGCCAACCATTTCTACAAGTGCTTCTCACTAACCTTTCTTAAAGCCATGTAACATTGAGTAACTAATCTTTAGATTGGTAAAAATGATGAACAGAAAACTTTATACTTTTTTTATATAAATTTTGGTTTGGCATCACCTTGCAGGACAGGAGGAAGCTCTTCATATTTTCAGACACACTAACATCCTTCTTCAAAGGAGATTAAGAACATTTGCCACTCAGAATATTATATGCATATAAAATTGAAGAAACAAAACATTCATGTTCATTAAATAGAACAAAAATAATGTTCCTCTCAAATAGGCTACAACATGCACAAGGTCAATAAAGGTGACAAAATTCCTCAAAAATATATATTAAAGGTATTCTGTTCAACAAAATTCCTAGGTACATTAAGAAGCTGACAAATGTTTCGAGAAAGAATGAAAAACATTTAGTTTCGTAACTGTAAAGGAATTTTGGTATGTACATAAAACATTTTAACTTTTATAAACTTTTTAAGTTTATATGAATTTTACAATGAACCATCAAGTAATTAAGATAATCTTTTTCTAATATTATGTAAAACAATTTTTGAAAATAAATAACTTATTATTATGAACCTAGTAACAGTGAACTGTGAAATAAGAGTCTGGTAAGAACAACAGAGTATGATTGTGTTATCAGTACATAAATTACAAAACCAGTGAAAGGAATGAAGAAACACATCAAAGTCATAACAAATGACACAGTTATAACATTAAAAAAAATTTTAACCAAATACTCGCCAATTGAAGTATATAACCAAGTGTTCTAGGGGAAGGATGAGGTTGATAGGGCTTTTATTTTTTTTTCGGGGTGGCGTGAGTGTAGTGTTGGGAGAGGGTTGCTATGGAATTGATGAATCACAGTGTTAGGATGGTTGAAGGTGCTTTTGATTAGTGAGGTTTCAGATTTGGTGATAGGGATTGTTTAGCTTTGTTTGGATTTTGGCTGTTACTCCCCATATGAATGATGTGTAGGTCCATGTGGGTTGTATTATGGAGAGGTATAAAAGGCATTATGTGCTGATGGTGAGTGGGGGCTTTTCTGTTTAGGAGGGGGATATAGGGTTCTGAATTTAAGTTTGATTTTGTAGAGGACATGTATAGTGTGCAGTTTCCATGAGAGTTTTGAATCAAAGAGGAGTCCCTGGTAGGTGGTTTTTGTTGGTATTTCTGCATTGTTTAGATGGAGGGGGATTTGGGGAGGAGGGTTTTTGGTTAGTGTGAATGGGACGGTTACTAATTTGGTGGGATTGATGCTGATTCGCCATTGTTTTGACCGATGCTCTAGGTTGGCGAGTGCTGACTGAAGAGGTTGGAGGTGAGAAGAGGAGATTTGATAGGCAGTGTTGTCTGCGAAGAAGATTGTGCTAGTGGCAGGATATCATGGGAGATGTTGTATAGGAAGGTGAGCAATAACATTCCATTCCTTGGGGGACATGTGGAGCAATGGGTTGGGAGATGTGATTATTTATTTTCATGGAGGTTCTGTTGGAGAGGTAGTTGAGGAGTATTCTATAGTGGGTGTCGTTTAGGTAGTCTTTGATTTTTGAAAGAAAGGAAGGGTGATGGATTTTGTTGAAAGCCTTTTCAATATCTATAAATGTGGTGATGGAGGATTTGCACTGTTCGAAGGAGTTGTTTACGAGGTTGGATAGGGAGTATAATTGATGGCAGCAGGAATGTTTTGGGTGAAAACTGTATTGTGTGTCAGGAACTAGGAAGGAGAGTTGGTTGATTAGATGAGGGACAAGTAATATAGTTTGGAAATTGTAGGAAGGAAACTTATTGGTCAGTAATTTTCAGAGTGGGATTTTGGTTTGTTTCGTTTTGTTTTGGTATCATGATTATGGTGGCGTGTTGCCATTTGGTTGGGTAGTAGGTGGTTCTGAGGATGGCATTGAAGATATAGTTGATGGGTATTATTGTTTTTTTCAGATGTTTTAGATTGGTGAACTGGGGAGGCTATGTTTTTTAGTTTTTTTATTGTGGTAAGTACAATAAGTGCAAGGTTATTTGATAAAAAACTTTAATTGATAAACAAGGTAACATGACAAGTCAATAACATTAAAGAGTTAAAGGTGTATTTACATTTAATACGAATCTTACATTATAAAAAATATTTATATGAAATAGTTTTTAATTGAAAAATTTATAGATAATTTAAATAGGCTCACTCATTTACTGGATAAAAAATATATTTTTAAAAATATTTTCCCAATATAAAATTTATATTAAGTAATTGATAAAATTTAAGAACAAATATTTCATACACCAGGTAAAGTACAGAAGGCTGAGAATACTAATTTATAGCCTTTCAAACTTTCACTTGATAAATAGTCTTGCTGGTCAAAGTATTTACTTTTTACGAAACATAGCTTGTAAGTTGCCAATGTTTGTATTTTTAGAGGTAGTCGCTTTATTATGAAATATTTTGGAAACACGATTTTTCATATCCTCTACGCCTTGGCCCACATTTGCTGTTGCAGATGCAAGACTAAGATTACCTGACCTAAAAGAATAAATTGACAGAAAGTAATGTATTCAAAATAGTTATCAAAATTTAGGAAAAGAAATGTAATACCTTTCAATTGGTCGTTGAATTTCAATTCGGGATTCAGCACTTTTGATCATCGCTATTACAGTTTCATGATGTGTCGTAGACGAAAGTCTGCTAACAGGTTCCAAATACCTATAGGATTTATTTTATTACAAATATGAGTCACCAATAATTATCACCCAGTTTGTATTTAGTTCACATAACTTTCTATCCAAAAACTGGTAAGAACCAATTACCTACTAATATTTGTAGAGACACGCAACAAAGCCCACAACTCTGTCTCCCTCTCAATGAAAGATCAGAACAATGGAATATATTGTAACATGAGAATCGGTCATGTTGCGTTTGTCGGCATCCATTGAACCGTGGTGATATTATTGGGGTGCGGCCACTATTTTGGCAGACGCGGCTTGGAATAGGCAGTTGCTTGGTAGCACAAGTGCAGGGCAGTTACCAGTAAGTCTACAGGGGGAGCTAAAAATGTATGGAGCTGGTAATAGAAATGAACAATTACAGATGTTGTAATTAAGTCCATGGAACACCATAAGTCACGCAATGCAAAGCTCATGTCTCAAAGAATAAAATTATTAAAGAAAGTTCTATGTTTTGATAATTTATTTATATAAAAAAATATGACGTCCTAATTATTGAGTAGAATTGCCCGGAACAGTGGGGGCTATATACAAGTTCTCTACATGGAAACATAGAGTTCTGTAGAGTACACATTGAATGGGGTAAATGATAAACATGGCAGGGTCACTAAGGCCAACAACAGAAAGTTGTGTAATCACTGAAAAAACTCATGTCTGTTCAAAAGTGCTAACTGCTATTCATACAATAAAGTAGGTCACATAGAAAAGGTATTCAGAGCATTGCAAGTATCAAAACGAGCTGAGGGTAAACGAAAGTCACAATCACCTTATATATCCTGCGGAAAGCTTCAGTCGAATCACACACTGCACAATTTGTGGCAACTCTTCTTCAAGACAGTAAGCCTGAACTTTGAAGAAGTGGGCTCAGATCCTCAAAAATTTTAAATAATATCTAATACCTGTTCATCTTTCCTAGATGAATGAGTTTTCAAATACAATAATTATTTTCAATTATAAATAGCTGTATTTTGCAAAAGAAATAATTATTTATACTTCATTAAATATAGTGAAAATATACCTCAAGCCTGGCAATAGGGCAGTGTTAATAGTCTGTTTACTAAGAGGACAGTATATTGCAGCAGAAAATGCATCAACCAGTTTAGTGGCAAGATCCAATCGCCGATTTTCATTCAATAGTTGCAGTGTGTAAGCTGAGGTCGCAGCTAACTGTGGCAATATTACTGAAACGAAAGCAAGAAATACCAATATAAAAATACAATGCTAAATTTAAGAAGGTAGACTGAAATTTTAAGAACACAATTTTTTATTGCAGATCAAGGATTTTCCCGGTGTATTAATTGATTAAAGTCTCCCTGGATCCCAACCGGGTTAAGTTAGGGGAAAACTCGCAGCGTTTCGATGACGGTTCACGTCACGGGTCTACAGCGTAGGCAAGCCCAGAGCGCACCGCGCTAGGCTGTCTGCGAACGAAGGGGCAGCGGGAAATCGCACTCAGCCCTGTTCGGCAGCGCTCCGCGTTGGAGCGTGAAGACCTCGATAGCCAACTCTCTGGAATAAGTTGAATCTAGTAGGATGATTTCGCTAAGTAGCGTTCTGATACTTGCACTTAGCTATGATTCTTAATCCTCTTCCCTGAAGACGAACAGAGTTTATAATCTTCGAAACGTAGGATCATTCCTTCTTCCATCCTCATAATTTTTCTATTATACAATGGAACACCCGATAATTTAAGTGCAGACAAATTATCCCCCCGTAGCTGTACCGCAAGGCTACATAAATGGAACGCAAACCCACACTCAGCGCTTCACCAGAAGATGACGACGTGTCAGTCATCGAAAAGTCGCGTGTTTTCAACGAACTTACCCAGCTGGAATCGAGAAAAGAATTTCATCAATAATTTTCTTATATCGGTAAACTAACAAATAAAATTGGAAACGTCAACCTTTTACCACAAGTGGTTAGTTTATTACACAACTAATTTTAATTCTGCAGGAACAAACTATATTTTGAACAACTAATTATATTATAATATGAATATGTCTAAAAGCTATGTAGAAATTAATAAAAATGACAATATAATACGTCTGTATAAAATATATTACTAGATGAAACACCCAAATACAGAAACGATGAATGGTATTTTATCATCACTAAATATTGTCTGTATTTGGTTATTTTATCTACTTAATTGATATTAATAAAAGTTAAGATAACTACAAAATGATTCACATATTTTGGAATTGAACAGATTCGTTGTTCATAGATTCTTATGAGAAGCTAAGCTTCAAGGATGTGGAAAGAGTAGCCAAATTTAAATTCTTTTGGATCTATAATAAATAACCTAATTTATATAATGATCATATATAATAAGATACCTTAACATATTAGTATATCTTCTGTATCAATTGTTTTAAGTTAAATTTTTACAATATAGTTAGAATTATTTTCACCATAAATTATTTTAATAATAAAAGACTACTAATAATTCATGCAAACTATTTACTACATATTGTATTAAGATTCCAGGTTTATTTATAATATAATTTACAGAGTAGTTGGATCAACTGAATAAAAAATTTTAAGCTCATTTTTTTATTTAATTGGAGTTTCTTAATTCTTTAATATCAACAGGAAACTTGTGAAAAATCAATATTGCAGTATATTTCACCCCTTCTTGTGTAACTGACAAAAACTTATAACTCTTGTGTAAATTATTTTTATTTCTTATATTAAATAAATGTATACTACTTGAGTTGGTACTAAATTTATAATTATTTATTCAAAATACCATAAACAAGTAAATGAATTAACCCGAGAGAGACATTATATCTCATTTATAGAATGTCTTGCTTCTTTAAGTCCTAGAACTAACCTGATACATTATCCTAATTAAGAGCTTTTGGGCAAGGAAGACCTCACCTTCAACTGTGATGTTATACCAAATTTTAGACTATGTCATTAATGAATAAGAGATTCTCATAAAATAAAAATCCCTTGCACCTAGCAAATTATATGCATCCTATAAATCATAAATGTAATTTCTTAACACTTGGAAAACCTTTACCTTCAATTTATTTTTTTATTAATGATGAAATGGAACAGAGGAACTAGTGTATAGTTACGTTAACACCAAAAAATGGTATTTTCTAGAAAATGATCCCCTCTTTAAACACACAAAAAAACAGCAAGTATGAAGGCATTGAGAAACCATGACATGACTACTAAAATTGCATTCGCTAATTAAGTTTTAAATAAAGCTTACAGTTTGTATATGGACTATCTTACTCACAATTAGGAAATTTATTATTAATTAAATTCTAGGCAATGTAACATATACAATATTTTCTAACAAAAAATGTATCAATTTATCTCTCTACCTTCTTCACGAAACCAGGGTTCACATGCAGAAACAATTTTTCCCATCATAATTACCAATTGTACAAGTGATGTATGAGTGTCTCTTGTTGCTGGATCAGCTAGAATACTTTGTAATTGAAGATATATCTTGTCATGAACCTTTGAGAAATAAACGAAATTTAAAGTAAATAAATTACAGAATTGAAAAAACAGTATAAATCAATATATAAAATACATGCCTACATATATATATATAAACTTGGATAGTGAGGAAGGATAGAAATAAATAGGAGGATTGCGCTTTATGTGAATTCATATGCTCAGGTGAAGAATTACGCACATAGAAAAGCATATGTTCAAAGCAGAGAGAAGGATGGAAGAAGAAGGACAGACTGAAAATATTTGACCCAGGCAGGACTTGAACCCACGTATTCTGCTTAATACACAGACGCCTTAACCATCTCGGCCACCGGGTCAAATTCCTGACCAGGCAAATGTAGACAGTCTTATTGTGGACAATTAGTAGTTTAGTGGAGGAATGAATAGAGTAGAGGGAATGAAGTATTATGGATATATATTTGTAAGTGAAACTTACACAACAAACACAAAAAATGAGACATGAAAAAAAAAACATTGTTTATTTACATCAACACAAAGTGATTCTTGTTAACAATATATGCTTTTTAATGCGACCACAAACAGTAATACATGCTTTGCTTAGTAGTATCAAAGGAGTGATTGATGAACAGGTTCATCTTTGGGACTGTTCACCAATCATGCTACCAAGAATGTATTACTGTTACTCATTGCAATTTTGTCTCAGTTTTGTGTTCATGACTCAACACATCACTTCTGTCCATACATGCCTATACAAAAAAAAATTGGTTTTAGTAACCTGTTCCACCCCTCAAAGTTTGTCCCATGATCGTAGTAAGGAATAAAAAAAATTGATAATAAGAAAGATAGCCATTTTAATATGAAATTGGTTTGTTTATTCACCACATCAGTTGACATTAAACCCACCACACTTCAACCTTCAAATCACCAGCTGTGATTCTGAACATACCAAAAGCTCCCTCTGTTACAACTTAAACCTTATGTAAGCTAACATTTGCCACTTGGAACAGTCTGGCCACCTACACCAAATTGGAATCCTCAATGTTTTCTAAATAGAAAATACCCTAGAGACCACCTCCAGATATAAATATCCCATGCCTTAACTGCTGCCCAACTGCCCAAACCCACCCTTAACCAATATAAAAAACATGGTCATCACCTACCCACAACCTACTTTCCTGGATTTAAAAAAAACTCCCCGACATACACTGGATTGAAATCCCACTCAGATATAAAAAAACATCATTCCCATAATACTTCCCATCTGCCAAATGTTACCTCCAGGCGCCCTCCCAATAACCACAATATTGTTGTTCACTCAACTGCCCTTGGGCACCCATCCAAAAGCTCCCCTCCTTAAGCCAGGCTTCCAAACCTCATGGTAGGTACAAGTGCTATATCTGCCATATTCTTCAATCTATTACAATCCACCACAAATAGCCACCTACAGAATCAAAGAAAACCTCCTTAATGTTGAATAACCATATTTCCTAACTCTCTTTCCAACACATCCTACCGTCCTGGCAGGTTAGTGTGAAATGATGGTCAAATTGTTGGTGCTGTGCATTTGAGTGTGAGCAGTTACAGGAAATTGGGTTTTGGACAATTCAAAAGTGCTGTGGTGGTCACAATACATTCATGAAGAGGTGGTTTTGTTTGGCCAATATAGAAATCGGGGAAGAGTCTACAGTTAATATGGGTTATGATGTGGGAGGAGAAGCGGGTAATACTTTCTTATATATATGACTAATATAATGAAAACAATTTTACCTCTTTTACTGAAGTACTCTTTATTAATTCCCCAAAAGCAGGAATTGCAGCAGTTCGAACTGTCCTAAGGATCAAACGTTCCACATTACAGTTAATTCTTAAATTTACATTTTAGCCTAAAAAAATAATATCTATAAAGTTACTTAAATGGGAAGAGTTGGCATGGATTGGTGCAATAGAAAGAGATACATTAGCACACTCAAATTGAATGAATATTAAAAGAAATAACATTTACTTTAAGTAATTTAGTTGAATTTACGTACAATTGAATGAACTTCATTTATAAATTTAAGGATACAAAAATAAACCTAACTTAAACTTGTAAGAAAATTTTTCTTGAAAATCAATACGGAATGACAAAAAGTATAGCAACTACACATAATTTGTAAAACTTTTTTATCTATTAGACAGCAATGGAAACTAGACCAACATTTGTTAAAACTTTGAAACATGCATATATATTAAAACTTGGATAGTGATGAAGGATAGAAATAAAATAGGAGAAATAGGAGGATTGCGCTTTTTGTGAATTCATATGCTCGGGCGAAGAATTACACACATAGAAAAGCATATGTTCAAAGCAGAGAGAAGGATGGAAGAAGAAGGAAAGACTGAAAATATTTGACCCAGGCAGGACTTGAACCCACGTATTCTGCTTAGTACAAAGACGCCTTAACCATCTCGGCCACCGGGTCAAGTTCCTGACCAGGCAAATATAGACAGTCTTATTGTGGACAATTAGTAGTTTTAGTGGAGGAATGGATAGAGTAGAAGGAATGAAGTATTAGGAGCTTCCATTAAGGAATAAATACAATATTAGGAGAATCCATTAGTTCCAATTCCTTAATGGATTCTCCTAATATTGTATATATATATTGTAATAACCAGTAAAGAAGGACAGGAATTCTGTTCTTATTTTTTATCAGATTTGTTTACAAACTCAGACTGGGGATTCTTGAGTGGTGTGTACATATAAAAAAAATAATGATATAATGATGGATAAGTGGCTTTTAGAGAAGCGAAGGACGAATAATTGGGGTATTTTGCAGCTCTTAGGGCTAATAGTGTGACCGACATCTGGACGATGGAATCCTAATGGCATAAAATGACAGAAGGCTGTTTGGACGATGTAATTATATTAAAAGGAAACGTTTAATTTAATTGATTGAGTGGCTCTCGGAGAGGGAGAACAGCAACAGATGGTGTTTGTTTGGCGAAAGTAAAAATGTAAAAACTGAGAAAAACAAGGGAATATTCTGGAGCCAGGATATAAATAAGAGGGCAGTTGGACAGTAGAAGAGCTGCTTTATCATTTTGTGTGGACGGGAGATGGACGTGTTAGTGGGAGAGAGCGGTGGTGCAGGTCCGCAGGGACGGACGCAGGGCCAAGTTAAAGTGGCTGAAACAATTGTTATGAACAGTTGGGAGTTTGCAAAAAGGAGAGATCATTGGATGCTAGGCCAAGCTAGGTGGCCGAGAGTAATTAGTTGGACATCAGTCGTCAACAGTCGGTGGGAGTTTCATCATGGAGGTCTGTCTGCCAGCAGAGGTGTTTGAATTCGTCGTGAGGGTAACATCGTCAAGAGGAGGTGGCTGTGAGAGCAGAGTGTGAGCACAGCCTGGTGCCTTTTATGCCTATATGAAGTGAGTGTGTGGACCAGAGACCTTGTAAGTTTATTTTTCTGAATTCATAATTGTAAATTGTTAAAATAAGAATAGTATTGGAAATGTGAAAATGGAAACAAAATACTTACAAATCATGATCACTGGCTAGAGTAATGAGAGCAGGAGCCAACCTGTTGACCACAATAGTTTCATCCATATTTTTTATTGCAATACAAAATAATGTTGCAATGGTACAGCGTACATTCGATCGAGGATGTACAACTCCCTCCCACAACGCTGTTAGTACAGCTTCATGAACCCAGATATCACGACAGCTACAAAGAGATTGAACACTAATCTCTATTGCTGTGATCGGTGCACCACAAACAGGAAGAGCACACATAAATCTCTGAAGTAAAGTAGGTAACTCATCATCCTGTCAATATAAATAAAAACTTTCATTCCACTAAACTAATATTTTTAATAAGAGACATTTATTTCGTCTTTAAACTATATTTTAATAACACAATAAATTAATGTATGTATAATATACTAAAAATAGAAATTAATTTTGAACAATATAATTTGAAATTTGCAAATGTTCTGATCAACTGTTGTGATCCTTGTCAATCCTATTGCCATACTGAAGAGATATAGCCAAAGTTACAACACTTTACAAAGAACATGAATACAAGATATAAATTAATAAAAATTATTTAATAAGCTATCACAAATACAATTTAAATGAAAAATTTAAAGAAAATTTGTTGGTCTTCTGAGATTAACCTTTTATTAAAATTAGTTTCCTTATCAAGAAAAATTAAAAGAATTACAAAGATCCAAAAAATGTTTTGTAATCTGAAAATGTTTATAATGTGAAAGATTTACCATGGTTTTATGTTCTTTAGTTCTAGTTAACAAAGATCATTTGGTCTGGCCAATATAACAATTATTGGAACTATTTTTATAAACAACATTATGGAAATCCAAAGTATTAAGACAATCTTTAAAAATTTTTAACAAAATAAGATATATAATTTACAGATTTAAAAATTACGGAGATATTTATTTTGTTGAGTAACATTTAAAATTTAGTACATAAACAAACAATATAAGTAACACAATAAAATTTTTAGTATTGTTTTTTGATGGAAAACAGTTTTTTAATTATTATAAATGGCAATAAAATCAATAGGATAATTATCCATTAAAATTTTAAATTATCAGTATGATGTGAAATATCAGTTACTACCAAAGATTTGTCAACAATATTAAAAAACCATATCCTTCTTTTGATTAATTGAATGGTTAGATAAAAATTTAACACTCTAATTGTTTTTATAAAACTAATAGAAAGTTGCACAGTGTTTTTGATAGAAAATAAACCCTTCTAAACAATTCAGGCGACAATCAATTTTTAATTCATAAGTGAATTTAATATTTGAACAATAATTATTAAATTCACCCATTAATTCATCCAATTTGTCAGAACAGATAATACAAATAAAATGTCATCAACATTTTCTAAGTCCCCCATTACAATTTCTGTAAAGAACAGAGATAAGAAGGCCAGAAATTTAATGATAAACAATATTATTAAATGTAAAGAAAGAAATATGAAGTAGAATCCTAATTTTAATGAAAACGGCTACTACTTTACAAAGTAAAATGGGTTTAAAAACATTGAAAGTAATTTTTCACAAACAATTAAAAGAATTATATACAGTTTCCTTATTTGGTATTTTGTTAAACGTGTATTGGTGGTAAATGCACGTTAATAATTTTGGGAAGTGTCTTCAAAGAAACTGAAAGAAGGTTTGCTATTGCTAAAATAAATTTAGCATTAGGCTCCTGGAAGATAGAAAGATGCAATAGGAATCACATGTTTCATCTTAATTCCATTCTTGAAGACAAATTTATCACACTTGCTATTTATATCACTTACGAGGATAACAAAATATTTACTAATTTTAACTTTCTCATAAAATAGTACCTTGGTAGGAGCCAGAACACCAACCAGAAAGACAGGGACAATACCCATTGGCGGAAACTTGAGAGAACTTCCAACATCTGCTAATGACATCTCCAAATGTTGAACAGCCTCTGTAAAATATGGCTTCACCTGTGAAACAAAGTTTTAGGTTACAGTTTACTAAGAAGTCAGAGCAGATTATTCAATATATATATTATCAATAAACATCAGTGGCATGATTAACCCAAGTTCTACTGTATCACTACTTTTATCTCATACCCAGTCCTATCGTAATTGAAAACCAACTACTATAACTTATGCCATATGAAAAATGCCTATATTGTGAAAGCAGATGCAAATATTAACTATTAGAATAATCTGATTTCTTTTTAAATAAAGATTAAAAACACAAGCCTATTAGCCAGAAAAAATTTTCAAATTGAAATATAATATTTAACATCACAACATATCATTCCTTATGGGAACTTCACCAGGAGTAGAATTACAATTAAATTCAGTTACCTACAAAACTTTAGGAAAACAAGTCTTACATACATAATAATTTTAATTCAATTATGTATTAATATAATTTATAAAGTATTATTATGTGTATATTTAGATTAGCAAATTTCTAATGGGGGTTTCAGTTGTTTTGACCACAACATCTGTAGAAATTTGCTGGTCTAAATTTTCATATAATTAATTGTAAGTAGCACATTATAAATTATATTTATACATAATTATAATAAAAATATCAGTATGTAAGACTTTGCTTTTTTAAAATTATTTAGATGACTGAATTAATTGTAATTTAATAGGTCTTACTTAATAATGGATGAAACATTGATTATTTAAATATTTGTCAAATTTGATATAAATGTTTTCTGACTAACAGTCTGGTGATTTTAACAGATGCAAATATCTCCCAAACCTTTATATTGATCCCATTTCTGGAATAAAATGAATTTGCAGTACTTTGCTAACAAGATTATAAATCAAAAAGTCAGAGCATCATGAAACTTAATATTAAAATTGCTCATTTAGTAATGGTAGAGTCAGGAAAATTGTTAAATGAGCCATTATGAATAATAAAGTGCAAGACATTTTATTTAATTTAAATTTACATGGTTAAAAATTCAAATATATTGTTTACTAATTTATAATCTTAGATTGGAAATTTGAAACAGGCATGGAAATACTAGGAATGCTGCTTTAATTGGTTTTCCATTGTCTACAGGGAAGTAATAATTCAATACTTTGAGTAGTCCAATCCCACTATAACAAATAAATCTACAAAATTTAGCCCATGTCAGAGAATCAAGGCCTTCTCATTTTATTGACCTCCCTAATTAAAAGCCCAATAATTATTAAGTATGGATCAATATTTGTAAAAAAAAACATTTATTTATGTTGCAAGTAGATTTATACACTATAACATGCACCCATTTCTACAATTTTTTAATTACAAGTTCACACATAATAGTTCGTATAAATTTGTGATCAAATCAATGCTCATCTCTGCCAGAATAGTAAGATACATAATAGTCACTTTCTTAGATACAAATAAACTGAGATCCACGTATGTCTTGTACAAGTTAAAATAAATCTGTCTTATATACAATATCAATTAAAATATATTGTGTATATGTCTTCCTAATCTTGTCACACTTTCATGTTAATTTTCTTATCACCCTGCAAATTTTCAAAGCCTTTTTAAATTTACCAACTGGATATCATTGTAGTAAATACGTTATTCCAAAGTATAACAATTTGTGTTTTGGTGTCCATGTTTAACCTTTTTCTTAAAATAAACTTACACTTTATGCTTACACTCTCCAAACACAATATCTGTCCAGAACAAATGACAAAATTACCTCTTTCAAATTACACAAAGACCATTCAAAAATTTAAAAAATAAAATTGACAGTAAAGAATAATACCTTTTGTTTTGAAAGTGAACTTCCAAATCCAGTGCAAAAATTTTGAAATAATTGAATAAATGCAGTAACAGTTATTTCATTAGAAACTTCAACTTCCTTCATCACATCCAACAGGTCTGGAACCCTAGCAAAATGAACAAATCTGTCTTATTAGCTTAAAGATATCTTACAAACAATTAAGTAAATGGCACTTACATTTGGGAAAACACCCATTCTAGCTCAGGCCATTCTTCATACCATTCTTGAGCCACAAAGTGATCAAATGCACCTAACACTTTAGAAGCAGTATCTTTTGAATTGAAAAAGACACTTGGATTTGATAAACAACGCCCATGCTTGAATAATTCAGGCCCTGATAAAGACCAAAATTAGCATCATTGTGTATGCATATATATAGAATTAGGAAATTAAACACAAAATTTAACATTTGCAGAATGTTGCATTTTGATAATTATATGACACATTAGTTTCAAGACACATGCCAATGCACTGTATTTAAGATTTCAAAATTTCAAGCAGTTAAGGGAATACTTAGAGCTTACTGTAAATTAGATGAAAAAATATATATGTGAAGAGAAAAGATATTGACAAACTAACATCATTAGTAACCATCGGATTTTGGGCTGTTGTGCCACATATTTTCAGCAAATTTGCTAATGCCAAGCATTTTCACAGCTAGACCAAGAATGATAAATTTTGTGCATCTGTCCACTTATATAGGCATCCACGTTCAAAGGCATGTTGAGTCCGTCTGTTTGTGTCAGTTTTAGACAAACAAACAGTTTATGCTTACCAATTTCCCACAAACATACCAGGTATATCAGCTTAAATCTGGTGTTTTTAGTCAGAAAACACTTTTTTTTTTCATAAAAAGCAAAAAAACAATTATTTAAAGTACCAGCCCTCACTAGCTACACATTTTTCCCGTCTCTCAGGCAATTTGTTGAGTGCCTCGATGTAGTTTCAGACCATTCTTGTCATGTTTGATGCCATGTCATCATGGAGGAAAATCAGCTTGTCATGTCTGATAATCTGGCATTTTTTCATGCAGAACACAGTGTAATTTGATCAGTGCTGGTAGCAGTGGGCATTAACAGTTTCATGAGGTTTCAACGGTTCATAGTACACGATACCCTACTGATCCCACCAAACGCACAGCATCGTCTTCCGTCCAAAGTGATTTGGTCTTGCAGACAATGTTGATGGTTGGCTGGGATCAACCCACAATTTCTTGTGTTTAGGATTCTCAAAATATATCCACTTTTCATAACCAGTGACAATCTGATGCAGAAATGACTATTTTTGTCTGGCAAGAAAGATTTTGCAAGTGTTTCAGCGTCACTCCGTCAATCTATTTGTTAATTCATGTGGCACCCATTTTCCAATTCTTTGAATCTTTTCCGTGGCATGTTGGCACATGGAAAAGGCTGGTTGAGTAACTCCCAATAGCTTGACAAGCATTTTTTGTGACTGGGTATCATCCTAGTCCAAAAGAGCTTGCAAATGATGGTCCTCAACCTTCCTGGGCTGATTTTCACACTTCTTGCCACTTAAATTAAAATTGCCATATTTGAAACAACGAAACCAATCTCTGCATGTTGTTTCTGATAAAGCTCTGTCACCATAGGCCTCCACAAGCATTTTATGCAATTGGGCAGCCAATTTCTTCAAATTGAAGAGAAAAGCAGAGCTTACCACATATGCTCTTTGCTTTTTGGCAGAAAGATAGACAAGATTACCAAAGGAAAAATGTATATTTTTGCATTAACTTGTTGATGATGTGCTCAGACTACTGTTGACAGATGAAAAACTCACAAATAAAAAGAATGCTGTGTCCGTAGTAGCTTAATATAGTCACTAACATTGTCTATGAGACACAGAGGATTATACACCTCGTAGAGTGTAAAAACAATTGCCTCAATTCACAGACAGGCTCAAATATATAGTCATAAATGTAAGATAGTTACATTTTTCTATTCTTCAAATAAATAGTACATTTTTAATGTTAAATAGTATGCTCAAATCATCCCATAATTATAATTCTGATTACAAAAATAAAACACAAATTTTTGTCTGTATTAGACTATTTTATCTTACTATAAAAACATAAATTAATCAGGAAAATATTAGCCCTTTGTTTCAAAAGATTATTTAGGCACATACGATTAGCGTGAAGAGTGGAAGGTACGATGCTATCTAGTACAGGTTTCACATTTGCAACGGACATCACAATGTAAGGCACCAATGTTTTCAAATTTTGAACGGTTGATGCTATCCGCTGTTCAAAACTATTACCAGTAGATAAATTTGGAGAAGCTGCAATACTTGACTGTAAAAAACAAAAACAGTATATATGCTTCAGAATTACTTAAAGAGGACAAATGCTGATATCTAGGTTTCATGGCAAGGATTCTGGAAGCATTAAATTCTAAACTCTATTATACCTACTATTTACACCAACGGTCTCAAACAAAAATAAACATAGGAAACGCATAAGCAATGCAAAAGTATAGATCATTTCTAACAAAGATGTATCATTGTTGCTGAGGGCAAAGATAATTAATATGCAGACGAAGTAGGACAAACAGAAAGGTAATTTGAAGAGGCTGTAAAACAAATATTTGATTTTGAAACAAATTGATTATGTGCATTGAAGAAAGTGTCAAAACATGTAAATAAGAATAAAGTTCTTAAAGGTAAAGATAAGTTTGGAAAAAATCTATGAAAATTGTTATAGAATAAGTTTCAGAAAAGTTTTTGTTAGTTATTTATGCCACTCAATACACGAAAAATGAACTTAAGACAGGCAAACAAAGTATTTGGTGTTTGCTATCCACATACTGTAAGATATGATAAAAATAGTTATGCGTAATGTGATAAAGTGACCACTAATTTGCTATTAAATCAAACTATGTCAGCCAAAAAGGTGTTACTTTGTTTCAAACTAATAACAAAAAGCAATGTGTATTCAAGAAATACTTTTAATTTTAAAAGGTTACAACAAATTTGTGAAGCGTGGATTGATTTGATTAAGTGTCGACATTTATCTAAGTGTTTTCGTGTTGTCATTCCCTGCAATCCTGTTGTTTACTTATTTACACGACATATGTATACACTGTTAAATAAAGAAAGAGAGTAAATTATTAGGATCATTAAAGATTAATTGTAAATACTGAACGTTACCCTGTTCTATGTAGTATCAAGTCTTGTTTTGTTTTACTTAAATGTTTTATGATATTAGGTTACAAACATTTATGTGTATATTGGTTATGTACTTTAGTAAATGTACTACAAGTAAATGTAATAGACAAAAATGACTTGACAAGTCTAGTGGCTACAGCTGATTATCAAGTATTACTACTCCAAGTGCATGGAAGGTAGAAGTATCACTAAAAAAGTTATGGACACAAATTGTAATAAAAATACATTGGCAGAGTACTGCCATTGTATTGGACTCTTCGAAGTCAGAGAGACCAGGTATGACGGGAGAATCTTTGGAGTAGAAGTAGAGATTCCAGTGTGATTACTGTGTTTGTTATTAAAAATATCAAATAATAAGTAAACCACTAAAATTAACGTTATTGTTTTATCATTGTGAGTGAAGTTTATATATATATATATATATTGTAATAGTAAGGATGTGACATTGTCAAAAATAATTGCAATATTGGTATGGAAAGGACAGAGAGATAGGTTGTGGCTTACCTGAAAGTGAAGTACGGTGTCGCCACAAGGAACTGAAAATTTAAAGAACAACCTTCAGTTCCTTATGGTGACACCGCACTTCACTTTCAGGTAAGCCACAACCTATCTCTCTGTCCTTTCCATACCAATATTGCAATTATATATATATATATATATATATATATATATATATATAAAGATTTTTTTGGAGGCTCTCAGCCTCAATGTATCTTTCTTTCCTTTCCATATCAATATCACAATTATTTTTGACAATGTCATATCCTTACTAATATTATTCTTTATTGTATTGCTCAACTCAATCCAAAAAAGATTACAGACTTTCTTCACTTATTGTCATGAACATTTAGAAAAATCCCTTAAACCAATGTAATTTTTTAATTGACTCACATTCAGATCCATATAATCAATTGATTAATTATTAAAGACGTGCTGGAAGGAGATTGATCACAGTTCAAGTACCTTGAGATGTTCTTGCAACCTTTGCACAAGTCTTGTAAGTAGACTGGTATGTAGTCTCTTCAAATGTAAGGCCCACTGAGCAAGAACTGGTAATAAAGTGAGAGATGCGCTAGTAGCTACGGCTGCTGCAACGTCCTCCAAAGATAGTAATGTAAGTTCTTCACACTAAAATTTTTTTACATTTAAAAAAATAGTTCCATATTATTTACAAAGAGACGGGAAATGTAGACAAACAAAAAAACTTTATCATTATGAAATTTCAATTTTGTCATAACTGTTAATAACTAGTTTTAAGATAAAGTTTAACTATATTTCAGTTATTTATGATGAAGTTTTACTATATTTCAGTTATTTATGATAAAGTTTAGCTATATTTCAGTTATTTATGATAAATTTTAATTGTAATGTCCAGTACATATAAATTCTATGATTACTTCCACTTCATTATTTGGATACATTTCTCCTAATTAATCATGTGCAAAGTCAAAGAAGCTCTGTGAAATATAATAGATACCTGAAATACGAGTTGTTTGGAAAACATTTCTGACAAAGAGTACCATAACTAATGGAAACCCACTATGAAACAAGCAAAGGAGACACTATTGAGTAAAATCACAGTGATCAACATGGTTTGAAAGCAGAAACAAACAACTACCACACTTTGGGGGTAATACAAGATAACCACTCCTAGGACATGAGTAAGAAATTTTAAAACAAGCATAAAAAGCAGATATTTGTGCGAATAAATATTTTTCAGTGTTTCTCCTGATGTTGTTTATGTACAATATGAACCCCTTATACATGGGTGGGGGGCAACCTTTAGTTGTGGCGGTGGAGGGGACTTTCATAAATATAACATTAAAACAACTGAGATTGGAGTAAACTAAAATCCTGGGTTTTATTTACCTGCAAATATTTGTCTTTATCATCCATATACATCATAATAAGAGCAAGACTTCGTACAACTCGCTCTCTTACTAGTTCATCTTTGTCTTCCAGTAGCATTTGTTGAAGCATTGATAACATTAAGGAATTTCGGATGGAACTCTGAAATAAAAATAAAGTTTAATTTGAGAAGAATGGTTAATAAATACTTATATGTCAAAGTAAAGATGGGCAAGAGTGGAAAAATTGTTGTTGTCAAAAGTTTTATTTATTATTCTACACTTAAAACAAGCGCTCAACAATTTAAAATGCAGCAAGCAAATATGATCTAACAAATATTAAAGGTTGTATTTTTATGTCCGTTTATATGAAATAGATAATGCAGTTTTCTGAGAGATTTAGAAAATCACTGTTGAAATAAATGAGAAAACAAACCTATTAAATACCTTAGATATGCTGATGACATTTTTTTGTATAGTAAGTGATAATGAAATTAACGACATCAAAATTTTTTATAATTACCATAATAAACTCCAATTCACGTATGAATTGGAAAATAATAAAAAAATTAGTTTCTTAGATGGGTGTATCATTTAAAACAATGACTTCATTGAAACAAACTAGTTCCAAAAACCAACGTATTCAGGAAGAATCCTAAATTTTTTATCCAGTCACCCTATTCACCAGAAAAAATCCATGATGTATAATCTCCTAGACAACGCCTTACTGATATCTAATACCATATACCACACATTAAAATTGTTAAAAATATTTTAATCAACAATGTTAACTTTATTAACAGACATATATAAAAAGAATTAATGAACACAAATATAATTACAAAATTAGTACACTAGGTAATAAGAATAACAGTTTAATTATGTTAATAGTATAATATATTTTGTTCCACCATTTTTGTAAATTCATTAGCTTTTTGATAACAACAAACTTATTTTGTACTATTTCTCTGCAGGAAGGAAGGTACAAACAGGAACCGAAATGTTGTCTTAAATCAATAAATGAATATTGTCTGTAATTGATCAGAAAACTGCATTAACTAATAAATTGATATGTTTCAATCCCTATCGGATCAACGTGAAAACTCGAGGAGCATACCCGTTTAGATGTTTGATTAGTCAACTATTTTATTAATTATTGTCATGGACCATGACATCATAAACAGCACCCTCTATACATCCACCCCTTTAAGAATTACAAAACAACATAAAAAGACAAGTAAAAATTTAAACATGATAAATAAGACTATCGGTTTTTTTAATCAGGAAGTTTTGTCCAATTTGATTGGAATCTGCCAAATGTTCTTTATGACAATCCATCTCCTCTTCTCTTCCCTCTACCAGAAGTTCTCCTTCAGCATTGGCCTGTCATCTCTCTTTGGTTTTCTATAGTGTTTGAAATAGAGCCGTTCCCACTGGGTACCAAATAGAATCGATTTCTCAGAACAGTATCCTTCTCTGTATTTATAATGTAAGATCGAGGAGCCTTTGACATATTTTTTATCACTCCACATCATTTCAAAGATTTCAGAAATGCTAAACGCTTTGAAAATAATGCAAGTTGAAAATCTATGCCTTCCTTTATAATGGAAAACTTAAATTTGATGTGCACCATTCTCAAACAGTATTTGACGAGTTAAGATGACATGCAGAAAGAATTCTATAATGCAGGATCAAAAGTAATTTTCTTAATATCTTCTACGCTTATCTTAAAGAACCTGGGATTGTGTTATTTTTTTCTCTCTCTTCAACATTATTGGAATAACATAGACCAATATTGAATAGTGTTGCATAAATATTTTTAATTGTTGGATGGTTTAAATTGTATATTGATTCTGCCTCTGATGGTGTGTGACAATGCATCATGTTAACTGCTCCTGTGCCCACTTAACAATGGAAGCTTGACAACCATGTGAAAAAAAAACCTTCACAATGTTGTCAGTTCTCTGTCTAGTTCCAGCTCCAGTTAGTGTCATTTTTTCCTACAAGTATAAGCCAAAAACTAACCATTTTTGTGACCGTATTTAATGAACAGAAAATACCTCCCATTTCAGCTAACAAAATCTTATATTTACCTTTGTTTGACACCTTATTGAGCAATTAAAATTCTCAACAAAACTTAAATCTTTCTCACAAATTTAAACATTATTCTACATTCTGGGAATTATTCTAACACTAATGTTAATAATCCTTTTCTGAAACCTCAATCCCAAATATTTATACTTTACTCTTGTTTTTACTACTGTAAAACTTCTTTATTTTATGGTTACCATAGTCTATCATAGTCAAAAATGCAGATATCAAAATATTGTAATCCATAATGTGTAAACAACAAAATATATATTAATTATAATTCAAGCAATATTTTATAATAAATCAATTGATAAAAATATAAATTGTCTACTTGACAAGATAATACTCTTTGGGTGTTCCATTGTTTGCTTCAATCAGAAAATGGAACGTCCAAACAATATTAACTCTGAATTAAATCCACCATTATCAAAAAAGTTCAAATCCAAGAATAACAATAACTGATAAAAGCAACAAAAATTTTCAGAAATTCTGTGTGTTATTTGATCTACTTCATTATCCATTTATTAATAAATAAAGTAAACATAACCAACTTCATTATGTTTTCATAACTCTTGACACCTGGCATATAATCAATATTTCAATATTATACATACTGATATGTATGGAGCAAGTGCACTACATGATTCAGCAACCAGAAGACGCCGCTCCACATATCTATGACTTAATTGCTCCCAGCATTGTGGTAACACTTCAGTCTCAACCAAGCCCGCACCACAGGAGCGTGCTATTGCTACCATTCCTGAAATGACAAATGTTTCAAACATGTTAAACGGTCAATATTTGTGAGTGTCAATGACTTTGAAAGTATTTTTACTGATGTTGGTGAATCACGCTAGAAGTGGGTGCGGATCAGAGTTACAAGAAAATAATGCTAAAACAACCAACGTTCGCGTCAATTCGAAGGTAATGAATGTCACTGAATTTATTTATGATAATCAGGGCAACACGTGGGGATGACTGTGATGGGAGTGTTTGGGGCGGGAAGGGTTGGGCTGGCAATGAAATTTTAAAAGATGTTAACCAAACTTTTTTTGTGCCGAATAAAAATATTTCAGGGTCAATGAGATTCATAAAATTTCACTACATGTTCTCTGTGTATAATTTCAACCCCTTTCAGTATTGGGAGGGAACTTATCTTAGGGGTGGTGGTGGAATGGAATTACATAAAAATAACGCAAAAAATGGAGTTTGGAGTCGAATCTGGTATTATCAATGTCAATGAGTTGAATTATGACATTTGAATAACCGTTTAACTCCTCCAAGCAGGCGTTGACAGGTGTGTAAATTTTCAAACGTGTTAAACAGTCAATATTTGTGTGGAATATATATATATATATACATGACATTGATAGTATTTCTACCGATGTGTGTGAAAAATTTCAACCTCTTCAGCATAAGAGGGGAGCGAGCTTGGTGGTGGGGGTTGACAGGTGTGGAAATATTCAAACATGCTAAAACAGTAAAAATTTTAGGCTGATAAATATTTTTAGGGATCAGAGATTGATAGTATTTCAACTGATGTTATGAGTATAATTTCAACCCCTTACAGCATGGGGGTGGACAGCATTACAAGAAAATAACATGAAGACAAATTAGATTGGAGTCAAATCCAGGTTATAGGTGGCTCTGAGTGTAATTATGACATTCTACTGCCATTTTACCCCCAGGGATGGATGGAAATTTTTAAACATGCAATTTAGGATGATATTTTCTTTTAATAATTATATTTACAATTAATTAGATTGATAATATTTCTACAACTTTGTGTATAATTTCAACCCCTATCAGCATGGGAGGGGAGAACCCTTAGGTTTGGCGAAGCGTTACATGAAAATAACGCGAATAGACCGAGATTCGAGTCAATTGTGGGGCTTTGGATATCACTCAGTTTTATTTTGACAAACTGGGTATTTCTCGGGGTTCGGCAGGGATTAAAGGCTGGGGTAGCAATTTTCCAACAATGTAAATGTCCGATAACACATTTAGGGATAGGAGTCAAGATGCGTTACATAAAAATAATGAAAAGTATAATAAAATAATTTTAAAATCAAAATAAGAAACACTTACCAGATAGAATAACTATTCTCTCTTCTTCCTGTGGTCTCTTTTTTAAGTTGAAGAGAAGATTTAGTAATCGATCTCTTACCGTTACTTCAGGGTGATACTGAACTGTGCAAACAAGAAGTGGAATGATTTCCTGGAAAATAAAAATTCTGATAAATAAAGGGGAACACACGTCTTTGGAAAACAAAAATACATTCATTTACAATTGATACTTGAATACACATACACACACACACATATACATATATATATATATATATATATATATATATATATATATATATATATATGTATGAGTATGTATGTATGTATTAATAATCACAACAACCACCTTACCTATGCCCTGACCTTTCCTTGAGAGAGAAAGTTAGTGACCTGGTGGTGTGTTCATTGTTTATGGGCTACTGGCCGTGTGGCGGTCAAAACTCCGTAGTCCGCAGCCTGCCGGTGCTTGGAATGGTGTAACACTCATTCCTGAAGAAGGAGGCTGAGAGCCTCCAAAAATTTGAAGAACTAATTTCAATTCCCTGTGGCTACACCGTACTTCAATTTCAGGTAAGCCACAAACTATCTCGCTTTCCTTTCCATACAAAGATCGCAATTATTTATATTCCTTTTGATAGGAAAGAGAGACCAGAAAGTCAACTTACCTGAAATCAAAAGTTGGTCCAGTTGGGCTGAGGTGAAAGAATGTTCCAAATTTTCAAGGGCATGAGCCCATTTCATCAGGAAAGAGAGTCTGAACTGCGTGTCAGCCGGGCACAAATTAATTAATTCAAACTATGGTGCATCAGCTGTTAGACAGCAACAATCGACACCTAATAAAGCCAACAACACTTTGTCTCTCTCTCAAGGAAAGATCACAATAATGGAAAAATAACAGAAAAATACATACACACATAGCAACAAACACATTAGAATGGAAGGATTTTGTAGTTGGCTATTTGTGGAGGATGGGGCAGACATGGCACTTGTTCCTATCCCAAGGTTGGCAACCTGACTTAAGTTTAGGAGTTTTAAGGTGGGTCCTGCAAGGTGAACAAGGATATCGCGGAGATTCGGAGGGCACCTGAATGCAATGCTTGGGAAGGTGGGCAGTATTGTGGGAAGGATGTTTTTAAGATCTGAGTTGGATTGCAGTTCAGTGTAGGTGAGGCGGAGAATGGAATTGAGTTTTTGTAGTCCAGGAAAGTAGGTTGTGGTAAGGAGTGGACTACGTTTCTTGTGTTGATCAATAATAGGTTTTGGTAGTTGGATAGTGCACAGGATATTTGTTTCTGGAGGAGGTCACCACTAGGGTATTTTCTGTTTATGAAAGTGTTTAGGATTTGGTTAGTGTAGGAGGGGCGTTGGACCTGGATAACTGAGGGATATTGGCAGTCTCAATGATTGGAGAATGAGAAACTCTGCACATGGACCTAGAGCGTGAACATTCAGGAAGGTGATCAAAGAAAAGTAATTGTGTTTGTAATCGTGTTTCAAGAAAGATTCGAGCAGTAAAAGAAAAGGTTGGAAACATTTATTTTATATTTTTCGTTTAGCTTGTGATTGTATTTGTTCATTAATGTGTTTTGGTAAAAATGGTAGAACAAGAAAATATGGTAGGTAAGGAAATACAGAAATTTTTTTTATGAAATTATTTATGCGTTTTGATGAATGTAATGTTAAATTTGATGATTTGAATGTTAAGCTAGAGAATCAGTGTTACATAAGATAATCACAATATTAAGTTAGAGAATCAGAGTAATAAAAATAAGAAAGATAGCCAAATACAAACAAAGAAATATAAATACCACTCAGCATTTCTGGAACCCTTGCTCCTTCTTCAGGTGATAAGAAAACTAAAAAAACACAATAACCTATAGAGACACAACTACGCAACTCAGTTGACAAAACTCAAAACCCTTTAGGATAAAGCCTACCACCTAACAAAACACAATGTTACTGAAGTAGTAAAAACACTGATAACATATTTTTATTTTTAAAAAATCCCAAAAAAGATAATAACTGATTCAGGAACAGAATTTAAAAATTGTTTAATAAAAAATATCCTTGATGTAAATGGAATACAAATGCATATGACAAGTATTGATAATCCCAAATCAAATTTAGATATAGAAAGATTTCATTCCACGATTATTGAACATTTAAGACTAATAAATTCAGAAAAAGCATTTAAAGGTTGCTCATTTCCAGAAAAAGTCTAATTTGCAGTAATAGCTTATATCAATAAAGACACTCTACAACACAGATGTTTCAGAGAGAAACAGTTATGGTAAAGATGACAACAACCTCTTTTCTGAAACCCAACATAATCAAAATCTTATTTCCAAATACTGAAAAACTTAAAGTATGAAGTAAAATAATAAAGAAAAACATAAACTTAGATATGGGATAGGAAAATCACATAGAGACAATGGAACACAAGCCTTTTGTTTGAATAGAGATTTAAGAAAATGGTGGAAATGGACACTATAGAACACTGTGACAGTCCCTACAATAATAATGTGGTAATTGTACCTAAGAAGGATGGGCATTTGAGATTGTGACTGAATGCGAGAATATTCAACCAAGTTATTGCGAACACCCATGGATATCCTTTAAAAATAGAGAAATTGGTAAAACAGTTTCATGGAAAAAGGTGGTTGATATCTATGGACCTGAGCAAAGGATACTTCTACCAGATTGCGTTGGACATGGAGTCTCAAAGGTTAATCACATTCACAATAGGAACACAACAGTATGCACTTAAAACAATGCCATTTTGACTCAAAACGAATTCACAACATTCAATACACAGCTAAATTAAATTGTGGGATGTGGACAAGAAAACTTACATGTTTATATCGATGATTTCATGCTGGCTGATGAAAATGTGATCCATTTTCAAAATTTGAGAAACATTTTGGGTAAGTTGAAGAGAGCAGGATTGATCATCAACTTGGAAAAGATCAACTATGGTAAACAAGAAATTAAATTTGTGAGTCACTCAGTGTCTAGTGAGGAAATAAGGTAACCTCCATATAAAATAAAGTTGATACAAAATTTACCTGCACTGAAGAAGAGGAAAGAACTACAATGTTTCATAGCTGTGAATTTTAACAAGGATTCATTTTTAATTATGTGGGGAAATTTGCTCCTTTGTACAAGCTGATGCAGTAAAATGTTAAATGGAAATGAGAGATGGAAAAGGAAGAGGCATTCATAGGTATTAAGAAGGTGTTTGTAAGCAATGTAGTACTGGGTCAACCTACAGGTGAAAAACCATTTATGATTAGAACTGATACCAGCAAGTTGTCCATAGGAGCGGTGTTAAGTCAGAATGACTGTGAAGGGAGAAGTTGAATGATGCCATGAATATCAGATGTCTGATGACATATGTGAAGTCATACTGTTACTGAACTAGAGCTGTTAGCTATGGTGTATGCAATGTCGAAATTTAGAAATGATATACTAGGTTGTGAAGTGATCACACACATCATAAGGAACTTACATTTCTAAAGGAAAGTAGGAATACTAATATTATACTAAATAGATGGGCTATTTTGTTAGCAGAATATAACCTAAAATTGAATTTGTTAAAGAAAAAGAGAATGTGGGGGCAGGTTTTTTAAGCAGGTAGAATTTGGACTCCAATGTCACAGATGAAGATAATCATGAAGTGGTATCGATTGCAATGGCGAAGTGTCAAGGAAGATATATTAGAAATAGGAGATATTAGGATAAAGAGGAGATCGAACAGGAGCAAAACAAAGATGAGTATATAAAGGAAATTATGAATGAAGTAACAGCAGGAGGGGAGAGGACTCTCACATAAGTACTCAAAGTACAGATTGAGAAATGAATTGCTTTTTATATGGAGTCGACTGTCAAGAAGGGATTGGGTGCTGTTAATACCAAAAAGGGTACAGCCAAGAATTTTGTAGTTATTTCATGATGAAAACGGCCATGTGGGTATAAACAAAATGATGAAGATGAATTCAGGACTTGTGACTTGGAAAAGGATGTGTGTTGACATTAAGGGCTGTGTTCGAACTTGTCAAAATTGCCAAATAAATAAGTTTATAAACTTGAGGGCCCCTATCAGCCTATTATTCCAAAAAGAGCAAAATAAATTACCGAAAGGTAAATTTTGGTGTAATCATGTGCTGGTGATGGATCTGTTTTCAAAATTCACCAAAATATATGGGGTTAAAACTGTGACAGCACAATCCAGCATTAATAAATTGCTAACAGAGTACGTGAAAGAATGTGGAAAACCTAAGAAGGTATTATCACATAATGGAAAACAGTTTAACTGTGGGTAAAGGCATTGAGAAAAGGGGGGATTAAACCAATTTATACTTCTATCAGACATCCATAATCGAATAGTTATTAGATTCTTTATTAAAATTATACCAACAGACCTCACGTTTGTTGAGTATGATGTTAGGAATTATCACAGGCAGACTTTGACTCAATATATGTAGTATTTTTGTTTTGGGCTCATCATGCTCTTGAAGTTTGTATAACTGTAACTTTTCTAATTGCTTCGATGTTTCGACAAAACAACGAGACAAGACTTCTTCTTGAAACATGGACGGTATCAATCTAATATATAAAACAAATAAATTAAATTTCAAAAAATGAATAAATGAAAAGCTTTAATAAATAGTTGGTACAATAAAATATTCACAAAAATTGTGAACAATCCAAATTAAATTACTTTTATAGCTCAATTAACAAAAGAATAATATCTATTATAATTAATTATGCACAATTCTTTGATAAAAAAAACTATTTTATTTTTACTAGTAATTATAATTACATTGTAACCAAAATTTTAGAAAGTTTAATATATTAGGCATATATACTGTGCTCTAATAACTATTTTTTTAAATTAAACAAATGACATGTAATGAGTGATGTTTGTAGTGTCTAATGTCAATGTGACTTGTGGCTAACATTTGGTTTATATCATTTTGGACTGAACTAAATAATAAAGTCACATATTACATTATGAGTTATGGTAATAAATTGTGCCATATGTCGTAACAGAAAGAATAAGATAAAAAATTAAAATCACAAATTGTCAAACAATAAAAATTTGTAATGATGTAAAGTAAAGACTTATTACAATATGATATGTTTTTGTCACCAATTAAAATTATTTCATACCTAGATGACATATCATCAATGGCATCTGTACTCTTTACATTTATTTCGGAAGTTAGAGGCATATTTGTATCTTCTAATGTTCTGGACACTACAAATTCAGTTGATAATCCTTCTCCAAGTTTGGTCCAATCTGCGTCTGTTCCAGCTAAACTCACAACACTGTCATCCTCATCTTGATCCTCTGTAACTTCTTCCTCTTTTATATCAGACTCTTCCAGCATTTCAAAACATTCAGGTGTAGCACTGTGTGGTGTAGAAGTTATTAAACCCCTTTGATCTGAACCTGGAGTAGTTACATTTGAAATACCATGAATAGTAACTCCTTTATCTTCTGTCCATGAATTCCGTACTTCATCTTTCTCCTGTTCCATTAAAATTAACTGTTCTCGTAGCTGTTGTAACTCAGCTTCCTAAAACAAAACATTGCCCAGTATTTATTTAATAATTATAAATAAGTAATATATTCATTGCATTTACAATTATCATGTTTTAAGTATTAAATACTATTGTGATAATTAACCTGTTATTGAGGATTGATATTGAGAAATTAAAATAAAATAAATTTAATCATTATTTAATAACAAAATAGTCATTTACTATTGAATTGAACATATAAGAATTATATAATTATATTAAATTATATTTATATTTATATTAAATTAGCAAAAATTACTCTATATCTCAGTGTCAATGGTGGGTCATCCTCAGAACATTTAATAAAAAATACTATTGTGAGGGAAGCTTTGACCTTGGCTACACAAAGTAAATTATTTTAACTTACAGACCACATAACACTGGGGTTGAAATGTGTGACTGAAGTGCTAATGGATAGGCAGACAAGTGACTCCTTCCTCAATGTCAGATCTCTGTCTGCCATTAGACTGCAAACTTCTCTTTCAACCACCAAATTGCCAAAAATTCACAACCACAAGACTGCCAAAATCTCACAACCACAATACTGCCAACATCTCACATCCATAAAACTGTTCATCTTTCCCTCTCTACAAAACTGCTCACTTGAACTACTTAAATTTCAAATAATGTCTCTCTTTGAGCGAGAGTAATTACTAAGGCAAATATTCATTTGTGTAGACATGCAGCATTCTTTTCAAACAACTTTATAAGTTCCAACTCTTTACTAAACAATGCTTTCAACCAAAACTCCACTTTGAACAATAAAACAAAGATATTCACAGAACAAAGGTAATAAATAATTTTTCACATATAAAGATAACGTACACATTTTTAAAATATCGTTCACAGATAACATTGCATCAGCTGGTCAACGTCATCACACCTCGCAGTAAGTCTCCTGCTGTTAACAGAAACACTGGATTTTTGTGACCAAAAAAATTATTTTGGTTCACACTGGCTGCCATATTCTGTTACCTCATGAATTTATACATCTCTGATAGGTTCCCTTTTGCCAAAAAGCAGCGTGTGTCTGTCTAACATGAAGACGAGAAGTTTGTCCAACATGAAGAAGAGAAGTTTGTCTAACATGAAGACGAGAAGTTTGTCTAACATGAAGAGAAGTTTGTCTAACATGAAGACGAGAAGTTTGTCTAACATGAAGACGAGAAGTTTGTCTAACATGAAGACGAGAAGTTTGTCTAACATGAAGACGAGAAGTTTGTCTAACATGAAGACGAGAAGTTTGTCTAACATGAAGACGAGAAGTTTGTCTAACATGAAGACGAGAAGTTTGTCTAACATGAAGACGAGAAGTTTGTTTCTCTTTTTCTTAACCTGAGTAAGCAATTAGATTCTCTTGAAAGGGAGCTCATGTCTTGCAACAAGTAGCTTGTTCCAAATTTCCTGTCAGAAATTTGTCTTGATCCCTCCATCCTTTCAGTCCATTCAGTAAATCGACTTGCTTATCCACCACTCACAAAATTCACCAGTCTTAATAAAATTTAGAAAATTCTCTATTATCACAATTAATGCATTACATTAGTAAAAAATCTGTATTTTTAAATCAGTAGAAAATATAGTAATTTAAAACAGTTTCTGTCATACAAAAGGTGTTTATCTACAATGGAACATATGTTATGAAACTTATGAGTTATTACTCAAGAAGCTTTAACAATAACAACACACAATTTCTAATTAACAGAAATACAAGCAAATATGATTTAATATTTTTACATTTAATGTGCGTATTGCAAATATTACCAAAACTATGAAACAACCCTGAGGAATTGATAATAAGTATGAAAAATTAAAAACAAATGGACCAAGATAAAAAAAATTGTAACCTTTTCCAGATCTTTCAAAAGTTTGGGAATAGAATTTAATAAACAAAAATTGGTTACACCAGGACCTTTCTCATTTATCATCTATAACATGAACAGCATTTACAGATAATTTAAAAGAAATAATTTGTAATATTTGTGTTTTCCTTGGTGCATGCTGTATTGATGATTGTACAAAATGAAGAATGAGATGTAAAGGAACAAATTTATCACCGAAGAGGATGTTTTGGTTCACACAAACCAGGGTTTGCTAGGATACAAAAACATCCCAATAATCTTCACTTAGTAAAATATAATGTACAAAAATTGGAAATATATAACAAGTCTGATATTTTTAGAATACTTTGTGAGATATAAATGACCATTACAAAAAATAAAATGAAATGAAACAAAAACATATGTTTTTCAATTCATACAGTGTATTTCTCATTAACCATATGGTATAGATCACATGTTCATATGAACTTTTTTTTTGTTTACCATTGTTCTTACAATGATCTCCCAGAATATTGACCTTTAATAACTCAAATCACTCTGTGTACCATTTTACACATACATTTACACAAATAAATAAATGGAAAAAACATACTTCAAACAAAGAGTTATTAATAAAATATAGTTACCATTTCTTTGCAGTGAGTCTCTCTCACTATGTGATCACTCAATTCCACCTGGCAAGCAACATTTTGAGTTGTAGATTTAACATTTCCAGATTGTTTCATGAATTCCCGATATAAGTAAAGTAATTCTGCTGGTTTTGGAATATTCAATCCCACATCATCCCAATCTTCAAAATCCTGTAGAAAAATTAATAAAATAATTAATTACTTTATATATTTAATAAGTGAAATAGACATTTATTTATATGAAATTCTTAGAAACCTTGGTAATTGGGTTAAAGATTGCAAAATGAAACAGGTAGTTGGAGTGTGTTTAAGAGGGATGCCTCAGCAATGCCATACCTAGTCATTTTCTGACTGTAATGCTCTTCTGTGGACATCCTGGTCATGGGATCACCACAACTGTGAGACCCAAATTTTAAGATACATTGTTTCAAGGAGATATTTTGTTGACCATGAAGTGTGAAAAGATATGTGCAGTTTCAGACAGTAAGGTTTGGAGAAACAGAGGAAGTGGATGAGAGTGATCCAAGCCTGGATGTGTCTCTAGGGTGAGTCAGGAGGCGAGAATCCAGATAACACATATGTATGGGACTTGAACCTGGGAACAGCTACCTACACCAGAGGCACCAACCTGCAGCTAGATGGGCACAATGGGAAAAGCGCTGAAGATCAGATAAGCCCTCTCCAATGAATGGTAGTCCTCCTCAAGGATGTGCTCAATTTTATAAATTTTGTCCAAAGGTGTAAATTTACAGAACTTTTGTAATTAGTTTCTTAGAATTATATTTAGATTTAAGTAGTACAAATGAGTGTGCATCCAATAGTGCCAAAAATCAATAATTGAGGAGTCTTGTGGTGCAGAGGCATAAATTGGATTAACCCCTTTTGTAATTAAATCGTACTTAAATGTCAATATTTAGTGTTCATTAATTAATTCCACCCATAATTCTTCAAAGTCAGGACACCTGAGAAATAGTATTTTCAGAGGCTCATGCTTAACTCAGGTACTCACGAGTCCTGGAAAGCAGGTTTTAGATTGATACTTTTTACATTTGTTACAATAATTATGAGGTAAGTCGTAGAATTTCAGTGATTTGAAAAATATGTCATAGAATTACATGTTCAGGAAATAATAAATTTCAATATATAAGTAAATATACTGATATATTCTTTGTAATACAGGCCTATAAATATTTGGGTCCATATGGACATTTTGGGCTTTTTGGATAGGGTTATATCTGTGAATTTATTGTTATGTGCATAAATATTGTGTACTTATAGGTTTAATCTATTATAAATGTCTGGGGTGTGTGTGCATATATACCACTATTTAAGATGGTCCCAGCACAGAGCTTGTGGTCATTGAAACGTCATGTTGGTACCCGTGTAAAATCTGAGAACTCTTTCTTCTATATTTATACTCCCTAAGTTGTTGGCCAGAATGATGTTCAGACCTATTGTCCTGAAAAGGGGGGCTTAGATCTTTAAAAATTTGAAATACTATTTCTTCCCACCATAACTATACCAACCGTTGATTTAAGGTTAGCCAGCTGCTCTCTGCCACTCATTCCTATCCAAAAGAGTTAATTACATAATACTTACTTGCTTTATATATACATATACACACACTAACTTATTTGGATAAGAAAGCTGACTTCCTTAAATCAACAGTTGGCCTAGTCAAGCTTCTCAGAAATAAGAAACCAAATATTTGAGGACCTCAGGAAAGAACGTATGAACTACATGCCAAGCGGGCTAAAATAGTCGACTTCAAACTGTAGCGCACCAGCCATTAAACATTAACAATCAATACTCTCTCAAGGAATGGTCACAACAATGTTAAATAATGAAATAAAACCATAGACACATACATATTACTCATACAAAAGAGTGTGGAAGGTAAGGAAAAAACGGAACTTAAAAAGTGAGCAATATAATTATTATTATATTAATATAATTACTACAATAATGATTATTAAATAATATTAATAATTATTAGAGTTCAGTCCCGGACTTTACATAGACTCTAAGATGTGTTGAAATGAGAGTTCAGCATATTTATGTAGTATATAAATCTAATCTAATAAATAAAGCAGTGTTTGTTTGTATGCTGGTATGTATGTATATATATATATATATATTTGTATGTTCCTTATACAAATCTACACCGGTGGAGCAAATTTCACCAAATTTCGTACACGTGTTCTTTGCGACCAGGAAACAAACACCATCGGGGTGAGACACGTCTACCACCCCCAGAAGCGGGGGCGAACAGGGGTGGAAATATGTAAACATGCTAAAACAGTCGATATTTCAGTCGGATAAATACAACCAAGATTATTTTCCAATGCAGAAAGAGGTATATAAATATTTTAAAATGATGAATAGTAGGATATTCAAAATTATGTGGCCCGCAAGAGGAAAAGATCAAAATATCATCAGGATAAAAACTTAATTAAACACATAGGTTGAAATACTGAAGATGATACAGATTTTCGTAAAAGAAGAGACTTAATAAAACCAAATTAATGAATAAGAAAGATAGCTAATAGAGACAAAAAATGGTAATATAAAATTAATTATACATAATATAATATATTAATTAATAATATAGAATTAAAAGGACTGCAATACTGATATGAATTAGTGACGACAGGCAGAAATAAAATACCCAACTGAAAAGCAAATAAAAGGGAATTATTTAATAATTTTGTTGTATGGAAGACGAGAAAGAAACAGTTCTTAAATAAAACAAAAATTTCAGGCTCATGTCAGAGATGATTCACATTAAAGATCAAAGATTACACAGTAATTAATGTACAAAGAGATACTATGAAACTCCTTATTGTTACGTTGAACCTGACGAAAGCAACAAGGATCCCAGAAATGTTGTTGTGTGGTATTTATATTACCCTTTAATTGACTATCTTTCTTATTCAATATTATGTCAATCAGACATAATTTTTTTCTCTATATTTCTCCTCCTTCAGGTAAAAAATTATGCATTCCATGTGTCAGTTGGAATGAGTCACCTTTCTCCTGGCAATAAAAGAGAATCTTACCTGATTTTCATTTTCATCAGAAAATGTTATTGATGTTAATTTGAAGCCATACATTAGCAAATATTCATTTATTAAAAAATTGAGAGCTCTTTGCTCATGGGGTTTGATAGGATCACTGCAAGGCTGCTTCAGACATCCTTCTCCATCTGGTGTTAGTATTTCAGACTCTGTGAAAATAAGTCATTATTGAAGAATGTTCTAAGAAAAATAAATATGAAAATCAAATGTCCATATCAATCATAATTTTCAACAAAAATGTTACACTAACCACGTATAGAGCAAAGAAATTACGTTCTTAATAGCAAAAAATTAGCTATATTAGTAAAAAATTATAATAGTGATTTTGTTACATCCCTTTCCTTTTCATCCCCATTGTTGATGAATCTACTAAAAGTATACAATAAAGAATTATTTTCTTTTAATGTAGAAAGATGTTGAACAGTGAGAATGTTTCAATGACTTTCAACCTAAAAACTTCCGTAGCATTAGCCACCACTGGTTTTATAAGTATATATCAAAATTCATTGAATTTTCCTGTAGAATGATCTAATAGGCATTTCTGCACATTCCTTTTCTTTTCTTTTTATTTAAAAAAGGCAAGGTATAATAAAGTGTTACCCAATAAAACAAAAAATTTAAAATTACATTTTTGTCATTAAAAACATCCTTCCCATATTTTTTCCTGCTGTGTACTCCATTATAATTGAGAAAAGAAAAAGTGGTGACTTGAAACACAAAAATTCAATCACAGATATGTGGAAGTGTTAAAAAAGCCTGATAGTAGTTTGTCTGTGTGAACCATTTGTGAAACATGTCATTTGGCTCTTCAACAGTATGATGTTAAGAAACAGAAAAATAATGTTTGTAAAAAAGTACATTAAAGATTTAATAGTTTCTTATGATTAAAGTTCTGAGCAACCATTTTATTTAGTTGAGTTAAAATTGTAAGGATCTTCTTGTAATTGAAATTCTAAAGAAAGATTTTCTTCTATTCAGGAAAACTTTTAATTAGTTGGTGAAAAATGAAATTTAATTTGCTTTCCATTTGTGTTTGATTTTCCTTCTTTAAAGGACTGTACACATTGTGTAAATATGAAATGAAAATCTAAGATACCTATAGGCCCAGAGGTTAGCAGATTTTTGGATGCCATCTATATGTAGATAGCTTTTTTACAATTATTTTTAAATGTGTTTTTGAGTAATCTATGTAACATCCTTTAAAAATAAACTTTTAGATACATTCACACATGTTCTGCCAGTTATGATTAGAAATTCCCCAAGTTGTGTATTCCTTTTATTGTTTGTCAATATAATATACAGTTTTTCACATTGACAGGAATTGTATTTATGAAGTTGCTTCTTTTTAAATTATTTTTTTGAGTCTTGGTAATGGTCATTTGAGTGTATCATGATCATTGATAACTATTTTTATGTATTTTTCAAAATTTATATGTTCCAACAATTAGAGAAACTGAGGTACATAAATAAGAGGCAGTCAATTACATTCCGAATGCTTGGAGATTGGGAGAGTGTGGTGGCTTTCTTGTGAGATGTAGTTATTACAATATGTGGGAAATCAAAGCTTTCAGGTCAATGATGATGCATTCAAATTCTTGTTGAATTGGTTTATTGTAAGACCAGAAGTCAGTAGCTCTGTATAATGTATTTGTTGGGATGATTTAAGTTTGTGGTAGTGATGAATAGACTGCTTTCTTTTTGTTGAGAATTCAGAGTTGATTGCACTTATTTCTATGATTCAATTCTTTTAAATGACTCTTTGGCTCTCCATATCCCATCAGATTCTATGTTCAAGGTTGAACATTAATAACTTGAGTAAGTAAAAGGGGGAGGGATGAATAGACACAAAAATTAAGAAACAAAATATGTAATAATTTTAAAGTAATTTATTTCTGAAAAGTAATATAACTATATTTCTACAACTATTTTACAGAGTTAATATTGCTATTTAGATAAAGCATTTGGGAAAGTTGTTAATAAGTGAGACGACTCCTTTTTCCATCATGATCTACATGGCTTCAGAAAATATACGTACACAAGGAACTGATATTTTAGGAACACACAAAGTCTTTTTAATACTAAAAGATAAAAGATTTTTTTTCCTCTCATCACACCACACAAGAGGATCCATGTTTCTTGCCAGAAGATTTTCTGCCAAATATTTGTGCACTTCTATAACAGCCAAAGCCTCCGTATTCAAAACATGACACTGAGGTTGCAACACTGGCTCATAAAAGTTGTCCCAGACAGGCAAACTTGTAGTTGATTGCAGCAAGGCTTTTCAAGGCCTGACTGCACTACAACCTGACATTTACACTATTTATGCTCTTATAGAACTCATCACATTGAGTGACCTCTTCAAATTCCTTATTTTTTTGAATCCAGGATCCAACAAAATCTACTGACCAATTAGTTCTTGGGATTCGTTCCCACCATTTCACCTCATCAACTCCTCCATTAAACACACACACAAATTCCTAACATTCAACACTATTTCATCATTTTCAATTTGTAAGCTAACGAGTTTTTTTCAGGCCACAATACAAAATTGAAACTTTTTTTGGAAGCTGAAATCTCCTCTGTCACCTCAAAAAATACTTTCAGGTAATTTATGGCCTGTTTATTTACTCCCCATTCAGCATCTGTAAATTTAAATTTGTAATTTAATAGTGCTAGGACAGTGCTCGCTCTTTGTTTACCAAAAATTTCTCCAGCATGTGGAATTCCACCAAGTGAGGACATCCTGCTTAAATTTTAAAACAGGATTCATATCTTTTTTACACTTTATGTAATTTTGAATCAAGGCTGCTCTGCTTAAAAATTAAACAGTCGAATTCACATTGTCAACGACGCACTTTACAGGTTTCATAATGGCAGGTTGAATGGCCAAATTAAGGCTATATACAAAAGTAATGTTCTTCAGTTTTAAAATAGTAACAGCAGTTTTTATGTTTGCAATAGCACACACTATCTTGCATATGGTAGTTTTGGAACACACCTTCTTTAAACCCAGTTGCAATATTTTCAGCTGTGTGACTATCCTCAAAATTACTGCAATCTAACAGCATAGCTTGCGGATTTGTATCGTTATCAATAAAATGAGCAGTAATTGTATAAAAACTGACTGTATTCAAATTGGTTCATCCATCACATTAATTTAACATTCTTCACAGTCTTATTGTAAATATATGATACAAGACTGTTTGATAGCATTTTTCTGCTAGGCAATTTGTATAGCTCAAGACCTGTAGCAAGATGTGTGAACATAAGATGTGCAATGGTCCATGCGTCATGGGGGAATACCAGAGCTCAGTTCATCACGAGCCTTTGTTGCGGCAACTTGGTTGTGTAAGAACTATTCTGAAAGTATGGATGCAAGGAAATATAATGTGTTGAGTTCAGGATATGTTGTTCATTAAATCATCCATAAAAGTTAAGAGATTATGAGTACAGGGTATGATAAAAAGACTTTGCTGCTGTCTGAATATCCGGTTCATAACAATATAATGAATTTTTTTAAGAACGATAATGGCTCTCACTGGATTATAACCCTCACCTGCAAAATCTCCCTCCCTTTACTGCACATGTGACAGAACTTCTGAAACCTCTCTAGCTATAATTGTGAATCAACAATTTTAGAAACTTTGCGAACACAGTATTTTCCACAATATTAATATTCAATGCACATTGTCTTTAATAACTATATATAAATGTCCCAACTAACATTAAGAGGGATAGGTAAAAGTTCACTGTATCAACAAATCATGTCATTGTTGAGAAATGCTTTATATACTGGGTGTGGAGTTCAGGTGTGGAAGGGTAACCCAGCATTGTTCTCGTTAAATATAGAGGATACGCCTATGATCGCATATTTAGTATATGTGTTAGAATCAGAGCCATACATTGATTTGACACCTGAATAACCTGATGGAGATTCTATTGAGGATGAGGATGCTAAGAGAGACTGAGACCGATTGTATGATATTGAGAGAGAATCGTGGATCAATCAATAATACACAGAGCACACGAGCTGTTGATCTTGGAACACATGAAACTTAACTGCATCTAACACTGACATGAACAACAAGACACTACAAGAAACAAAGCTCGTACACAGTCAGATATAACATTTTGTATTCTGAGTGGGCAGTTTGCAAAGAATAATTATTTATCTCAACATATGACAATTGTTAAATGGCAACTGTCAGATGTCTTGTTTGCAAGTGTCAACAAAGGTTGCTTATTGACCTTGATGACATGGCAGTCTGTATTGCTGTTTCGGCATTTTCATGTTTTATCCATCTTCTCAAAATAATACCAAATTGTTGATCTGAGTGATTTCAATCAGGAATCTGGCATTTTATCTGACAACAGATTAAAAATCTATAAATAAATGTAATATTCGGTATGAAATGTGAAAGATAAAAGTGTGAAATTTGCAAATATGTATTTAAGAAAATTTTATAGAAAGTAAATAAACTTTTGGCATATATACAGTATAATTACTGCAATTATGTTATATGCGGAAAAGGTGTTCTACCCTGTTCCTTGTAAGCCACATCTTCATTGTGGCAGTGCCCTGTACAAATGCTTTGCTACTAGATTAAGAATATTTTTCAAGTTTGAAATATGTATAATTAGTATTGCTTAAAAATGTCATTTAAAGTTAATTTCAAAACCTGACAATCCTACAAAAGATAGCGAGAAACATTTTGTGTATTTAAACACATTTTTAATAAAGTAATTTCTGATAAAAATGGCAACAAGTTTCCTTAAAATAATAATATGCAGACATTAATAAGAACAAGAAGTTAATTTCTAAATAAATTAACAACCTATTTGAGGGAAGTAAATAAAAGGCATTGCAACATTTACTAAGACAAGGTAATTCTGACAATCGGTATACTATGTAAAAATATTGATTGTACATATTTTGATTTTGTTTTAGATGATTGAGACAAAAAAAAGTTTACCTAACAAATAACGTGTTAAAATTCATATGTATAATATATAAACAAAATATGAGAAGTTAAAAATTGAAAATTTATTTAAAATAGTCTCCTTTAATAAATTTAAAGGAAAATGATAAAATATTGATTTCCAAACATATTGGCAAATTTCGCTCTTCAATTAGACAAATATTTTTAAAAATACATACCTGACAAGCTGAACGGCTGATTCGAAATGAAATCCCACTTCCTGTACCACTATTAATCGGTGAAGGCGATGTACAGATGATGAAGGTGAACTCTCGAGAGTTTAACCTATCCTCTTCCAAGTTGCCAAGTTGTCTTATAGAGTCAAGAACTCAAAATGTTTTCTCTCTAACTGTAAATTCTCCAATTGTATATTCTGAGAAAACCAACAGTTCCTTCTAAATATAGATTGGTTACCATACAGCACCACAGTATTCCCTGGGTTAGGGCATTGACCCTGTCCTAGCCAACCTTTCGGGATTTATTGGAAACAAAACATTCGACACAGGTAAGGCGTTGAATAATTTTCAATGTTATGTACAATGCAAACAGTATATCTGGATAAAATTTATTTTGCATATTCATTGTACATAATCTAATAAATTAAAGCTGTTTATGTTTATATGGGAGCGAGTTGGTTATTTGAAAACATAAAAAAAATATTCATGAGATTGAACAAAATGATCAACATCAAAAGGACAAAAAATGCTGGGAATAATATGTTAACTATGGATGTTGAGAAGTTGTAAGAATAACGAATCAAAATTAAGTTTCATTCTTGATTATTTTATAATCCCTTCAAAATTTATAATGTGTTATTGTTTATTAATTCTTGGAGAGTGCCACTCATAATTTTATCAATTCAGATCCAGAGTCAAATCTTTCTTCAACTCGCTGAATCAACTTTTAATTCGTGCCCCAAGAGTTCTTCAAAGGCTCAATTCTAGACTCTCGCCCACGACTCGAGAAACTTGCTCACAACTCAACGACTCAAACTGTGAGCCATTAACTCTATCAATTTAAACCCCAAAATTAAAAAATTTAATTAAATTTATGTAATTATTGTTTAAAAATCATTTAAAATTGTAATTTTTTATCATACCTACAACATGAACTTAATATTAACAATATTTTCTTGAAAGGTTTGGTTTACTTTTCCACTGTATTTGTTTTTAAAATAAATAAATTAAAATTCGAGAAACATTATATTTACTTTGTAATAGTTAAGAAATGTCAAACAAGTACATACACACCTGTTGCAACGGTTAAATTAGCACGTAGGGCATTAATGGTTTCTTTTGCTTTTCGTAGTTCGAACTCCAAAATTGCAACTCTTTCGTCAATACCACGCTCTCCATCTTCTGAGTATCGTGTAAGATCAAGGGAATCAAGAGTTACCTGACTAGAAGATCTTCCTATAACCAGAAAAGTTAAAAGAAATATTATTTAAAATTTTGTTATATTATAAAATATATTGAAAACAGAGTGCCAAAGCAATTTCTGCTAGTGTCAATTTCTTATTTACATATATGAAGAGATGACAAATTGACAAATATCATATGCTAATTATCAAGTTGGTTTCCAGCAAAAAACATTCAATATAAAGTTACTCCAAGATTTATTATTTTAATATCCAACAATAACATAAAAAAATCAAAATAGCTTAAATTTAAAATAAATCAAATGGAATAAATTGTTTACTGCATATATGTGGAATATATAAATGTAAAAAGGAAGTTAATTAATAACAAATATTATTACTAACTTAATGATGATATTTCTGGTCGTGCTGTAACTTGTTCGAAATTTCCAGGATTTGAAAAAAATTCCTTTAATTTTGGAATTTCTCTTCCAGCTTCTGCAAGTTCGGTATAAAATTCGAGTGCTGTCAGCAACAAATTGTCTTTGAGTAATTTTGTTGCAATATCGGAGTAACTAATATCATTAATTATAGCGATGTTTTTATAATTGTTGGCATTAGTTTCATTAATGTCTTCAAAAAGATTAGCCATGATATTTGTTATAAACTTTAAAAAGTAAACATTAAAAGTTCACTTTTTTTTTCAAATCAACGAATAGGTGCCGACATTCAACCCATTACAAACACACTATATATAGACGCATAGGTAAGTCATTCACAATGCTTTAGACATTTCAACGGTGAGTCCCATGTCACTATATTTTGGATACATCGTCACCTGCTGCAAAACCTGTAGACAATACACATGTTGAGAAACACTTCCTGCTTAAATACCCTCCTACGCGGTACATTTGGTCCCAACATAAACTTCAACTAGTTTTTTTTAACATGTTCTACGATACAAATAGTTATTTGAACTATAATTACATAATATTGCACCGGTACGTAATTATTAAACTATCAGAGAACTTCTACTTGGAGTTATAGTATAGTAGTTTTATTTGGTTCTTTATACAGAGAGTAGAACAAGTCAAAATATTATATAAATTAATGAGAAATGCATGTAAACTAATTAGATGAATCCGTCTTTTTATATCGTTCATCCATATACATATTTTCTTAAAATGACAGTTTCATGACATTTCCTTGTATGATAATAATTGATTGGTTTTCAAATCAGTACAATGTATGAATGTTTATGACAATGAAAACAAATAATCATATGTTGTATTATATATATATGTTTCCCTATAGACCCCTATATTCCGAATCGTATTTCTGCAGTCCTCTAGATTGGACAATTTAGTTTAGTTAATCCCTTCCGCTTTATTCAATTCCTTGTGCTATATATCAAATGGTTTTGCCGTATGTCATGTACACTTAAAATATTTCACTACATCTATCGCTTTTGTCCGAAGTCTCACAGTGATTTCTCGAGTTCTCTATTCCATTTTTTTTTCGATAAGCCTCGTCCCGTGCTTTTTACACTACGTTCATCTAATGTACCACTGTGATCCACTTTTCCGAGACATGACAGTATTGAGAATACGAATTACACAAATAAAGGTCCCTTTATATCCAATTCAGTTATAACAATTAGCTGACCCATGTAGACCTACAGATGATGAGTTGTCTTTTTTATTCTTTTGTCCGATTCTGCTATATACTATTATGAGATTTATAAAACAAAATTTAATTTATTATACACTATATTGACAATTATAGTATTTTGTTGGTTCATATTGCCTACTGAATATTTTTGAAAAGTTGCAGTTATTTTGTTATATTATTGTATTCATATAACGCAATAACTTTTTTCCCCAAATTTGGTGCTTATTTATAGATAGTATTAACAGTAACATATTTTTATTTGCATCAGTGTATTGAGCACAAAAAGTTATTTTGGTATGGCAAACGTTATTGTTATGCTGTTTTATACTATGTAATCAAAACTGATATTCATGTAACACCTGCTTTTGTTGCGTTGCGATTGAAAGATCCATATCTTGTCCCTCCTTATTTTTACGATTTTACATTATCCTAATGCGTAAGAAGTGCTAGTCTGTCTGCTCTAATTGTAGTTTCATTTATATAAATTGAAATAATCAAGTTAGAAGAAAACAAAGCCACAAACTGCAATGCCAATAATATACTAAAATCAAAACCCCACGATGTGGTACCAATTAATGCGGTAATCTATTTAGGAGAATCGAATTTATTTAACTATGGATTAAAGGATCTATTAACTGTTGATGATTTTGTAAATGAAAAAACTACAACTAATCAAATTTTAAATACAGAAACATTTATTACAATTGACATTTAATTAGTTTTTATACGCAAACTCTTTACATAAATGTCACGGCATTGATGGGAAATTTTAAATCTTCAGGGTTTCTCATCGGGCGTCTAACAGTAATAGTAACCCGCAATGATAAAACCAAATTTAGAAACCAAAAAGATTATAACGAATTAAGCTGAATTTACTTTAGTATTACTAACAAGAAATTTGTATAAATCTGACGGTACGAAATATTATACCAGGTTTACAACAAATTTTTGTGCATATCAGACATCGAAGCTGTTCTCGTATCACACGAATCATACATTTCACCAATTATTTTATATTTTCACAAATTATTTAAAGGACTTTAATTAAGCAGGACATGGTATGACACTTTCTACGCAACATAAATCAGCATATGCGATTGCATGCCTAAACTACCACAGATAAACCTCTGTTGATCTCCAAATATTTCGGCAAACTAATAATTTCGAATTGGAATTACACTTTCCAAATAACAGTTCGATTCAACTCACTATGAATTCTATCAATGATGTCAGTTCGACAACAGCCAGTACAAGTTTCCCTACAATTTACACATCCCTCCTTCAATTTCTAACGCCAATAATCTTAATAAGACTTTTCATTCGGCGACTCTTACTTGCAGACTCGTTAACATGGTTTTTAAGCAATCCTAACAAGGAGTCCTCACTGTCTAACTGTCACATACAATAACTTTTTCCGATCCACCCGTATCAAAGACACAGGCCAACCTTCTCCGTTTAGTTTGTATCGCAGACTCTAACCGTCCATTTCTTCTCCGCTTTCAACATTACACATTGCCGACAATAATACCGTCTGAAAAACTCCACATTCTTACGACACGCTGACTGTTTCCTACAATACCTGGGCGTCCGAATATATATATATATATAAGGGGTAAGTCTATAAGTACCAGCATTTTCAAGGTTTTTTTTAATTTTTTAACACAAGAGTACACAATTTTAATGGATATCATTTTTCAACATAGTTACCGCGCTTTTCTATACATTTGGTTCACCGCTGGACAAGCTTTCCGATACCACTTGAAAGTAGTTTTTGGTTGCATCCAAAGAGAAATATATATCATGTCTTTGGTTGCACCGCTTCTTTAACCTATTCTGATTGGTTTAATTCAATACAGAATAAAAGAATTAGAAAAAAAAAATCCATTGCAAGCGCCACTTTTCTGGAGAGTTTGTCACTGCCATTCGGACGCAATTATCGAGGCGATTGTCAGAGTTTATGCTTTTGGATTTGTTTCTTTTTTAAAAAGAAATTCATGTTCGAAAAAGCATATCCGAACCGTTAGCGTGATCTGAACAAAGTCTTCACACTCTGAATATTTTTGTTAGTAGGAGTGGCCAGATTTGTTTCGTTGAAATTGATTTTAGAATCAAATCTATTAATTCAAGTTCAAGTATTGACTAGTCTTCGTTAAAATGTTCAGTCACGCAGGCAGAAAATTCTTCTGTCTACACTTGTAACAAAGGTGATGCAGTAAATTGTGCGAGGAGTGAAATTTTTTAGTTCTGAAAGCTGAGTTGATATTTCTCGATTAAATCGGATAAACTTCCGACACCTTGCTTGTCAAAAAGGGTTGAGAACATCTGTGATTTTCAAGTTGCTTCTTCAAGACAGGAAATTTTTTGACGCCTCGATTTGAAAAGTTTGCTTCCAATTGAGCAGAAATTAATATTATGTCTGATTAAATTTTCACTAATTCCGTTTCCTTACCCTGCAATTTAGTGCGGTCATGGTCTCGATACAGCCCAAGAACAAAATTAATAATAATTATAAGTGAACATAACGGGGAATCCTCATTTTCTCTTTTTTCTAATACCATTTCGCGAGCACTTTGTTTACGCTATTGACCCCTTCCTTCACCTGTTGATATGGCGTTTACTCTATGGTACGAAGAGATGATTCGTGCCAGAAAACTTTCACCTTCGATAGCATGAAGAAACAATCTGTACCATTATCGACTCGCAGTTCTATTGTTAAAATTATAATTGTTTCTCTTATCAACATTTACATTATTTTCATTACACCCGAAAAGCTTTTATTTTATTTTGTCTCCACTCACTTTCAGGACTGTTTCTAAATCTAATAAATACTTTTCCCCACGTTTGATGTGAAAGTATCTTCAGAGTGTGAAAGGCTGCCGAAACTGTAATATCACACTCAGCGTCATGTATTGTAACGCTTCTGGAAAGTAAATCGTCTCAAGGATTTACAAACGAAGCGATAAGGCAGAATTTTTCGGGTTAGGAAGATTCGGATTAGAGTCAAGATAGCAAGGTGTGCTGGGAGTAAATCAAATAGTCTCGAAAGTTGAGTTAGTACATTATTACTTGATACATTCAAATCCAAATATATAATGAAAGAATCAAATATGAGTATCTGAGCTACACAGTCCTATTTCCCAGTGACTTCAGATCAGCTAGACTTGCTTAGTTCACGTCCTAAGATTTTTCTCCATTTCATAAACTAATCAGATTAATGGTGTCACTCTCAATGTAGTTTAAGTCTAAATTCAACACCTAATGGCTAGAGAGTGGAGCTCTGTTAGGAGTTGGGCTGTAAAAAATTAGATTATTGTTGAATCTGTAGATTTTGGGGTTACCGAGTTGAATACTAACATACACTATGAAGTTAAAGTTAATTGAGCTTCATCGGCATGGTAAACGTATTGAGAAGGGAAGGGGGAATGATCCACATTACTGCATAACCCACTTTTTTCCCCCTGTTGTTGAGATGAACAGTCACATTTCCAATGCTAGTTAAGTCCTTTGTTCAGTTCACGTGGTAATGTGAGAAAGGGTTAATTATAAAATATTCTTAATGACCAAGAGATCAGTTTCAAATTAATTCCTTTTTCTGTTTTATATTATATTGGGATAAATAAATACTCAGGCTAGTAATAAATAAAACTGATATTTAGAATTATATTTTATCTATTTCTATTTTAAGTGTCCAATGTTTCAATGTCTTTTCTAAATATTTTAACATCAATATAAGTACTTAGATATTTAATACAAAAAATTAATCTCATTCATTTTATTAAATTTAGTAAATATTCTTTGCATTCAAATCATACCAAAAAATAATAAAATTCAACTCTCCTAATGTCATAAAAATATTAAACTCAACTAAGATATAACCAGGCATTTTATATTGAGGGTTCCAAAACACGAAAAATTATAAAAACTCTTACAAATGAGCAACTACATAGTATTATAGTATACACACAACTATTTTCAAACATATAAAAAAAATTACTTGAGATAACTACTCAAGTAAGCATCCATTGGCCACAGTCATAAAAATATATCATACAATACCTTTGTACAATGATACATATTTACAGAGCATTATATACAAGAATCAAATATTAAATACTATATGTGCCAATATATTTAAAACTATAAGTACAAATAATGCTTTATGTGAAAAAGAGAAGTACAAATTGTGCAGTTAAATAAAAAATATTCACCAGAAAAATGGCACATAATGTAAAGGCTTTTCAATTCTACTCAAATACATGCACCATAATCTTTGGCTTATTGTTGAACATAATGTTATACAAAAGGAATTTCATTGTAATATCACAGTTAAATATATGTTTTGGTGCATTACATAACATTCTCTTGCATTATTTTTACAAGTGTTATACAAAACAAGAAATAAATCAAGTCTTTAAACATTTAATAACAGTTTTTAAATATAATTTAGAAATTGAACAATATGATATTAACAAGTTCCCATGTATGATATAGTAATTATTATTATTATTATTCATTGTTATCAGTATGAATAAAACTCCATCTGACATCTCTCCAATTATTTAAAATTACTGAAGTAGTTCTACAATCATGTATAAAAAGATTCAGAAACTGAATTAAACTATTTTATACTTTAAATTATCTTGATATAAAAATTTAATTATGACCTCTTTTAATACAAAAATAAAAATAATGGAAGCTGCCAAATTGTAATATATTAGGAACATATCATTAAAAGTATAAATTATTAAATCTAGTTACAGAGTGGCAAGAATTCTGGTAAATCCTATGCAAGCAGCAAGGAAAGTTTGCCCAACTCCCCAAATGAGTGCATACAGAGGAGCCATTTGCATGGAAGAAGCACGATACACAAAGGCCACTGCTGCACTGCTCAGGACACCAGATGTTAATGGTGTTAATATTCCCATCACAAGGATGAAAAGAGGAAAAAACCTAAAATATTAATAAAATTGAAGAATTCAAATAACTTAAATATTATACCAATGAAACAATTACTTGATATGTTATCAAATTTGATCTACTTTAAGTTTGTAAAATTAAAAAATACTTATTTTAGTGAAGTATATAATATAAAGAGATTAACTCCTTTCCATACATTTAAGATTTGATAAATCAATAAGATAACCAGTCACGTATCCAACCATGGATTATCACAAGTATGAGACATGGTTGTCATTTTTGGTCCAATTTCCTTATCATGAGTCTCGCAGGATATGGTAGGCCAAGGTGTGTTATTCAAGATTCATTGAGGTTATAACTTTCACCATTTGATCACTTACAAAGCATTAAGAAGTATATAGGGATATAAAATATTGTAAAGGACACTACATTATTACAGTCCTATTGAAACCAGTCTTTGTAATGGGATCTTGTGAATATATAGTTTTACTTATTATACTTTAAGAGAACTCATATTCATATTGATGTTCATGTAATTTGTGAGACAAAAATAACAAGAAATATATACAATCTGGCCACGCAAATACTACACAGTCGACAAATAAGTCAATAGTATCATATAACAAGCTGGGAGTCCGGCTATTAATTTATATATGCACTGAAAAGTATTAATTTGACATTAATCTCTTATGTGGTTTAACCATTATAGAGACTGTCACGATTTTTAACATGAATTTCACAACCCATACCATATTTGCAGAATGTTAATTTAATCATAACTGGTATGACGACCCACTGTACCACACTCGAGTCACGAAATCTTGGGAGAATTCTCTGGTGCATTGAGAGAACCTAAAAGACTCTCCTACTCTAATAGAGTTAAGAGATTCAAAAATATTCCTTGTATCCTTATAGAGTGAAATATACTCCTAGGACCTTATGAGACTCGAATTTACTTCTGGTTCTTTATGAATGTGTAACACCTACGAGAGTCAAAATTACTTCTAATACCTTAAAAGTATCAATAATACTTCTGGTACACTAAGATACTTAAAAATATTCATGGTACTTCAAAAGAGTCAATTATACTCCCAAAACAGTGTCAAATATTTATTCCAGTAAGGTGAATGTCAAAAATACTCCCAGGTACCTTATGATAGTAATAAAAACTCCCAAAACCTAAACATAGTCAAAATTAATTCCAGTATCTAAAGAGAGTCAAAATTACACAAAGTAAGAGAATAAAAAATACTCTCAGTATCTTAAGTGTGTGAAAAACATGCCTGGTACCTTAATAGAATCTATAATACTTTCAGTACCAGAAGAGTAAAAAACACTTTGGTTGACCCTAAGAGTGCCAAAAATATATCTGGTACCCGAATATTAACGAAACTACTCCTGGTAACTCAAGAGAGTAAAAAATATTTGTGGAATCTTGAGAGAGAGTAAAATAACAACAATTATAGCCAGAGGGTAAAAAAAATATAATACTTAAGGTATCTTAAGATACTCCCAGTACCCTAATAGTGTCAAAAATAGCTGTTACTTAAGAGAGTAAAATATACTCCAAGTACCTTAAAAGAGACAAAATTCCTCTCGGTATGTTAAGTAAAAAATATTCCCTGTACCCAATGAGGGTGAAAAATGACCCCACCCATATACTCTAGGCATGTTTTACCCAACAAGTCTCTGATCACAATTTTGTACTCATTGCTTTACACATTTAAGATTGTACACATAAATTAGTTTCACCATTATCCCCCACTTCGAGGACTGAACTTCAACTTAACTGGCATGTTGAATGTAAGAATTAAACTCAGACTTCAATAACCCCAGAGGTTCAACACCAATATCATTTGATTTTGTCTGATTACTATGAAATGACCTTTCACTACCTGCCTGCCCAATCCGTACACCTAGGGGATGAACTATATCTTAACAATAAAATTAAATGTCTGAATTAAACTTAACAACTTCAATTACCACAGAATAGATAGCAATCACAGTCATTTTTACAATATTTTTACATAAAATGATTCTGATCGAACACCTATGGGTGCTCCCATTATTAAGGGTTGAAATAAGGCATTGACAGCTTCAAAAATGAAACTTTCTAACTCTCTGACCCAGAAAACTTTTCATTTTTGATGCTAATAATTACAGATTTAGAATTTCTTTAAAATACCCCTTCGAGGAACAAACGCTTGGGTAAAACACCCCTAACACCAATAAGGATCCATCCTTATCGGTGTTTTACCCAAGCGTTTGTTCCTCATTAGTAAGTAACATGTACAAAATTTGGTAGAATTTGCTCCATGTATTTAAGATTGTAAAAGGAACTTTGTTTTCTACACCTAAAATTAGGGGCCGAGATAAAACTTAACTGATATGTTGAATGTCAGAATTAAACTCGGTGACTTCAATAACATGGATTTGACATCAATCTCTGTTGTTTTCACATTATTCTTATGTAATATCCCATCAACCCCCACCCTTAAGGGTGCTCCCCCTAATGCTAAAGAGGTCAAAATTATACACAATTATACAACACTATTAATAATAAGAAAAATAGCCAAATACAGACAAAAGAAGTGATGATATAAATACCACACAACTTTTCTGGAAACCTTATTCCTTTCTTCAGGTTCTAAGAAAACTAAAAAACACAAGAGCCTAGAGTGACACAACTGCCCCAATGCAGTTGACAAAACTCACCTGAATTGTGCTGTTATGTCAGACTAGGTTATTGTGTTTTTTAGTTTTGTCAACTTAACTCAATTCAACTGAATGTGCAGCTGTGTCACACAATTCTCCTTTTTTTTCAGTTTCGTTTCTACACTATTAATCTCACTGATTCAGAAATATATTTATTTGACATATATTTTGGCTGTTTTTGCTGTTTTTAAAATTTCCATCTCTGTCTTTATGGTTGGTAGTGATGTCACCACAAGAGTTTTTAACTCAAAAATCATTTATATATAAATTTTTGACAGGTGCTAAAGCTCATTAATTCCGCAAAACAAATTCAAATATTTGACCCACACGACTTTAGTGCACAAGTTTCCTTTCATTTATAAAAAAAAAATTATCTTATATCTCCAATACTAAAACCTTGTCCAATTTTCCATAAGTTATATATATATATATATATATATATATATATATATATGTATAGAACTAATTTGGCGATGAAGTCACATTCGATTTCGATAATGAGGAAGGATAAAAATAAATAAGAGAAATAGGAGGATTATGCTTTCTGTGAATTTATATGCTCAGGCATAGAATCACACACAAAGAAAAGCATATGTTCAAAGCAGGAAGGAAGAAGAAGGAAAGACTGAAAATATTTGACCTAGACAGTATTTGAACCTGCATGATCTGCTAAGTACACAGACGCATTAACCATCTCAGTCACAAGGTCAAGTTCCTGACAAGGAAAATATAGACAGTCTTATAACGGATAAAGTTATTTAGAAGAGGGATGGATAGAGTAGAGGTAATGAACTATTAGGAGCATCCATTAAGGAATAAATACAATGTTAGGAACTAATTTGGTGACAAAGTCACATTCGATTTTGGATAGTGCGGAAGGATAGAAATAAATTCTATTATTTCCATAAATATTCGCAACCGGCCGGTGCACGGAATGGTGTAACACTCCTTCCTGAAGGATGAGGCTGAGAGCCTCAAAAAATTTTAAGAACAACCTTCAGTTCCCTAAGGCTACACTGCACTTTACTTTCAGGTAAGCCACAACCTATCTCTTTTCTTTCCATACCAATATTGCAATTATTTTTGTCAATGTCACATCCTTACTAATATCATATTCATATATATATGAAATTTTTTCAAATAAAAATTATATATCTGTTTTGAAAATTGATACGATAAAATAATCAAATACAGACACAAGAAATGATGATATAAATACTACATGTTTCTGGAAGCCTTGCTACTTTCTTAAGGAGCTAAGAAAACTAAATATCACAAGAGTATTGAGTGACAAAATTGCACAGTTCAAAAGCTTTTGAGATTGTCAACTGAACTGTGAAGGTGTGTTGCTCTAGGCTCTTGTGTTTTTAGTTTTCTTAGCACCAGAAGAAAGGAACATGGTTTTCAGAAACAATGTGTGGTATTTATATCCTCACTTCTTTTGTCTGTATTTGGCTATTTTATCTTATAATTAAATTTATTCAGATATTCGGATTTGTTAATGTCCTTCTGGAGAGATTTGCACTGTGTGACAGCCAACTGCTCTGTGGCAATAAGTGTAAAAAAATCCATAAACAAGCTTTATACATTTAAAGCAGTCAGTTTTGTAACTTACTTGCCATATATATGTTTCCTGAGAGTAGCAAAGGCAATGGTTGCAGCAACAACATGGACGAATATTGATGAAAATAATGCCCACAGAAATACTTGGTACCACATTTCTAGGAAAGAAAATATACTTCAGTAGGTAAAGTTATGATATCCAACATGTAATATATATAATACAGAACTATGACGTACATGGCAAACATACAATAAAGAGTTATAAAAACTTTGCAAAAGGGATGACATATTTGTAATATAAATTTATTTAAATAGCTGCACGCAAGAAATGTGATTGACAATAAAATGTTATTATAATAAGCATAATGAGGAGAGTTGTATGTAATATATAAAGAAAAGAAATAACCTAAACAGATAATAAAATAATAGAGTAGGAAAGTTGCACATTATAAAAAATTCAGGTAATATGAAAGTGGATAATATAAAGTATGTAACATTTCTTTTTTATATAGTTTTTGAGTGAAGGCATGATATACCTGCAAAAGTGTTGAGAGGATCCTCTGGAGATAAACCCATTACATTTGCAACAGTATCCAGCTCTGAAGCTTGGAATTCTCTTGACATTGCGTTGGAATACGCTAAGAATGTTAATTTGTTGTATTCCAATCCCACATTTGGTTCAGCTACGTAATAAATAGCTTCTTTTCTGGCGATTCCATTTTCATATTTCGGGAATCGTAAAAATAGCGTATGTATATCATAATTCAATATACGACATTCAAATATAGTTCGATAAGACTATTATATTAACTCCTCGAAGCATAATAGACGCTAAGCATTTTGAAGACAATTTACTATTTTATTGTACTTCAAAAACATGATTCAGTTTATCATACAATTCATCAAACACTACAGACAACCATTTAAATCTCATCAACGATTACACACGTACATCAAACCAATTTATTAATTAAAACAGACTTTGGAGCATAAGTCTATGATAAGGTTAAGAAAATTTGCTGTCGGGTGATGAGTGAACTGTAAGTTAAAATACTGAACAGTAATATAGAATCGATCGAGCTCAAGTTAAAGAGTTAAATAGGTTTTATTATTGTTGTTAATTTTAAATTTCTTCTGTAAATAAAGTTTCTATTCATATTTTATATATAAAAATAAATAATTATGTTACAGCCTTCCCAATAATTTTTATTTCAATAGGTGAACAAGGAATCGAACACCAGTGCATACATATATATTCACTGATGAATTTTAGCAAAGAGTCTTGACTTTATTCGACGGAAGAAGTTCATAGGAAGAATGTTACCAGTACAAAATACACTGACTATTACTATATTTCTTCACACTTAGCAGTCATTACTTGAGAGTAGATCCTATAGTATTGTAACAAAATTTCAGTATTATAAACTATAATTGCTCTGTGTTAAAAATATATTCATTAAATTAATAAAAAAAACATATAACAGACAAAATTCATTACCGTACAACGTTTTTGCAATTTTAGTTGGATTTTAACCTGGTTTGAGCGCTGGGTTATCGTTACGGCTTTTACGTTTTCTTAAATCACCTGACGAAAGCTTAAAGGGTTGCAAATACTTTGTGTTGTATTTAATTTAGCATTTATTTTTGTCTTTTATTTGGCTATTTATATCTCTAATTGTTTTTTCAATATATTTTAATGTTTATTCAAGATTATTCGGCAAATTTTAATTTGTCATTATATATCGCACGTATTACTTTATATGTGTTTTTTTTGTGAATTAGGACTGTAAATGTATACTCGTTGTGACTTTAATAATCGTACTACTTTAGGCAGTAAATTTAATTATAAGTAAGAGTCGACATGAACATTAGTTTTTTTTTGGGTAATGAATATTTGGGAGAGTAGTGGAATAAATAAAATAGGTACTAATCCCAAGCTTCTTAATTCAATTTTTATATAAAAAACGGGCAAAAATGTGATTGAAAAATTTTCTTTGATATTTTAATTTGTTATTTACCATTATATTTTTATTAATTCTTTCAAAACTATTGTCCAAACCAAAAATTGATACGAACTGGACTGAACGAATGATATATTGCAATAATGTACTTTTTAGGTGTAACTTCTGTGGTTAAAATCAAATCATCTTCGATTATAGACTCAGGAATTTAGACCGGCTGCTGTATTGTTAAATTGTTTGTGGAACCGATAGAGGTGCGAAAATGTTTTTGATTTATGTGTTTATATATTAGGACCATTTCAAGCGTATCTTATTTATGTACCGTCAATGTATTTGTTGCTCTGTTTTTCTCCCTGTTAAAATAAAATAATTTGAAAGCATCCTGCATAACACCAATTTATATTTCGCATCACATTGCGAATATAATAAAAATTATTATTCGTAGAGCTGTTTCTTACGTAAACTTAAGAGTCGCACAACATATTTATCTTGTCACTTACGTAGTGTCGTTACATAATATATATTGTCCTTAAAACCTTGTTTGGTCTTATTGAGAAACAATAATCTTAAAACTGTGGAGTAAAATTTTAACTTTACATAAGAGTAACTCGAATGATAAGTGTGTCGTTCTGCGTTGCGTTGTAGAACTTAACTTTCTTTAAATAAAAACATTTCTCCATGTCAAAATATGTGAATTTAAACATGTGTAGGAAGTGATTGTCTCTTGATTCAATGAATTATTATGTTTATTGTTTTAATGCATCATAAAATAATAAAAGAACAATTTTCTTTGTAAACTGTCATTTCATGGCCAACTAATTCCAACAATTCATTAAGAACTGTCAAAGATAGATTTGGTTTATCCCATGTCTTCAGCAATTAATAATTGATTAAAATTTTAATTATAAATTTTGGGCTCATATCTCTCACAATTATGACACCAGTCAATAATTCTGTTTTTTTAATAGCCTTACTTTAAATTTATTTATTTGCAAAAAGTTTTTTTTGTGATTTTTGTCTCAATGGGAAATTATCACTTGCTACACCAATTACTTAATTTGTTATTAGTGCTTAACATTTTAAACAATTTCTTACAGTGAAAACAAATACATCCAACTTTAATGTGTATAAAATTTTATGTATGTCAAATTTCAGGACAGGATAGGATTGCACACTGTACACCCTGTCTGCACAATGTATACAGTTCTCATATCCTGAGGAAGGGGTCTTGACCCTCAGAATACATAATTTAAAAAACACATAAAGAAAATATAATATTGTCAAATTAATTAACACATTTGGAGAGACGGAGGCATATTAGTGGTTGGTCCAACCAGGCTGTGCAGAAATAATAATTCAAATTTTCGATGATGCGAGTCCTCTTCTTTTAGATAGTAGGCCTGAACTATGCATGTAGTTGCTTCCCTGCTGCCTTTTTTCGAATCCTCAGAAGAGGGAACGGGGATTCTTTGTTTCCTAAATCACAGTGGGCTGGCTGGTCCTACTCCCAGGGGAAGAGAGAAGAGAAGTTGGCCTATGAAACAACATACCCGCTAGAGTCCAACTCCCACGTGTGTTTGACTGGACATACCAAGCCAAAACCTAGCTGGACTATTGGAACCCTTCAGGATAGGCCAGGGCCTATTTCCCAAAGGATGACTGCTTGGCTGTCTACATAACTCCGTTAGCACAGAAGTGCTAAGGGTTGCGCTGCAGGGTTGACATAGAGTCCAGCCGCCCACCCAGAGTAGGCCTGAACTGTGTTAATTCAAAATTGTCAATTTCTGACAATTCTGAGTGTTTTGCTGAATCTATATTATATAATGTCAAGGCCAAATTGCTCTATTTCTTTTCTCCCACAAAATCTGAAACAATTTTAATATTCGTTGGTTCATTTTCACATCAGCATTAAATTGTATTTTTTTTTCAAAAAAATTCAACACACACTGAAGTTTAACGTCTGTTATTATTTGTTATCAGTTATAATGGATGAAAGAGAACTCCCATCTAGCGACGAGAGTGATGAGGACTATGTCCCATCTGGTAAGTTGCTTTTGAGTTACCCTAAATGATTTTGTATGATTTATTTTGAAATATTAATATTTTAATTGATTTTATTGACCAATAATGGTGGGGATCTTAAAAGAATTAAGAATTTATCAATTTAGTAACATTTTCATCTTGATTGTATTATCAGTGCACACCATATTAATTAGTTTATAATTATAGAACATAAATATGTTCTATTAATTAAATGAATTGGAATTAAAATCTAATTGAATCTGTATCTTACAGAGAATGCCCTCATTTAATTTTAATAATTGTTAAATTTGAATAATATTTTCCTTAAAATTGCTTAATCTCAATTACTTGCATTCATAATTATTATACTTACAAGTATTATTACTGAAATGTGAATTGTTGATTCAATTTACTAATAAACCTTCATATTAATTTCTAATTCATTTTTAGTTTCTCCTGAAATTATGTTTAGATTAATTAAATGTTGTCATTCAATACATTTTTCTAGTATAATTCAAATAAATGATAAACTACAGGTGCTGACAGCAACCCTCCTTCTGAGGTTGAATCAGATGGTGAAGAAGAAAGTGCAAGTAGTGGTGTTGATGAAGCAAGTAGTAAGAAAGTATGTGACAGAAAGAGAGGAAGAAAAACTTCAAAGAAAAATAGGTGAGTTTTTTTACTGTAATATTCTTTATAATATGAATGAAAATATGTAAATTCTGTGCACAATACAAACGTTTATTTTTATATCTGTTTATAAAATAGCTTTTAATATTTCTTCTTTTCATTTTGACAATTTTTTTTTATCAAAATATGTATAAAAAAATGTGATTGAAAAGAATCATAGTGATGGTAAGGAAGTTGCTGTCTGTGCAAGACTGAATACTAATAGCATTATTCCTTCACTACTATTTCTTCTGATAAACATGTTCTATAATCCATTTTTCATTTATTTTTAACGTATCACCCTTTTTTTCTTGCCTTATCTTATACATTTGTGTTGTATGGATTGTTGATATGTTTATATACTGCTATTATTTTCTGTTGTTAATGCATCTTTGTTTATCACATTTTTATTATTATCTTTATTCCAACTAATTGCAATCTTTCTTTGTCCAACCTCTTCTTGATCATCAGTTTTATCTAAATTTTCTCTTTCATTCATTTGTCATCCATGATTAGTGGGGAAAAGTGTGACACACTTGTATTAACAATTATAAGAAGACAAAGATCTTAATAACAAAGTAAATGGTCAGAGATCAGAGATCCGACCTCAAGTATTTGTACCACGTTATACATTTTAAAGTTATTAAGCTTCATTTTTATCATTTCCGAGATGTTTCTAGTATGATAGTTTCACTTAACCTTAAGTATTCCTTCATCAGTTCGTGTGAATACTATTATTATGGATGTTAATATGCTTATATTGAAATTGCTTTTCGTGTTTAAATTTGTATGTGGAACATACACATGCATATATTTTTTATTTATTATATCAAGTTCAGCAATTATAGTGTGTAAAGTTTTAATTTTGAAGGCAAGAAGAAAAATTATTTCTTTAAATACTTGCTAAACTGAAACACTAAGTGGGGTTAAATTTAGCTGAAGAAATGATAGAAATATTTCAATACACTTTCCTAGGAATCTAGGTCATTCAGTACATATTATCAGTCCTTGTTTTGACTCTCAAGTCCTTACAACATAAATGTAAGTTTGATAAACAGTTCTCGGTTTTCACCTGGGTGAATCACTCAAGGCGAATTGCCGGAACCATTCCATTTCATGTTATAAATACCCTCCGCCATAACATCATGCTGCGAGAGCCAATGAGCGCTCAGTCATGTCAGAATCAGCCAAGAGACCACCCACTCGCCGAGGTACATTACCCGCAGCAGCCCCGTCCACAATGGAGCTCCAGACACCTCATCTTATTAATGTTATAGCTGGGTCCCAAGTCTTGCTCAATTAAAACCCAGTGTCACGGTTGAGCAGGTTATCTTGTGTCCTAATATGTATGGCCTCTTTGATGATGCTGCAAAAAAACCATTGACACGATCCAAGATTTTGGTTTCATTGAACTTTATATCATGGCCGGTTTCTATGGCATGTTCTGCCACCGCTGACTTATTTGGCTGCATGAGTTTGAGATGCCTTTGATGTTCTGTGCATCTATCAATTACCGTGCGAATGGTTTGGCCGATGTACTTTTTGTCACATTCACACACTATGCTGTAGACCCCAGGAGTACGAAGTCCTATACTATCTTTAACCGAGCCAAGCATTTCTTATATTTTCTTTTGTGGATAGAACACCGTTTTTAAATGTCAGTAAAACTGACATTCCTTTGAGGCCAATTGTTAGCTCCATTGGTTTGGTAACATACAACCTTGCCAAGAATTTGACCAAGAGACTAGGTCCATTTGTTGGAAAATGTGATCACATAAAAAACTCAGCACATTTTATTGAATTGCTACAACACATCAAGTTAGATGCTAACAGCCTTCTTGAAAGCTTTGATGTTGTTCCTCTATTGAGGATTCACTAAAACTTCTGGAGATGCATTTCTCCATACGTCTCTCTGGTTTTTTTGAACTAAGGTTCCCACATGCTGAGGCATCGGGGCCAGTTTTGAGAGGTGTATGTTCCGGGGTCGCAGACCTTGGGCATACGGTAAGAGTTGTCTGCTATTCCTATTGGAATAGTCGGCCAGCTGCCTCCTAAACCGGTCAAGGCACGGCGAGGGGAAAGCTGCAACCCTACAGCGAACTCCGCTCCCGCCATCAGAAGGGTGTGGGACAAGTACCAAATGCCTGACCTACCTGATGCAGGTTTTCCCTGCATCACTTTTAGGTGAATTGCTGGGTAGGATCCTTAAACCATAACCCAGGCGCCCTAGTTAACCCCTGGCTACTTTCCTCTCCCCTTATGCATCCCCCCTTTCAAATCCCTTTCTATGCTATTAAAGGGGAGTTTGCCACCATGTGGATTACCCTATATATAGCCTGTCAACACCTAAAAAAAAAGGTTCTGGCACTTCACCTTGAAGATGACAACAGAGATTTTAGTTGTCAAAATGTTGCGTTTAAATATGCTTCACTCGAGTGAAAACCGAGAACTGTTTATCGAACAATTACACCGGGAAAGACTTCCATATTTGATAAATGTAAGTTTTCTCTTCACTGCTCTTTAATTTCACCCAGTATGTATTGTATCAATCGGAATTAAATTACTAATATTTTGGCTATATTTACACCACTTATTTTTATTACAATGTTCACACTGGCATGCCTATCTTATTGTTATGAAACTAATTTATTGTAGGTATTTAAAACAAGTATTTGCTTCATATATTATGTTATTGCTAATATTTGTTGGCCGACTAGGATATTTTTATTTTATTACCACTTGGCGGGCTTGCCAAGAGAAAATATATTACAACCACACAGATGATTATGTCTTAGAAGTACCTGAAAGCTCCTGCTAGTAATGGGTTTCATGTAATTAATTTCTGTGGGATATTAAAACCTATGGGACTGTGAAAATGAGTTTTGTCTACATTGATTCTGTAATTAAGGAACAATTTGAAATGTATATCAACTAAACTACTATTTATAAGAGTAAATAGACACAATCATCATGGTCTTTGTGGACAGCTAATAAGCTCAAAGAGAATTATGTGGTGGTAATTTATAGTTGGTAATAAATGTATATTTGAAACAACTTACAATATTCAAAACACTACACTGAGAGCTGGGGTAATTTTCAGCCAGACGCATGTGGATTTCCCCAGATGTCTGCAGAGGTCAGTGACTTTCTTCTCAAATTGGAAACCTCACAACTTCCATGGATGACTTCTTTTGTAGTCAGCTATCAACTGCCAAGGCTTCTCTTGCTCTTCTCCAGGGCCTTACAGGTTGAACTACTTCATTTGAGTGAACAGATTTACCACGTTATTGTCTTCAACCTGTGACAGTCTGACTTTGGTGTCTACCTGGCTTGCACCATAGAAATTTAACCATTGACATATCCAAATGAATATTCTACCAAACCCTCAAGATATGTTACATAAAATAAAATGGAAATTATTTTCTTGGAGAAGAAGAATATTGGACTTTTAAAAACACCTTACATGTACACAATCAAGCGTACTATTTACTGAAAATTAAGTTATTTCATCCTTGATCTTTCTAGCAAGTACTGATGTTTAAATGACTTTCAGGAAAAAGCAACGTTTATCTGAAGAATATAAACACATTGATGAAAACAAAGCGGAAGAGCAACAGCCAGTATTAACAGAAGAGGAAGAGAAAAAGAAAGCAGATTCATTGTGGTCAGGTAAGAAAAATAACATAATTCACTATTCAACTCGATTATTTTTAATTATGTACTTGATAGCAATTGAATGTTACCAAAACAGATTTCTTGAAGGATACTGGAACAAACGTTAATACTAATTCAAAGTCAAATGTTCCAAAAGGAAATTCAAGCTCGAAAACAGAGGGAAACTGTAAAATCAATCGGGAGAAAGAAAACAAAGTCACTGTAACTAAAATTTATGAATTTGCTGGTGAGGAAGTAAAGTAAGTTTAATTTTATTTATAAACTGAATCTGTACTGAATCCTTACATTTTTTCACAACTGCCATGTTGAATAGTAAATAATGTAAAAGATCACATAAAAGATTTCTTTAGTTTATGATTTTATTACTTTTTTATTTTTTTCAAATAAACTCAAAGAATTGTTTGAATATAAATTAATTAATTAATTTGAAAATATAATGTCATAAGTAAAAAGCAGTAATGATCTTATATGTAATGATGACAAATGAATGTTTTAAGGGTAACAAAAGAAGTGTCAGCTAACTCAGTAGAAGCTAAAGTCTCAACAACAGCAGCCTCAAGTAATGTAAATTCTGTTGGTCTTACCAAAGGAAGGGCAACTGGTGGTTTGTCTTCAATTTTGGGTAATATAACTGGAAAGAAGGAAAAAATAGGTACTCTTGAAAAGTCCAAACTGGATTGGGACCGTTTCAAGAGAAATGAGGGAATTGAAGAAGAAATTGAAAAACACAATAAAGGCCGTGATGGGTAAGCAGAAATGCATCTGTTGAACCAGAAAATATAACAGCATAATTCAAATTACAACTTAAACTGCCATTTCATGTTTTAATTGTTCCAGCATCTGTATTTACTCCTACTTTGATTCAGGGGTAACATGTTACATGGGGGTAATCCATGTGGTGGCAACTCCCCCTTTAATAGCATAGGAAGGTATTTGAAAGGGGGAATGTGGAAGGGTACAAGAAGGTAGCTAATGGATAACTAAGGCCCACGTGCTATAGTTTATGGATCCTACCCTGCAATTTGCCTAAGAGTGATGCAGGGAAAACCCTAGAAAATCCTGCATCAGGTAGGTCGGGAATTTGGTACTTGTCCCATGCCCTTCCGATGGCGGGAGAGGGGTTTCCTGTGGAGGTACAGCATTCCCTTCTCCATGCCTTGAACAGTTTAGGAGGCAGATGGTCAACTGTTCCAATGGAAACACAAAAACAACTCTTACCAAATGCCCAAGGTTGCACCCCAGAACACACACCTCTCAAAACAGGCCGAGGTGCCTCGGTTTGTGGGAACCTTAGTTCAAAAAACTAGACAGAAGAGAAGGCAACCCCTACGGTAGCCTCCGCCAGAGCTCTCTGTGAAGATTCACCTGTGAGAGTATGCTCTCACAAGCTTCCTTCTCCCACTCCTACTTTAAGTACTTAATTATATGTTGTGATCTATAAAAAAATTTGTTGGAATATGTAGTGGATCCCCATATGGCACATGAGTATGACCACCGTATGAGGCGGATTATGGATAGTTAGAGGAGTCTGTTGGTGCTAAGGGATATAGGAGATTTTCTGATGAGGAGAGGGGAAAGTTGCTTTATTTTGTTACTGATTCTGGAGGTAATGTGGGTTATACAAGGATTCCATGATAGTTTGGAATTGAGGATATGACCTAGATGTGGTGTTTGTTGGATAGGAATTTTTGTGCCATTTAGGAAGAAGAAGTGGTTGAGGAAATGGTTTGTTTTAAGGGTAAAGGGAATGATTGTTGATTTAGTAGGATTCATACTGATTCTCCTTATTTTGGCCAAGCTTTCGATGTCATTTAAAATAATTTGTAGCTTTCTGAACCTGAGTCTAGTGAGGATGTTTGTAGGAGTATGAAAAGGTCATCTGTAAAAAGTACTGTTGTAGTAGACCGGTTTTGAGATATGTCATGAAAATAGATGTTGAAGGGGAAAGGGATTAGGATGCTGCCTTGAGGAATGCCAGAGGAAATAAGGAAGGAATTTGAAGGAGTATTGTTAGTTTTGGCAGAGAAGGAGCACTTTGTAAGGATTCTGAAGAGGGAATTGTTTAGTGTTCTTTGATTTTGAAAAGTAGTGATTGGTGGTGTACTTTATCAAAAGATTTTCTGCATCTAGGAGGCAACAATGCATAAGTTATATGGAGGGGGTGATAAGGTTGTGACAAGAGTAGTGCTTATTTTTTAGGGTAGAATGGATTTGGACAGGAGTGAATAGTTTAGGTAGAGGTGACAGATGAAGAGGTTGGAGAAGTGTTCTTAATCTGGTTATTGTGGCGGAAGTTAATGGTTGGGTTTTGGAGATTATTGGGATGTGAGAAGGTTTGTGAATAGAGCTTTAAGTGCTGGAGAGGTATACCATTGGTTTTGATGTTTGAGAGGGGGGATATCACAATAGGATTTGGTGAGTATTTTGGGTTTCTCCATATGGAGTAGTCAGAGGAATTCAGTTGTTGGAGATGATTAAAGTAGTTTGTGTCGAAAATGACTTTTATGATAGTGTTTAAGGGATATGGACAGTGTTTTTTTTGTTGATAATGGAAAGCAGGAAGCTGATGCAGAAAATAGGATGATTACTTGCAAGTTTTCAAGGGTTTTATCAATTCCAGAAGGATATTTGAGAGGAATTTGTAGATTAATTAGTGGCTCTATAAGGGAAATGTAACATTGCAATTTGTACTTGGAAAAGAATGTGAAGATAGAATAAGATTAAGATGTGTGAGGTAAGGGAGGTGATCTGAGGAAAGTTTGTCCAGTACTGAAGATTTTGTAAAGTAGTGGGAGGATTTAAAACAGATAAAGAAGTCAAGGATGTCTGAATAATGGGTGGGTTCTGGGAGGAAAATAATATGATGTGGTTTGTTGAAGATAAAGTTGTATAGATTCTTTCCTCTGGGATTAGGGATTGTGAATCCAAAGTGGGGGTGCTTCGCATTGAAGTCTCCTCCTAATATGAACGGAGAATGGCATAAACTTATATATAAGTTTGGACCTGAAATCATGTGGAAGAGCTATGGAAGGGGAAGAGTAGAAGCTGGCTATGTTAATTGGAATTCATTGGACATTATGGAAGGAAGTTCATTCTGATTAATGGAATTTTTTATGAGGATGGAGGATCCTCCTTTTCTAGTGGTGTCAGGGTGGTCTGCTCTATATATTATATACTTACAGAAGTTAAGGCAGTGGGTGGGGGTGAGTTTTGTTTCAGACAGGAGAAGGATTTCTATTTCATGGGTATTGAGGAAAAGGGTAAGTTCATGGAATTTAATTTGTTGAATACTCCTTGGAAGTTCCATGTTCATAAGGAGAGGTTTGTGGGACGATTAATTTATTTTAATAATGGTTAATAGGGTTGATAGGAGATTAATAAGTGGTGTGATAAGGGAGATGAGACTATCAATTTTAGTGCAAAAGGATAGAAATAAATGGTTTGGGTTTGAAGCTTTGGTGGATAGTGTAGGATGGTGGTATGGTGAATAGGGGGAATTTTTACGATAGTGGTGTATGAGGGGGCATTGCTAATTTTTCTACATATAGATTGGGGAATTTGTGAGTGGGAATGGAGTTTATTTGATTATTGTTAATTGTTGATGATGTGGAGGGTTTATTGTAAACATTTTGGAGCAATTTATAATGGAGACAGCTACAGTAGTTCGTAGTTTGTAGTGTGTGGACCTTTGCAATTAGTGCAAATTGGGATTGAAGATTTTTTGTTAGGGCATTTTGTAGAGAGGTCATAGAAACACAGCAGGGGAGGGGGATGATAAGCGTAAGTAGTTTTTGGAGTGACCGAAGGCTTGGCTCTTCATATATCCTATAATGGATCTTTTTGGTTTTGGATGTTCTATTTTGACATGGTATTGGTTTAGAGTAGATATTTCAAAGAGTATGTTTTAATTGAGTCTGGTGGTAGATCAGGGAAGAATAAGGGGAGAGTTGCCTTTGTAACCAGAAGTCTAATGGGTAGAATTTAGGTAGGGGAAAATCCTATTTCTTTAACTTCTGTTAACATAATGGAGGTATCTAATTTAGGGTGCAGACGTCGAATTACAACTCTGAAATTTCTTTTGTCTCTTGGAATGTGTGGAATTCTGCATTGTTGTCTTCTAGATATTTTATGACTGCTCCAAAATCGTTGATTGAAGTGGTTTTTAATTTTAGTTTACTAATTGACATGTTGTAAATAAATTTGTTGCCACAGATTGTTTTTGACTAAGAAAAATGTTAACATTATAAATATTATTTATGAATATGGGGGGGGGGGATCACACCATACCATTCTAAAACTTTAATAAGCTATTTTGTAATCCATATGTATTATATTATGCTGCAAGCTATTAATTTTCTGAAGCTATCCTTTTATTGAGTAGTATATATTTTTTTTATATATAAATGTTAATTAGAGGAGTGTATACAAAAATGATTAGTAGATGTAATTTAAGCAAATATTAAAGCATCTGTATGAAATGAAAAATATGAAATAGATAGTGAAGTAGCCCATAAACAGACAAAATTAAATGATTAAATATTTCACAATTTGCCGTATGGTATTTATTTTTACTCTTAATTTTGTCTGTTTATTGGGTACTTCATGATCTATTTGTTACAAATAATTTAAGTATGCTATAACTTAATACTATATAAATTTTAATTTAAACTTGTACTAAGATTTATCTATATATTGTGAAAAACTTTCTTTTTAGTGTTATTTTAGAAATTTGTTTCTTTTTTAAAGGTACTTGGAAAAAATTGATTTCTTACAAAGAACAGATGTTCGTCAGTTTGAAATAGAAAAACAACTGAGATCAACTCGGAGAAGTAATAGATGAACAACTGCCAAGATGGGGCTTTAGCAAATTGGATATGTCTCTGCAGATGAAACAGTTTTACTGGCCAAAGCTGAGACATTTATTAAAGAAGATCTTACTTTTTAAGTATTTCCAGTATTAAATGTATTTATGCCTTTGTGACTAACTGAACAAAGTTGAACTTTGAAGAATCTGTTGGAAAATGTACGCAGTTTACTTTTATGAATTGTAAATTTTGTCTTCAACATTCCACATTTTTTATATTTATTAATAAAATATTTTTTCAATATTTAATTGTCCTACCTCAATTTGTCCTTTCTTCTCAGATTGTTGAACTTTTTATAATAATGTAGTCTACAGTCTACAGGATTAGATGTCAAATAAGTTTTTTTTTTCTTAAGAATACAGTTCTGTGAACTTATAGTTCAAGTTATACTAACTTTTAAAAAATCAGGGTCAAAATATTTGCAGTTTTGTGTCAACATATAACAATAATGATGATATGACTAAATAACAATGTATTGACATATGAATTTTAAATTAACTTTAAGCGAAGTACAGTTTATCTTTTGACATCTCAAAATTAGGCCGCCTTTGGCAGGCAATTCAGTCCAATCCAATTGTTATAAATTTATGAAAAAATGTGCATAAAAAGTTCATGTCACAAGGCAGACTCCCTGCCTCGAAATCAGAAAAATTCTTTTAGTTGGCAAATTTCAGGAATTCATCAGCAAATCTAATAAGATATATACTTTATTTAGTAGTATTGTTAAACTCAGAAATGTAAAACAACTAAATCAACACTATCAAGAAATTTATTTTGTATAGAAATTTTTTTATTATTTTTATCTTCCTACACTCCAGGTATCAAGCAGCTATTCTCCTTCCATGACCTGCGACTCCATCTATGTTTTCTTTGATGCTGTTTTTCATTAAACAATTTGTCCTTAAAAACTGTAATCAAGATGGATTTCAACTCATTTAATCATCTTAAAGTCTCCTCATTTTTTACCACATCTGCCCACTTTATTTTTTCTCTAACACCACATTCAAAATGGTCAAGGTATATTGTCTCCCTCTTTCTTAACGTCCATATTACTGTTCCATACAAAGCCCTGCTCCAGATGTTGCACTTCACCAGATTTTTGAGCAATTCTAGATTGGTGGTCAGTAGGGTCTTTTCTTGGTGATGTGTTGGCCATTGTCCTTGGTGCTGTAACCATAATTGTTTAAAGAATTACGAGATATTTGAACTGAGCAACATTTAAAAAAAATTTATATTCAATAATTTTTTTTGTATATGTTGTGGAAATGAGTGACTTTTTTGATGTGGAAAAATTCATCATGGAAGTTGTGAATCAACCTTTAAAGGACTCTGGTTAATTTGTCAACACTGTTTTTCTGTATTTATCTCCAATACTAGCCTGTCCAACTTGTCTTGTAGCATTTATTTCTCTTTGTCGACAATGCCAAGTCATTGTGCTTATTGATATTCTGAAATCTCCAACTCCTTCCATTCATTCAACATAGAGTTTGAACAGTATGACTGGCAACAGAATTGTCACATTCCTCTTCCATGTTGTTGGTATCTCTGTGATTCATGTACACCTTAACTGTTTGTTTATAAGTTTTGTATACCTCCAATCGATCCCATTTCCTTGAGTATTTTCAGCAAGTTTTTGCAATTTACCCAGTCTTAACATCAGTTTCCAGACAATAATGCAAACTCACTTCCTCTTTGACTGCTAGAACCTTCTCTGTAATAATCCTTAGTGTTCCATTGCATCTTTGCTGAAATTAAGCTGAACTCCAATTTTTTCTTCTATCTTATGTTCTAATCTTCTGTCGAGTTCACTTTCCAGTTTCATAAATTCAGTTTATTTAATCCTTGTGCACCTAATTCTTCCAACAAGTTGTAAATCTCGTGCAAGTGATGGGTGCATCAGTTTCCAATGCCTTTTTTTCTCTTCCTTTATAACTTTCTACTTCAATCTGCTGGGATCCTTCTCCTCTTCATATGCCAGCCTGTATTGCTGAATTTCAATCTATGTAACAGCCATAAAATATAATTGTTTTTTTCTTGAAAATTTCGATTTTGCTCTAAAACGTTTTTTATTCGGTAGTTACATCATTACCCCAAGTAAACTCTTATTATTGTAAAGATTAGGTTAATGGTTAACATTTTTGTTAAAAAAAATGGCAGGACAATTAACACGTATCAGAAAATTCTCACGTTTTTATACAACAATATAACTTTTCATCGAAATAAGCCCAGCCTTTTTCTCAAGAGACACGTTATTAATAAAGTCAGCGTGACAGACAAGAATTCAGGTGACATAGGTTACGGATCTCCTGTAGAAATGTGCTAAAACCACTCGATGCTAAGCAATGTACTACCAAAAGTACTATTTTATTTATATAAATAGATGTTTTTACACTGCAAGGCTATGGAATGGGACAAAATTAAGCCACAAGAGTTAAGAAAGCAAGATTTACTGCTGCGAAATATAATGTTGTACTAATCGTTACAGTTCACTTCGGAGATAACCGTTAGTTTTTAGGCGAGTCTGCGACTATCGTGCAAATAATTAAATCATCTTTACAAGAAATGTCTTAGCAGATAAATGAAATATTTGAGGTCGAAGCTTGTGGTGGCTTTCGTAAATATACAATACATTGTACAGTTATTTGCGAAAAGGTAAATGCATGTAATTTGCAGTTGCAGGACGTGAACCATTTTACGAGAATAACTAAGTAAAATATTAGTAATACTATAACAGCGATAGTGTTAGCAATACTTTGCGGCAAATGACGCATGGATATGAACTTTCAGAATGGGCGCTTGGTAGAAAAACTTAATAACACGAATAACAATTGCTACCTCTCTTTTGGTACCATGAGTGTGATTATTCTTGTGATTCACTAAAACAAATCGTTTTAGAGGTTCCCTTCAAACGAATAGAGGATATATTAGAAACAGTACATGGAATGAACTTTTCATGTCCTATATCTAATGGGTTCGTGAATATGATGTGGCTCAGTAACCAGCCGTGCGTATTGATTTTGAAAGAATAAAGTAAGTTGAGTGAAACACTGGAACGAAGTGCGCCCTACAAATTGTGATATTAGTAGAAGCATAATATTAGAAAAATAATATCTCTGCGAGCAGTTGCAGCACGTGAGTTTTTTAAGTTACGTGCTACATCACCACAAGCAACCATTTTTACGAGAATAACTATGTGAAATAATAATACTACATCAGTGATAGTGTTACCAATACTCTGACATAATACATATTTTCCAATAGTGTGTAATTTTTAAACGCGTAATATATCACTTGCTCGTGGTGAAAACTACTAGATGCTGGATGCAGTGTCCTGGTCTCCTACCATCGAAGACAGTGGTCTAATTTTGATATTACAACCGATTAGACTTCAGCATACAAAAATGTTTATCGTTGAATATTTTGCATTTCTAACCAAAAAGTATTTTACCTCGGTAAATATTTTAAATAATGTTAATTTTCAGAACCAGCCACTGAGCAATGTTGTGATTTTTTTTATTTTACCAAAAATGTACGTATATTATTTTTTGAAAATATAAACTATAATAAAATAAGATTTATAATTAATGAATAGTTCAAATTTATTTAGATTTCGTTGCTGATGTGGACGCTTCTCTATTATTGCACGACACGGTTCTGGGGTGCACTCAGATTTGTAGCAGGAAAATGAGTGAATTTGTTGAGCTTTTCTGTTCGCGCAGGAGGTAAAAAAGTATACTACGCATGCGCAGTTGTCAATAAATGTTATCGGTGGGATAGCACAGGCTGTTATAGGTTTCGATTATTCGATATCGAAGCATAGATTCACAGTGTTGAAACACAATTATTATGAAGATTTTTTAAATCGAAAAAAATTAATTCTTACTAAATTAATATATGTGCTGTAGCACATACGCACGAGCCACCCTGCCTGCGAGCACATTATTGTTTCATGAGTTACTAGATGGCTCCATAAAAACGACTGCTTGATAACTGACGTCACTGCTGTACCTCACGCCCACGAAGCAAGCAACGGATTCCATTTATAGAAAACAAAGGCGCTATAAATAGCGTTGCTGCGACAGATCCAAGGTCCACTGCAGCTGGACTTGCTATTATCTTATTGTACAGTGTAATACCAAACCTTATGGTCGAGATTTCTGCAATACACACACAACCACTTTCCAGTAACACGGGCAACGTGGAAGAAAACGAAGTCAATCCTGTACAAAACAAAATGAAGAGAAGTATATAGGGAGAGATAGTTATAAAAACCGCCAAACATTATTTAGAATAAAAAAAATGAAAAATTTACGTCTGATTGACAATTAATAATAAGAAAGTTAGTCAAATACAGACAAAAGAAGTGATAATATAAATACCACTCAACGTTTCTGGAAGCGTAGAGAGACACAAATGCACAAATCAGGACATAAGTTTATTCTGCAACTAAAGAAAGTACAAGTCTGAGCAATCCTGCTTTATTTGTTACGTAAATGGCATTTTTTGTATAGTTCAGTTCCTCAAATTAACCTTAAAGTCAGTACTTTCAAGAATTATTAACCCAATAATGGCTTTCTTTCTTATTATTATTACTAACTTTTTGAGTTTTGTCACTGACTTGAGCAGTAGTGATGCTGTAGGCTCTTGTGTTTTTTTGTTTTTTTTAGCACCTGAAGAAAGGAACAAGGCTTCCAGAAACGTTATGTGGTATTTATATTATCACTTCTTTTATCTGTATTTGTCTGTCTTTCTTATTATTATTTAGAATATATTTAATAAAGAATGCAATCTTTCTCTCTGTATAGATTGAATAGTCTTCTCGGTCTTCTAACCGAGTAAACACTTGTATCCGCAATATTTCGATGACATTAACTGCCGTCGTCTTCTAACTTTTCTATATATTTGTTTACGAGTACTCCCGAACAACTTTTTTATAAAATAATATTGATCAGGTAAGCTGTATTAAAAAACTAAGTTCCATAAGGTAAATTTGTTACTCATAGTTTTAATATTTATATAACCTAGCGCATTTCTGAACTTTTTCCTGCTGCTGTTCTGGAACGATTGCCCCATAATTCAACAGCACAGCTTATTGAGAACGATTTATGTGATCATTAAAGTTCTGTGTCCAGTGCAACCAGAAATACTAAATTTTTCTCCCACCTTATAGTCAAACGAGTTCAGAAGTCAGATAAATCCAACCGCTCTTACACTGAAACAATTCAACAACCTCAGGTCGAAGTGTTCCATAGCCTTGCGAAGTTGATAAACTAAGACGGGCAGAGTAAGAAAATGTGTGCAAAAATGCGACCTGCATCCAACCGACATCGGTAACCATAATGTTCAATAATTTTGTGTGCGTTACTTGAGGACGGTGGGAGAAATAGCTATTATCCATATTGCAGTGGTAAGTGTGCTCAGCTCATTTGGATAGATGATAGGAGATAGTTCATTGAGAGAGAGAAGTTTGGTTTGAAATTTTGCTTGGATAAGGAGACTGGCTTCTGGTGCAAAAACAATTCTAGGCCGCATTTGTAACAGTTTTTTCCCCAACTGTTCTCTAAGAAAATCAAACATCACTACAGTATTGTCTATCATAATTCCTTATAGTATTGTTAACAATAAAATACAATCAACAAAATGGTGACGGTCTTGGTTTGAAAATCGCACAATGTGAGTCGGAAATCTCAGCGACTAGTCAAGCCATCTCGTGCAGAACGGACAGTCACAAGACTTCTGCAATACAACAGTAGAGAAAAGTGTGTCAAATTACTGTAGATGTAATCAGGTTTGAGAGGTCAAATGTTCTCTGAACGCACCATTCGCAGTACACTAGATCTTATGGAATTTGGAAGCCGAAGATCATTTCAAACAACTTTCCTGTCTGCAGCTAACAAGGAAACACTTTCCCAGTTCGCATAGGAACACAAGGCTCGGATATATATACATATATGGTGGTAATTAAAAAGAAACATGTAATTAATTAATGAACAAGATTTTGGAACTTGCATTGTCGGCGGCGAAAACATAAGATTTGTGTACAAGAATATGGGGTTATAATGCTTGCTTGCTGTGTGTATTGTCGTGAAACATTGCTGGACGCGGGGAACTTTAGTGTGTGTTTTGGGAGGCAAAGCAGGAGGTAGTCAGAAAACTCAGAAATTCAGAAAGTGTGGCTTTGGAAGTTCAGATGAAAAAGTTATAAGAGCGCGTTTCTGGGAGTCATCAGGATACAGGGCTGAATGTATTTCGTCAGATCTGGAGTGTGTTAGGAGTCGCCAGTCTACAGTTCGCAATGGTTGTCTGATGTTGCGAGAGAACAGCAAAACAATTATCGTGGTCCAATACAGGGAGCAGGAAGTGTTGTATGAGGAAATAATAACCACAAGTAAATTCAGTGAAACATGCCCTTTATGTGAAAGTGTTTAACAATAATCGAGTGTGTACGAGCCCTTTTTCGCACAGAAAAACGATAAGGTAAATTAAAGAATTTATTATATGTAAACCTAAATGTAAATTATATTTATCGTCAGATTTGAATATTTCACTGATTGTTTAAATTAAGAATTTTCTCACTTTGTAAATTTCAATTGCTTGTCGTAAATATTATTTATTGGAGGCCCGATAGTCGGCCCTGACATCAAGTCGTGGCATATCAAATTTTACCAACATGTAACATAACTTAACTGGTGATAATAATTTGTTGTAATAAATTAACTTTGTTTTATATTCTAAACACTGTTTTCATTTTAAATCCGATCATTTTAATTTTAATTTACTTATATAAAAGCTCAATTAATAGTAATTATTACATTTTGGCATCTCAACGTGGGGCAAATTAACTTGAAATTTAATTGTAATTGTAAATGAAATTATTACATTTTGACGCTTCAACGTGGGCTTATTTAATTTGTTTATTTTAATTGTCATTTAATAGTAAATACTACAATATATATATTGTAATGCATATTATATAATGCATTGGATTAAAAACAGCGCACATGTCGTGGAGAGAATGCGAGGGAAAAGGAACCGCGGGTCCTGTCACGAGGTGACAAGACGGAGCGGTAAGACATTTATCTGGGATGAGTGCTGGTGAGCGGCAGAGAGGAAGCCGTAATTTGTAGACAGAGTGTGACGATGTGACAATTAGGTCTAAAGAGTGATTGCGGGTCCAGTAGCTTATTGATTTGGGAAACGGCGTGAAGAATTCGTAAGGCAGAACGTGGGCGAGCAGATGTTCCCAAAGTGGCTATGTTAGAGCAGGCTGTATATTTTTATATCCTTTTACCTCAACAATTAAATTACACTAATAATCCAGTTACATTTTATAAATCAGACTCTGTACCCCAGGGTCTTTACTGGGTTGATAAGGAAACGGAAAACTAGAATTTACAATTTAAACAATGCAATTAAATAAAATTAAAAACGAAATCTGACTGATTACCCTTATTTAACAATTTACAGAATTTATTACTGAATGTCTACTTACAATTTTATTTGGGTTTTTCAGGAATGCACTTTAATCTACAATGCCCTTCTGTGCACAGATTTTTACACACGCTTCAAGGACACGTTAACTTTATCCTTTTTGGTATCCCGACTCCTGACAGCTTCCATGGACTAAAATGTTTATTTTATTTTTAGGCACGGCCACCATTCAATTTGACCGAATATTTATCACCGCCTCCCCTCCAAGTCCTCATTTCAACTCCTATGTCTTTCTCGTTCAGATTCTGGCACCACACTAACTTTCATCCACGTCCTCCTCCCTTGCTCTCTGTTATACAACGTCCATCTCCTCTGAACTCTGACACCACACTAACTTTTCTATGCACTTCCCCCTCTCCAGAATATTCCTTTTTTTCCACAGTTTTTGAGTTTCCACGTTCGCCATACAAACACCAACTGTTGGCTTTCTCACCCGCCGAGAGCCCCTCAATCCAATTAAAATAAACATTTCCTTTTAATATAATTGTGTGTCCACAAAACGTCTGTCATTATGCCTTTATGGTTTCGGCCCGATGTCTGTCAAAACCATTAGCTCTAAGAGCCGCTAAACGTTCAATTATAGTCCTCCCCTTCTCTTAGAGCCGTTATCCATCAGTTTATTATTATCTTTTTTTATATACAAACCACTCAAGAATCCCCAGTCTGAGTTGGTAAACAAATCTGATGAAATAAGAACAAAATTTATGTCCTTCTTAACTGGGTATTACTATATATATATATATATATATATATATATATATATATATATATATATATGCCTTCAAACTGGTGGGGTCGCAATGTTATGGTTTCGGGACATTAATTCGTCTAAAAAGTCTGAATATTAGTACATACCCAGTTATCGCTGACCAATATCATCCTTTCATGTTGATGGCGTATCCCATTGGTGATGGCTACTTCGAACAAGAAAATGCGCCATGCCAGGTTGCAAGAATTGTACAATTTCAGGAACAAGAAGAAGACTTTAGCTTACTTTGTTGGATCCTCACAATCACCAGATCTCGACAACCGAATCCACAACAGTTCTATTCATCAGGCATCTCGTGTAACCTATGTCAAGAATAATTGCCACAGCACTGAAGCCTAATGAAATTCTGGCTAGAGTATAGATACACAGACACAGTATTACAATAGGATGTTTCTATAAATTAAACAGTTTCTATAATTTGATTACTTTTATTGTGTTTTGTCAATAAATGTGTCAATTATAACACTAATAGCATTTTTAAGAAAATATTATATTATTTATATTAAATGGTAAAGGAACAACAACAAAAAACTGAATTAAAAACTATCAAGACGTTTCTTACCAACCACTTCCATATCGATTACTGTGTTCATGGAATTAGATGTGTAATAAAATAGGTTTGCAACGAATTTAAGTAATATTTAAGGAATATTATCACTTAATCATAAATATAAATAAATTATTCGCGTGTAATATTCTTAAATAATTTGTTACTCCTTACATATATGGGAGGAATAATTGGTGGGACTGTCTAGATCAAGTGTTCCGAACCCAGTGCCTGAGGGTGCCTTGGTGCCCGCAGACCAATTTATGTGCGCCCGTCATTATTCGACCTCGATATCAGAAACACTTATTAAAAATATACATTAGTTTGTGATGTCAGCACGGTTTATGAATGTTATTATATTGGTGAGAAGTGGAAGAAATATGTGTTCTGGCTCCTCCATCCCCACCGAGAGCCTTGAGTGTGCGTGCGTCTGTAATAAAATAAAAACATTATTATACAGTATTATTATACAGATCTTGACTATTCGAAAAGCACCTTTACGATTTATTCTCCTATTATGAGACATTGGCCTATGAAATTAAATGCAAAATATTACACTAAAATTGATACTTTTTTTAAAAAAACGTTTACTTCTTAAGTTTCTTTGTTTACATTTTACATAAACTATTATTTTTATATTTTAACATAATTATTTTATTAATTGTTTATTTAGTGCCCTTATCCAATTATACAGTTCCTTAGAGAAAAAACATAGATGGCGACGTCCGCCCTACTAATACTTTAGAATACGCTCTAAGATACAAAAAGGCTGGGAATGATTATTGTGGCCGTTCCTAACTTTTGTGAGAGCCTTGTAGTTGTGGTGACGAGTTCTTGACGTCATTCGGTCTTATCGCAACTCATGTTTCGTTAGGAATTCCTCAGCTCTCATTGCAGGCCATTCCATCGCGAAATTATCAACAGACGGTTTAATCACTTTCTACTTTACATTATAAGTGATAACTCTTAATTCGCGTGTATTATGGAATATATTGGCCTCTACTACCTAACAATAAAAATAATATATATGAAATGACTATTTTTTAGAATGACACGCTACATGAGGGTAATCCAGATGGTGGCAACTCCTCTTTAATAGCATCGGAAGGGATTAGAAAGGGGGAATGCGGCAGGATAGAGGAAGTTAGCCAAGGGTTAACTAGGGCCTCCAAGGCTATGATTTAAGGATCCTATCCGGCATTCGCCTAAAAGTTATTCAGGAAAAACCCTAAAAAAACCTGCATCAGGTAGGTCGGGCATTGGGTACTTGTCCCACACCCTTTCGATAGGAGGGAGAGGAGTTTGATGTGGGGACGCAGCATTCCCTTCTCCGTGCCTCGACCAGTTTAGGAGGCAGCTGGCCGACTGTTCCAATGGGTACAAGAGCAACTCTTACCGTATTCCCAAGGTCTGCGACCCCGGAACATACACCTCTCAGAACAAGCCGAGGTGCCTCGGCTTGTGGGAACCTTAGTTCAAAAACGGAGAGGAAAAGGCATACACAAAGGTAGCCCCTTCGTGAACGTATTGAATCATCATTCATGCTTACTGCTCGTTATAAATTAATATAAATTTATCTCAATATTTATAATTTATTATTACTATTATTATTATTCCTTGTAACCATTCGCTTTTAATTTGACGCAAAGTATATCAAAATCATAAAAAAAATTGTTTGTTCCCAATATGATCTGAAATGCGGGGACAAATTGTAACTAAACTTAGCACATATATTCGTATAGAAACACCTAGCATAAAGGTGAAAGTATATTTCATGTAAAAAATTAAAGCGCACCCCGGTCTGTGCCGTCACCGCACAGATATTTACGATAAGAACAATGCACGTTTGTATTATACCAGAAACATGTCGATTGAAACAAAAGTACAATTGTATCCTACGCACTCCAAAGACACTGAATGATGATTAAAAGCAATACGAAAGATTTTTTTTAATAATTATAATTTAATAGATTTGTTTGTGAACGTGGAAAGACCCTGACTATATAATTCTAGAGAATATTTGGTTAGGTGTGTATTTTGTGGATTTAAAAAGAGCTGTTTTAAGCTGAGTTTGAGCTTTTATTCATTACACCATTTCTATTCTTATTTATGTTCCAAATTTGGTGATAGGCCTTCAAAAATTTATGTTACAATCTTAAATATTCTCAAAAAATTATATTAAACTTGAGGTTAGATCAACAAAACTAAGTACACTGTATTCAGTACAATTAAATGGAACACAGCTATTCAATTAATACACTATCGAACAGCATTACACAATTAGGCATTTTCTGTGCTAAAGTAGCTACAAGGTTGAAAATATTAAAGCTGATGTAGAGTAAGTTGCAATTTTCTATCATAAAGTGGTCCATTTCTCAGCCAATACATATAATGACTGTGAAACGTTCAGAAATTCTTTACTGTAGTAAGATAGTGTTTTTATTTGGGTTAGGATTCCAAAGACTGTTCGTTTCAATTGCTACACTTAATTTAGGTATGGCTTACGCATAAATAAGAAAAAAGTAATAAAATGTGGTATATTTCACTCTGGGTGATTTCAAATAATTTAATAGAGCTGAATACTTGATGTGATATGAAGAAAAGGTTTCAATTACTAAATTAGAGATCACATATCTAGTGCAGGAACGTACGGTAGTACGAAGAATAAAAAGTGTAAATAAAGGTGTGAAACTACAATATGTTTATAATGTGATTCATGGGTAAGTGTAATAATTATATTGGATTTCACACAAAAAAGGATTGCTTTATGGCGTAAGGGAGGAAATGCTCAATAGAACATTAAAGCTGATTTATCATAAATCGGAATTTTCTTAATAATATGTATAATTTCGCAGCGAATGATCATAATTTCTTTTCTGTAATAGTTTACATAATAATACACAATTTGAAAGTAATTTCTTGAACGTTATAGCCCAAATTATCAAAAACCAAGAAAAATCTAACTACAAAGAAAATAATTTGCTATTTCTTAACACAGACCAGAGACGACGTTCTGGTGCCCCTTAAGTAACGGGGGTATAACAAGAATATTTTTTAATTTATTGAGCTATCCGGAGGTATTCTTGCCTTCCTCAAGGCGCCAGGCTTATTTTTACTCTTAAGGTACCGGAAGTATTTACATTTCCCTTAACCGTTTAGTGCATGATTTTTTGTAATTTTTAAACTAAATTTTTAATATGTATTTTTGTGAATACTATACGGAAAAAATATCCAAAAATATATCAAACGTGATCAAAGTCTATTTGAATCGTGATGTTGAACATATTCAACATAAATATAACTAGGTCTGATTTATCAATAATTCAAATTAATTGGATAGTTATTATTTTAGTGAAATTAGAATACCCTGAGAATGACGCTTAAATTTTCTTTATTGGAAAAAAGAACATAAAAAAACAGGCAATAAATATGCTGAAGTTGACAGGCGGGTAGAAAAATCTGGCTTAAGGGGTTGGCTTACAAAGATATAGGAAATGCGTGTATTAACATGTCCACGGATGCCAAAAATTTCACATTTGTTTAAGTACATGTTGCTTCATATCTGCATCACAAATTATATCTGTTAGAATTAAAAGTTATGTGTACTAAAGGATTAAGGTTCCCAGAGTATTTTTCGACTCTATTAAGGTATTCATTTTCTTAATACAACGGGTGTATTTTTGACTGCCCTAAGGCATTTGGGATATTTATCAGAGTCTTAATGGGCCGGGATTTTTTAGACTCTCTTGTTTCTGCTCGTTTTTAAAAAAATTGACTCGGTTAAGGAACCGTCAGTCATAATCCAAGTTAATTTTAAGCTAACCCCCGGTCGGAATACGTTGGAGTGTTCCCATCAAGGGGTTAAAGGTAAAAAAAGTGACTGTCTCGATGCCAGTTACGTCACGTGTTGGTCAAGTGATTAGGCCCACTGTAGAACTATTTCATTTTTCGGGATAATATAAGTAAATACTAGAGCAACACCGGTCACATAGCTGATTTTGAAAAATAAAATAGACAATTATAAATAAATCAAGGGTGGCGCAAATTGTAAGGAGTATTTAAAAGCCGTTTACCAAGATAAGTTTTTTTTTGACCTTCATAAAATAAATCTGTTCTTCATTATTTTCAGTATATACTCGTGCAATATAACATTTACAAATAGATCAACTATTTCGAACTATGTCAATGTCACTTACTGTAAAAATGTTTCAGAAACTACCTCAAGCAATTCATTTCAATGTGTCATTGAGTTGTTTTTTTAAAACATTTCTTATTATTAAAATGAAAAAATTTACAACTGATTGAAAATAATGAATAAGAAAGGTAACCAATTCAGACAAAAAGGTTAATATAAATACCACACAATTTATATTACCCTTTTTGTCTGAATTGGCTTTCTTATTCATATCTAATTATTGCCATTACCCTCCAAACGAAAAGTTTTTAGGGTTTTCCAACGTTCCTCGCCTCGATGTACAACGGCAAATATTTACAGGCTTTCTAAGCAACCTTTTCGAGATTTTTAATATTTATATATCCATATCAAACGAAATCAACTAAATAATAAAATTTGTCAAATATTTACATAAAGTCTTTAACACAAATTACAGCAAATTCTACGTTCGAGTGCTTTACGAATGTTTTCCTTCGCCAGTTTTTGCACGAATACATTCCCTTAATATTAATGGAACACTTATGCTATGTAATTTCTTTTCAGTTTACATAGCAGTTCCGACTATATTCTGCCAACAATGTGCCAAGGTTCTCCGCAACTGTTGGTAATTTTATGCATATAAGTGTTCTACTCGTTTAACAGATCTGGTTAATTTTTAAGTTTTACTTTACGGAAGCATGATTTATTTTTCTGTTTATTATGCATGGGTAGCAATAGTAATTTATAACAGTCACTATCTCTCGAAAATATTAAAACACTCAAGCTTATTCATGCGATGACTGTAGAATGGCGCCAGCGTTTTAATTGTTTGTTTCGGGTAAACGATGCGATAGCGCAGTGTGAGATATATAGGGGTCGCGCCACCTCATTTTTCAGAAGCTTATGCTGCGCCTTAATTAGGGACAATGTTGGAGATAAAGCTTGCATTTCACGCCACAACAGAGCCTGAATATAGATTTCAATAATAATTACGTCAAGCATACCTATGCTCAGATCAAAATGGAGTCATTACACCATGCAACGGATATGATTAGTTACTGAAAGAATACACTAGGGTTTGTTGCCTCACACAATTAGTCTTATTGTCCTTCAGGTAAAACTTTTTTTTTTTTTAGGTTAACAGGCTACATGAGGGTAATCCACATGGTGGCAACTCCCCTTTAATAGCATAGGACGGGATTTGAAAGGGGGGATTCGGAAGGGTAGAGGAAGGTAGCCAAGGGTTAACTAGGGCCCCGGGTTATAGTTTAAGTAAAAGTAATGCAGGGAAAACCCTAGAAAAACCTGCATCAGGTAGGTCGGGCATTGGGTACTTGTCCCACACCCTTCCAATAGCAGGAGAAGATTCTCCGTATCTCGACCAGTTTAGGAGGCAGCTGGCCGACTGTTCCAATGGGAACAGCGAACAAGTCTTACCGTATGCCCAACGTCTGCGACCCCGGAACATACACCTCTCAAAGCAGTCCGAGGTGCTTCGGTTTGTGGGAACCTTAGTTCAAAAACGGAGAGAGGAAAATGCATCCCCAAAGGTAGCCCCTTCGTGTCTCTCCTACAAGGTTCTGCCTGCGAGAGAATAGACGTCGCAGACAGCTCTCGTAAAACTTGTTATGCATTATTTAATACATCCTCTCTTTTTATATAATTAGACTGCGAGAAGAAGTGAACTAGGGAGGATTTGGGGGGGGGGGTAGCAGGCTACATGAGAGTAATCCTCATAGTGGCAACTCCCCTTTAATAGCATAGGAAGGGATTTGAAAGGGGGGATGCAGAAGGGTAGAGGAAGGTAGCCAAGGGTTAACTAGGGCCCCCGGGCTATGGTTTAAGAATCCTACCAGGCAATTCGCCTAAAAGTGATGGAGGGTAAAAACCCGAGAAAAACCTGCATCAGGTAGGTCGGGCATTTGGTACTTGTCCCACGCCCTTCCGATGGCGGGAGAGGTGTTAGTTGTGGGGCCGCAGCTTTCCCCTCTCCGTGCCTTGACCGATTTAGGAGGCGGCTGGACGACTATACCAATAGGAATAGCGGACAACTCTTACCGTATGCCCAAAGTCTGCGACCCCGGAACATACACCTCTCAAAACAGGCCGCGGTGCCTTAGTTCAAAAATCCAGAGAGATGTGAAGGCATCCCCAAAGGTAGCCTCCGCCAGAGCGCTCTGGCTTCGCTGAACAAGGGAGGATGTAAGGACTTTAACGCATAACTGACTGACAGTGGAAAATGATATTGATAGCCAAAAAGTATGCTGTAATGCTACCGGAATCGTCCCAGAAAGGTTCTTTAATTTTCGACCAGTACCTTTGAGCGAGTGGCACTGACAAGCAGAAAACAAATGGCCGAGCAATTAAGGCTGAGTGGCAGAATATTTAATGGGCGTCGCTGAGATTGCTCGTGACTTAAGACAAGACGCCTAGCAGAGAGAATACAATTTTAAATGGCTACGAAATTGTAAACACGAGGAGAGAGTAGTCGTGAGAGGAGTAGTCGTGATGAAGATTTGAAGTAATTGTCAAAGAGTGCTCGTTAGACGTTGTAAATCAATCGTCAGACAGTCGTCGAGGAGTAGTAAAGAGCAAGTAGTTATGAAATATGGCGTACAAACAATAAGATCATTGTTCAAGTACCACTTTCAACAAAACATTTTTTGATTGTAAGAAGGAGGAACAGTTGGCTGGTAAGAGGTGCCAATTATTGACATGTACACATTTAAAGTTACAGAGGTTTCTAGTCACCCCGCGTCTAAAACGATTTCTGTAAGTTGTTAAGTATACATCTCCGTACATACAAGGTTATTTTTGGTATTTTCATTTGTTTATGCAGAAATTATTGTTCAAAATCTGTGCTCTCAGCTTATTTCTGAGAAATGAATTAATTGTACATTTGATATTCTTTTTAACCTGTTTAGTATAAGTTAATATTTAACGTATTATTGATAAAACTATGACAACTGTTTTAAAAAATTAAATTTTGTGATTTTAATGTCAATATTAATTAATATTTAAGCCCATTGAAATCAAATCGATGGAATTTAAATTTCATAGTTATTGAACTTAAACCTTTCTTTCTCCTACGAATATTATAAACATAATGGAATTATTTCTATTCTTCTATAAATCAAATGAGTGATCCTAATTATAATTGCGGTTGAAATAATACAAAATGATAGAAATAATGCAAGAACAGCGACGTTAAATTATTTATTGTAAAAAAGCATAATGAGGTAGTAACGTAGTGAGATATCTCTTACAAGAGAACACAGTTCTTTTTTATATACTTACAAAACACCTTTCCAAATGTGCCAATCTGCCGGGTTACATTAACCAAAGCTTTTAAAAAGCGTTACCCTCTTTGTCTCTCACCGCCTTTCAATTATGGCTAGTTCCGCACTACTCAGCGCTTTGCTGACGGGCTATTTTTAAAGAATGACTGAAATCACTTTTATCACGGTGCAGTTGACCGAAAGGATTAAAAATTATTTGGATTTTATGATTATATATATTTAACTGATTGACGAAAATGCTATAATATATATTTTTCGCCATAAAAACTATCAGAAATCAGACATTATTTTAGTAAATATGCATAAGCATAAGTCGAACTGCGGTCATGCTCAATATGTCTTCGTATCGGTGTCAATCCAATAGCAGGAATGTATAAAGTATAAAATTGCTTATTTATTTATGTCTCAATATTTTATTCTAAACACGATAAAAACGAAAAAAATGCAATAAAAACACCTTTTGAAACGGAAAATTTACGTCTGTTTTTGAAAATTAATAATGGGAAACATAGTACAGACAAAAGAAGTGATGATATAAGAGTTAGTGTTGTTGGTAGGAAAGAAAGAACAAATGGCTTAGAGAAAAGATTTAACAATCCTGAGCTGGACTGAACTGAGTATGTCGATATTTTTAAGGATTAATCTGAACGACAGCTCATTACCTGGAGACAGGTACAAATATGCACTTTTCGAAGCGTCGATCCTTTCTCTATTGACCATTTCGCTTTGTACATTAATTCTCAGAATCTATAAAAATTTTCTCCCTTCCTTGGAAAGCCTTTCTACCACTATTAATTCACCAACTTCTCGAAATCAGACAATGTTTAAATTATACCGACCATTGTCATAAAATTCAAGAAAAATATCGCTTAGGAAACGAAGTTGACTGGAAGTAAAAATAGTAAAAATCTAAGAGTGTAAAGGATGTACAGTAAGCACCGTAAAAGTTTCCGAAAAGGAAAATCTAAAGGATCGGAATGTACGCGGCAAACTGAAATTCTCGGAAGTGACATAACGTAGTTTGGATGGTGATTTAGTACATTATATTATGAATGGCTACTACTATTATTAGATTTTTACTTAGGCAGGGTGACTATTTTTCCACGAATGGGAAGTAGTGACTGACAATTGGGCTTTTCTTTAGGCACCCCAGGCTCGTGAAATCTTATATAGAATTATACTTGAAAGGTAAATATTGTGAGGTATATGGCGTCAGTCATAATTTAGAAAAATAGCAATAGATTATTGCCGACAATATGATTAGGACTATAGCGTGAATAGAGCAATGTCCTTTTTTCGTGAATCTGAAAACTTGTAACTTGTTGAAAATGAACATATCTCGTACGACTACGGTGTAGATGTTAGCGGGACTGCTAGTAGCGCGCTGGCGCGGTGCACGCTGGGACAGCAACTCTTTGATCGTGCCAGTCTGCTGTAGAAGGCAGGACGGAGCACACTTTGCTATCGCTCTTCACTTCGTAGTCGGCGAATGGATATTTGGCATACGACAATGTGAACCTTTACTCGGTCTGGTTAAGTGCAGTGTTCTGTGAATCTGCTTGTGAACCTCGGTAGCTTTGTGATTTAAAATAGTGCCATCTGGAGCAGAAATGATGCCGCAGCAGGAGACCGTAATTTTGACGAACTCCCAGGTATGGAATATCGAGACTTTACTTCCATCTATGCTGATTTAAATTGCTTTATTTACTATGACGTGTCGAGACCGGATCTGCATCAACGTCGATTGTATGGACTAAATATACTTAGATATTCAATTTAAAGCTAAATATTTCTCAAAAGATATTTGAAAGTAGAGCTCAGACTCCCGTCCTAATTTCCCTTGCAAAACCGACGGCAAAAACTAGTCTTCAGAAGTAACGCAAGAAACGTGGAGAATGATTTTAGAAAAAGGAAGCATTCATACATGGTTTAAATGTGAATTAACAATTCGTTATCGATCTTTTGTTAACAATTCACCTAATTGATAATTATATTGTATAGGTAATTTTTTTAAAAAACAAACATTGTATTTACAGAAAAACCCTTATAAATTCCCAAAATCCTCTTATGATTCTAAAGCTTTACTTTGCGAATTTCAACGAGTACATTATCAATTTGCGAAAAGGAAATTTGTAATTAAAAATAATGTTACTTAGCATTCAAACTAATTTTGCCGTCGAATACGTTTTTTCTTTTCACATACTCGGCGGTATTTCTAGATTAAAATGTTGGAGCTTAGTTTGTATTTCACGCCTGCATTGAGCTGGTAAGGGAATGAAATAGTTTTCTCTTTCTCGTGGTTGTTAATGAGGAAAATAGTTACGACGCTATAAATGACGTGTATTTCTTGTGTTTCTGGAGCGCGCGAGGAGCTAGCGAGCGAGCGAAAACTGCAGTCAGCGTGACGTCACTGCGCAGCGTGATTTATGGACGCAGTCCGCCCAAGGGCGCTTCGCAAGCGGCATACTTTCATCTCGCTTGTCCTGTCTTTGTTTCGAGTTGCTTGAAGTTTCTTTTTAAATTTTTAGAACCTTATAGCAAACTAAATGTTTGTCCGCAGACTTTTTTTTACCATGATTTTATCTGTAGAGGAGAACATGTTTTAGGGCGAAGATACGAATTAGGGGATCTTTCCGGTGGCTTTATGTGCGTGACGGCTCGTTTTAGATGAATTCGGAAAAGCTCCTGGAAACGACCGTCTGTGGTGCGGTCCCGCCCCTTGACTTGAGCTCCGTGGCCTTGAACACCTGCAGCAAGGGCACCGACCAGGTTCGCCAACCTCCAACAGCTGCCAATATCGACTCCTAGGTTTCAGTGACCTTGGTGTCCTGCGAATTGTTTTGTGGAAAACATTATTACTTTCTTCAATTGAGCTAGATGAATTATCGGAACTAGTGATGACGATATAGTTAGTTTACTTCAAAGTGTCAGCAGATGCTACGTCTACGACCTCGGAGAGTTGTGGCGAAGTCAATCAACCTGTAGCCCCAGTGTGAAAGTTTGCCACAGAAACTTCTTGTTATTATTGCTCCTGTGCGGGACGCAATTTTATATATGCGGACTACGAAAGGATTCCTACCATATATGGAAGCTAAGGACGAGGACGTCATTATCAGAGCCTGTAAGAGACGGCATGGCCTCGCTGTTACTACCGTTTTGTTCTGCTTTTGAAGATTGTTGACGATGACGTGAAATCAATTTATTTCTGAGTTTTCCATCCTCTTTAAAAATATAAAACATTAGGTAGGGAAAAGAGGAAGATTTGACCTCACGTTTTGATAAAGTATATCGTCTTCAGGTATAAATAAATGAATAAGAATTACAGTTTCACACCCCGAACACTCTCATAGGTGATTTGATATGCAGACAGAACCTTTTAGGAGAGATACGAAGGGGCTACCTTTGGGTATGCCTTTTCCTCTCCGTTTTTGAACTAAGGTTCCCACAAGCCGAGGCACCTCGGCCTGCTTTGAGAGGTGTATGTTCCGGGGTCGCAGACCTTGGGCATACGGTAAGAGTTGTTAGCTATTCCCATTGGAATAGTCGGCCAGCTGCCTCCTAAACTGGTCGAGTCACGGAGAAGGGAATGCTGCGTCCCCACAGCCATCTCCTCTCCCGCTATCGGCAGGACGTGGGACAAGTACCCAATGCCCGACCTACCTGATGCAGGTTTTTCTAGGGGTTTCCCTGCATTTCTTTAGGCGAATGCCAGGTAGGATCCTTAAAATATAGCCCGGGGGCCCTAGTTAACCCTTGGCTACCTTCCTCTACCCTTCCGCATCCTCCCTTTCAAATCCCTTCCTATGCTATTAAACGGGGAGTTGCCCAAAGTGGATTACCCTCATGTAGCCAGTTGCCCTAAAAAAATAATTTAAAACCCTCTCCAGCCATCGGAAGGGCGCGGAACAAGTAACACGCGGCCGACGTACCTGATGCAGGATTTCTAGGGTTTTATTCAGTATCACTTTTAGGCGAATGCCGGGTAGGATCCTCAAACCGTAACCCAGTGGGCCCTATTTAACCCTTGGCTACCTTCCTCTACCCTTCCACATCCCTGCTTTCACATCCCTACCTGTGCTATTAAAGGGGAGTTGCCACTACGTGTCCTGTAACCATTTACTCAAACAAACAAAAAATTAGCCAGCAGAATGAAGGGGGGTGTTACCGCCTATTTTGAATCGCTGTTCTGAATAGAAATGGTCATTTGCGACGGAATTTGTTTGTGTCGGTACGACTTAAGGATATAGTTGTTCAAAACGAAATAAAATATATTTATTACTGTTTGGTTTATAAGCTTACTTTGTAAATTTGTGATCTCTCCGCCGTGAATTTGTTTTCACGCTCTGTGCCACACGTAAGACACTCGGGCGGTAAGCTCGTTGTGAAATGTAGAGAACCGCACGTGCAGTAAAGGCAGGCAGGCAGGCAGCGAGCGTTTCGTAAGGAGATCGGCGACTGCGGCTGTGGCGCCTGGCTGTTTTTGCTGGTAGTCTGTCAGGTCAGGACAGCGCAGCTACTGGTTCATAACCGTGTCGCCGCGCCGTTACGTAGATATTTGATAAACCCATTTCCAGAAACAATAAACTACTCCGGATTTGGAATTTCACGAGAGTATCGGGTATCCCAATGTATTTTTCAGATGAAAAAGATAAAAATGACAAGTGAATATAAATTAAAATAACTGGAAAATAGGATCAACAGGAATAATAGAACGTAAGTGCGAAACAAAGTTCTGAGGAAGGAAAAACAGGAAAATGTAGGGTACGAACTGACTCACTGTGGTGCCTCAAGCTGGTCCACCTTCCATTAAATTTTATGTTATTTGATGTTCCTGCTCTCATTACTTACACTGAATTAGGTGGCCTGATTCTCGTGATCATAGACAGTCTCAAAATTACAAAAAAAAAAACACTTAGCTTACATATCTTACTACATACATACATCACTGTATCTCCATACTGCCCTGTACTTTATAAGTGCACTCATTAGCCACAGAGTACAACAGGTTTCTTTTCTTTTCTAAATATCCTCAAGTCTAATAATTTCTGAAATTTCTTCTATTTATTAATTTTTATTTATAGACGCCAAGTCATTTCTGCTTTGTACTTTGTTGTATTTCAGTGTTGGAAAACAAATTTTGTGGGAGTTTCTCGTTATGGCACATCCCTCGTCGGGATGCGAGACAGTGACGCTGAAACACCACAGGAAATTTCTTATTTGTCCGCCAATTTAAGTATCATTATTTTTCTGTAGTACTGGTTTTTCTTTTCGTAATTTCCGACTGCGGGGTATCTTTACTATTCTCGTTTTTATTCCTTACGAGCTATTTAAAGAATCTCCTCCTCAATACTAGTTCAACGTGCTTAGCCCGTACGATTCTTTTCTTAAAGATTTCGTATTCTGGAATAATTTATCCATTTATTTCAACAGATTTCCCAAACTTAATTCTTCTCGTACACGAGGCCAATTATTTCGTCTACTTTCCTCTATTAGTTTTTTTTTCATTTCATTTCAGCCGCTTGGTAGTCTATATTTTTTTAAGCTCCAATTGCAAATACAGCTTTTCAAAAAATAATTTTTATACCGATTTACATAATCACTTAACGTTTTTTTAAATTATCAGGCCATTTGCCCAGTTTCTTCTTAATGTCCCTTTATTTTATTTGCCCCAAGTAAAAAATTAAAGCCTTAAATAAAAAATTAACCCTCATTTAGCAAATATTTTTCCATTCCTACTGGACCGATCGCGAAGATTTTCTCATATTTGAAGTTTCTACTAACTACTTGGATTAAATGACATACAAGTACAACAAATTCGTCTTTTACTTATTTGGAAAAATCAGTCCTCCTATGTGATTTATAAAGGAACTAGTTTCATATATATTTCTTTTGCCTACTGTCAAGAGTTTGGTGACAAGTGCAAAGAGGAAATAAAAAATGTAGTTGATAATATACGAGTCAAGAAAAACTGGTTCTTAATTGAATTATGCTCAACTTTTTATATTAAATAAATTTTCGGAAGGTTCTATTTTTAAATAAGTGCAAGATTTGTCTTATACGTTTTTGCAGTTTGTTTATCACAATATAAAATTATTTACTAAACTTACACAAATAAATAATTCAAAATTATCTAATTAAATCGGCACCGTTTAAGTAAATTAATTTTTCTCTACATTCCCTGTTCTGGGTATAATATTTTGCTAGAGAAATCACTGCAATCATCGACATTTCAGATACAAACGCGTTCTGTTTCCAGCTAAAATTTTTATTTCTACTCATTCGTATGTTAGCAACAATATTTCTAGCTTTCTCCATAAATGCGTAATATCTTAATAAAAAGATCACGAATGAGGATTTGATGCAAAATAAAGTAAGAATACTCTTATATGAAGATAGTAATTTTTGCATTAAAACTTATTAATTTTGTCCAATTCCTGAGTATAATGAAGGGGACACTTGATTAATAGAAGTTGCAAAGAACCATACTTAGTATAATCCAGTTTTCCTGTACATTTTGAGGAAATGTCTCTTTACGGTATTTGATTCGATTCGGAATCGAAAAACGCACGTACTTTTAATTTCAAGAGCATAAATGTTCCGAAATTTATTATGTGTAGATATACACACACAAAGGCCAACAGACGATTGCAGAAGTGCTTCTTATTTCAAGGTTTCGGTACAAATAAAGGTAATCCAAAACTGGTCGAGGTACGGAGAAGGGAATGCTACGTCCGCACAGCAAAACCCATGGGATGGGTGAGGGACAAGTACCAAGCGTCCGACCTACCTGTTGCAGGTTTTCTAGGGTTTGTTCTGCATCACTTTTAGGCGAATGCCGGGTAGGATCCTTAAACCATAGCCCGGGGGCCCCAGTTAAGGCTTGGCTACCCTCCTGTACCCTTCCGAATTCTCCTTTTCAAATCCCTTCCTATGCTATTAAAGGGTAGTCGCCACTTAGTGGATTACGTTCATGTAGCCTGTTACTCTAAAAAAATAATAAAGGTCAGATTTTCAGCAAGAGAATTGTAATCTACTTTTGTGTATGCTGAGCTCTTCAGATAAAGCGAGTTCGGGGAAGACGGTTTATCTTATCAGTGCTCTCACACCTGGGCATACGTGGAAAATCATCATAATTCGTTCCAGGAAAGTATTACACTTACATGTCACTATTCCATTCACTTTATATTTTCTTGAAGCTACTGCACAGAAAGGCTGTTACATTTCAAAACCAGTGTTCGTACTGAAAGTCTTTGCTACCGAAGCATAGCTTATCCAGTTTATGTCATGATCCCCGAAGCAAACACAGGGAATATCTGCTTCGAGTAAATATCGAATAAGCGGGCATATTGTAAGTCAACAGTTGGATATGAAATCCTGGAAAACAAGATTAGATACGCTTCGGGGCAGCGGCTTTCTGAAACAACCAGAACTACCTACAAATAACCGAAAGAAAAATTGTCAAGAAAATAATAATGATGGAATATCAAAATAATTTGTTTGATAATCCGTAAACTCTATTAAAAACCGTCTCGTCGAATAAATTTCTTGTTTGGTGATAAACATCACGCATGTTATAGAATATTTATTTAAAATTTTCATTATCACTATAATAAACCGTTTAAGGTACAATTACTTAGAAAATTATTTGCTCGGGTCTATTCCACTGATTTTATTCCGGGATTGATATGCGTCTTCAAGCGATAAATATATAGAAAATCCTCTGTATTGAATCCAACATAATTATTCCTCTGTTATATAGGTCACTTTTTGCTTGCGTTATTTTTGCGTCTTTATTCGATAGTCGTTTATGTAAATCATCGGATTATCGAAGTCATGAAGCAAATGACTTTAATGTTATATTTGGAACTAATTTTTGCCTAGTTCTGTGCACTGACACCCTACATCGCCACCTGTCTGTTACTCACGTCAGGTAGTATTTTCGAAAATCTGACGTTTCTTCTGTGAAGTTATAGGACACGAAATGAAACCGTAATTATTGATACAGCGCTCAGTCAAAATTATAATTGTCTACCGGAATTAAAGTTACATTACGATTCCTACTCGTTTCTCCATTGATTTGACAAATTACTGATTTCGTTGATAAACAACTACTTTTAGCTACTTTTAGTAAAGAGCGAGTCTAGAGATGGGTGTTTGAGGAACAGCTTCGTAGAAGTTAAGCAATTCCAGGGCCCAACTAACGAGATTGTAACCCACGTATTTGACTTGAAAGCGCAGTGTGCAGCTGTGAATCACTTCGTGCTGACTCAGCACCAGTTCCACGTCTCACTCCTCAAATTGTCTGCATCGATTCCTCATTCGTTTCATTATTACAGTCACCCTCCAATCATAGTATTATTTGGTTCTTACCGAGAGAGTACTCTCGTGGATCAGTTAGAATTTCATTGCTGGTAATGTACGTTTTCTATTATATGGTTGTTTGTTGAAGTCTGGAACTAATTGCCTTGAGGGAGTACAGTAAATGAACCGGATTCTTGCGTCTAATTTTAGCTCTGTTTCCATCTTGCAATAATTCCCGAAAGTTCTGCGATGGGTTGTTAGTTTAAAGTAAGTGCTGTACAACGTCTAAGAATCTATTCTTAATTCCATTTTACAACAAAAAACATATAAGTACTCCTAGCATACACGGAAAATTGTAACTGGTATATTATTCGCTTTTATATGGTTTCTTTATTCAGGGTCATTAATTGATCGTAACTAACTCAGTTCGACGATTCATTAAAAACTATTTAATAAATTTCCCAATGGATACTTCATACGATCTAATCATCATACAACAACATTCCACATTCGCCTGCGTTAATCCGACTCACTTCAGAAAATGTTACGCCGAGCTTATAAAATAGAAGGTGAACCAACGTAAATGCAGGATTAGAATTACATTTTATAAACAGCAATTATGCATTTATTTTCTACAGTTTGTTTCGTCTTGAATATACTCTTTTGATTTGTTTATTGAGCTGAACTTGCGCCAGGTGTGACAGTATTTAGCTTTCTCGTCCTACTTACTGAACTTTTGGAGTCACTAAGAACATAGCTGGTGAATACCGCCGCTCGTATTCTAGACGACCTCGTGCAGGAATGTTAAGAGGTTCCGTCTTAAGGACCATGAATCACACACATGTTACTCGTTCTTTCTCCTTCACTTCACCAGTCCAGCCTGCGTAGGCATATATGTATATATATATATTAACTATTCGCGAACACGCGGAGGTAGAGCTGAAAAAGGAGAATGTTGGAAGGCATCACTAAATAAGACGATCTAAACTCTCGTCAACACGCACGCCTTTAAATTGTGTAATATCCATAACCACTGTTAAAATAAATACATTTGACGAGATGCATCTCCAGTTTCACTAGACATGTGTCTTACGAGTAAAACAGTTCACTTTTGCAAAAAAACACGAAAGGCTCGCGTTTCTACTAACTGATAGTTCTGCTATTTGAACAGTGAAGAACATAATGAATTAACACGAGATACGTATTGATCATCGACATTATTAAATAACAAACTTTGTTATTTGAAGACTGTGTGTTAAGTACAAGTACAACAGAGCAATTTATTATCAAAGATCGAAAATTTTCCGGGCGTATATTCTGGATAAACAGTTCTTGGGTTTCCTCCCGGTTTAAAGCAAGCTTAAGCCACGACGTTTCGATGGCGTACTCTGCCATCTTGGATACCCAAGAATTGTTTATCTAGAGCAAATGTAAAACAAATATATCGCAGGCTGTAATAAAACAAAGTAATCCATCATTAATTTGATTTGTTTTAAAAGTTGATGCTTGACACCAGGCTGTACTTTTTATTTTTGGTTACACCCTTATACCATGCTACTGTTGGTTGTGAGTTTTTTAATTGAATGCCATCGTAATAGATCTTTGACTTATTCTCTGATCGATGATATTAACTGCTCGTAAACATTGCATTTTGGAGACGATTTTTCGGATAATTTGGCTCACTTGATTCAACAGTTATATCATGCCTTACTTCGCATGTAATGAACATTTAATAATTTAGTTTATCAAGAGACTAAACATACAATGAGATCTTTCGCAAGTATATGTACTAAAATATTTAAATATTTAATGTCCAATCAATATTTAAACGATGAATATCATCAAGATCAAAGTCTGGAAATGATTACAAACATTATATATGAAATTTAAGCATATCATTTCTTATGATAGGTGATGATTATTGTGGGTGGAGAAGTCATTTGCACATACGCGTTCTGCATCACGTTGCGCTAAATGCGAGCGAGGTCGATGTCTGTGTCGTATTCGCTAGAGCAAACTAGAAACACTCCACTGTACTGCCACGTCACGTTTGAATCTCTAAAATCGTGCTCTTCAAAATTTCATTATTATTAATCTCTAAATTATTTTATTTAAATACGACCCATTAACTAAGATATTTTAATTCAGTCATTCATTATCTGTATTTTATAATTTTATTTTATTCTTAATCTTTGTATATTATATATATATATATATATATATATACATATATAAAGATTCAATTTGGAAACTAATTTCAGGACGATACACCGTTCATATAATAAAGTTTTATGATAAAAATTTTTACTTATCATTAAACTTTATTTTTCTGATTTATATGGCCATTATAATGCATAAGAACTTTGGCGTTTGTTTCGATATAAAGACTTTGGTCTGAATTGATGAAGAAATCTCTGAAGACGAATGTAATTTCTTACTCTTTTAAGCTCTCCGTAGCTTAACTTCCACACGTTTGTAAAGTTGGCAGCTCGGTTACCTAGACACCTTGCAAAAGACCTGTTGTGTTGGACAAGCGTGGGAACTGTCGCCACACGCTATGCACTACGAAACATTACATCTAAAGTCATTCGATTTCATCCTAATATATCAGTTCAGAGCGCCTTAATGTAGGCGACCACAGTATAGATTATGAACAAAATAATTGAGTCTCCCTTTCTTTTGAGTTTCGAGTTAGCTAAGTCAACGACATCTCGTATGAAAAGTAAATAAAAACTTTGAAGACGATGTTCTGTACCATTTAAAAACAAATATTCCAAACGTTTTACAAACGCTATGAACGACATTCCAGATGAAACTCTGAAGAATGTTACGCTGTTGTACTGAACTATATAGCTCCGCGAAGTGAATTTCGGTATTCAACTTCAAAACGTTGGTAAGGAATGGATTTGAACACTTTCTGCTCTTTATAAGCTGTTTGACGTTTTAATTACACGAATTAATTTAGTTAAGTATTAATTTAATTTCAGAAAGTTTCTTTTTGAGGTCTGTTATATCTTTCTTTTGATGTGTTCTGGTTGGCAGGACTTTTGTACTGAAATATTGGAACGATTATATTCATATTATTATATCAACATACTTGAAGGGCAAAAATGAAACTAAAGAGAGGTACACAGCCAAGATTAACTTCTGATTCAGTATAATGTACCTTATAGGATAAAGTTTCTATGAATTATACGTGACAGATAGCCCACATTACACAGTTCAAATAATCGCTTTTCGCGGGAAGAAGACGCACCTACACACACACGAAATGTAATTGAGATATTAGATAGTAGGTATTAGTTTTCTTGTTTTATTTATTTCAGGAGCTAGTTTTTTAAATTGAATGAATAGGAAAAAGTACACGATTAAGCCTCCTCAGTAATTTTACGATTCTATTATATGTCTCAGTCAATGCAATATTCTTGCCAAATCTATAACGTCGTTATTATAGCTTAAAATGCATTGAAAGGTTACGTTAAAATGTTCACACGAGATCAAGTTAATTTTATTATGTCATTCATAAGAATTATTGTCATTCATAAGAAGCTTTCAACCATTATCCTCAAGATAACACTATGTACACATTATACATAGTTTACAACTGTAAATTTAAACGATGTATAATGTTTTTATAGCATTATCTTCAAAAGTAAGAGATGAATATCTCCTGGTAATGGTTGAAAGCTTCTTACTTTATGAAGACAAATAAATTTAACTTGATCTCGTGTGAACCTTTTTTTGGTAACCTTTCATCAATTTATACTACAAGATTATGATTGGGTGTGAATCTTATGAAATAGTAAAATGTATTTAACACGTTTTCAAATACAGAAATTTCGATAAAAACGATACGTATGGGGGAACGTCTATAAATATCTTAGTAGTTCATGTTAAACAAATTTGTTAATTATTTGATTCGGAAAGGAAAATGTTACAATACAATAGGTTTATTGCCTGCATATGCTAGAAAATTACATCAAAATTCGTACTTTGTTGCAATTCTAAGACGTTGACAGCTCCCAACATAACAAATAAAAGTGCAGAGTTCAAACTGTAAAGATATTTAGAAGTATTGATGCGGGACAGAATTAGTGTGTCCCTGTTAAAATCTTTCATGAAATAATTTAAAATTGAATGTTATGATTCCAATACATAGGTTCGCATCGATCCATGGTGCGTACACATTTGGACTATTACTGAGTTACTAAGTTCGGAAAGATTATGGTCTGGCCTTATCAATGCATTGTTGAATAAGAGACTACGTGACAAGAGCATTGATTCTAAGGTGCCTTATCTCTATTATCGTCGTTTGCTTTTTCTCATAGACATCTTTTACTTCTGTCTATTTTGATCAATGTCCTTTATCTTTGAGTAACATCTTCACAGTGTCCACGTATCCCCCCTTTTAACAAAGATGAGTTTGTTATCGTAAGTAGCCCAATTAAATTTCGTTACTTCCAAATTTAATTAAAAATTAATAATTCATCGAAATGTTTTTAACCATTAATTTATATTTTTCTTGCGTCAATTTTATTGCAGATATGTATAAACCATATAAATTCAAAATAATGTTCAAAGATGTCCTGATACATTTCATTTTCTGTTGAGGAAGAAAAAATCATATTTGGGAAAAAAGATAACGGTACTCAGTTGACAGTTCGAACCATCTTCCAGGTGTGGTTCTTTAATCTTGAAAAATATTTTATTTTTATACCTTTAACAGGCAACGGAATTCGCGATAAAGAATATAAACTGTGATTTCTTAACATTACCAGAAAACATAAAATCAAAGGATTATCAAGAAATGGCATGTGTTGTCTCGTGATTTTAGTATTTTTACAAATATACTTTGTGCTCTAACCCAAAAGAATTATGGCTGATAGTATTATATAATATATATATGTGATATATTATGCATTGTTCTCACACAACGTAAAAAGTCCTTAGTAGTACTACGGTTTATTATAGAAGTATCTCTGTTCGATTTTTATATTGATGAAAGAAATCTAGAAGTTTCACACCTTTCAAGAACCCGCGATTACAGTTGTGTAATATTATAACCACTCTCTCACACAGGTAAATACTTGTATTTAATTGCAACACACTTCCACATAAAAACGACAAGATTTATTGAAATGTTCTTTATATATATATATATATAATTTGAAGCAAGAAAATAGAACCTTTCTGTAATTTTAAATAATATAATAAATTGATCTATGTTATCAAATTTTTGTGAGCCGTCACAGTGGATTGATTGCAATCAAATGAAATTGATTCTATTCTTAAAAGACAGATACACGTCACATATAGTTTATGTCTTGTCTGCGGTTAGTGAAAAGGACAAGAGTAAATACAGTTCAGTTACTTTTTAAATGTATCGATATTGTTTATATTATTGATTACTATCTTGTAATAAAATTGTTTCAAATTTTCTATAAACAATTTTTCAATAAATCGTGTCGTTATTACGTGGAAGCTCTTAAACGTTTCGTAAGCAGATGTTCTTACTCTGATAAAATGACAACTACCACCGAAGATTACGTTTGTCTTATATAAATCTTACTATATCGAAATAATCATACCAAACCGTGACTACGGTCGCAAATTGAAAATACATTATTGTTCAATAAATAAATTATGAATGTGTTATAGGAATCTTATAATTGGAAAATTTTACATGCTATCGTTTTTTTTATATTTATTAAATATCTTCACTAGACTTATAGAGATTTTTTCAGGAGGTTTGAACACTTCTATGAGACTGTTTGCTGATTTATTTAGTAAAGTTTAATCAATGTAAAATCGATATGCACTACAAATAACAATCAATCAATATGTTCAATAATAAAAATGAAATCAGAAGACCAAATATATTTTATCCAGCTGATTTAGAAAATAAATACAAAATATTTATTGTATAATTTAGTTAGCTCCTGTTTACTGGGTCCATCGCATAAAAACAATACTAACATAAAAATTTACTAATTATAGCCCTATATCTGTTATCGACGGCATTAAAACTAAAATTAATAAGCGGTTGTAATATTGAGCTCGACATAATTTTTGTTAAAAAAAGTTTAAAAATAGAAAAAAAAATTATATAGTTCTGTATATTTCATATAATTTCTATGAAGGGTATCATAATTATAATGCTATGAAATCATCCTAGGTTGTTTGACAATATCTTCCGCGAATCTTTTGATTAGTGTTTCTTATAATATTTTTTCTCTCGCTTTTTCGTGACCTTTCGTGTCTTTGCTTCCACAGTTATGTATTAAACACTTGCCGAGTTCAGTATTGCTAATACTAGTGAACCTTTATCAACTGACTATTAAAACATTAACGGCGGTTGAGAAATTCATACCATTGCTCCCAATCATTTAATTATCAGCTATCTCCCTTTAATTGTAACATGGGAGAAACCATTGGCTTAGTTCGTGTTATAGACATTTCTGTTTAATGAACGCCTACTTTGTTACACATGTATTACAATTATGGAAATATGTTTTTAAGTTTCAAAACTTAAGTTATCTAGATGTTACCTGACCTAGAATCATAGGGACATATCGGAACTGATATGTAAGGAGAACAACGAATGCTGTATTATCATTCAAACTTCTTGCGACTGAGAAATAGACGGACGTGGTACTTCACGTAGCCTTTTAGCTGCCAGCCTTGCCAGGAATGCCGCCGTAATGACGACACGAGACGTCTCTCTGATGACGTCATCATGACATCGTCGCTGCGGTTCACGCTTCTGTGAAACCACAACAGCATGACCTATAAATAGCTATGTAGTACAGTGACTCAGCCATTATCTACGTTATGTAATTCTTAATAATGAATTCAGTCATCTTTTATTAAAAATATAATTAAACTACACTGAAATGCACTGTAGTTTCGTTAATAACTATTCGGTACATTTTAAAATAAAGTTAACCGAAAATTAGTAATCTTAAAGGATTCAGCTTCAGCTAATGGGAAAACTTAGTTTAATAAATTAATGCTTTTAAATGATAACCATGCAATACACATTAGTAATAGAAATACGTTACTGAGGAGAACTGAGAAGAAAATACAGAAAATTATTTAAAATTCGAAAGAAAGGCTCTAATATTATCAAATATTAAATAATATCAATCGACAAAGTAATACACATAAAAACACACTCGCACATAAACATTATGCATTAATATTATTATTATCGCAATTAAGTGCAAAGCATTTGACTTAGAACATACCTTCCAACAATTGGCTTTGTCAAGATCGATTACTAATCGGCACTTTTCACATGCTAAATAATGACAGACAAACAAGTGGTTCATAATAATGACTCCGATACACTCTAATGACCCACTTAGTATTTATTTTACACTTTCTTTGCGTTTTTGTATATATTTCAGTAATAATGTAATCTCACTGGAAGATTTATTACCAGGAACAATTTTGAAAAGATTGCAGTGCATATATTATTCAGTTATTCTAAAATTGCGAACATAATTTTCAGAACTTTATCGGCATGATGTGATTTCATCATGTGGATTTTTTCTACACGACTTAGTTTAATATTCGACTTTTATACCAGTAAATTCCGTACTCTAATCGAGAGTGCGTGGATGAAGGTTTTCAGCAATTGCTGCACGAAATAAACTAATGTTTCCGACTTTCCACCAGATTTTATCAAGGTTGTAACTAAATTTTTCCGTGATGTTAAATTTTGATTAAGTTGTTATTTCATCCCGTTACAGTTTGAGTATTTTAACAGTTCCTGATTGTATTATGTCAACAGGAAATATATCTAAACCATTTTCAAGTATAGAGTAATAATCTACTGGATTATGATAGGCCTATTCTCAAATATGAATGGACGAACGAATTACGTCGTAATAATTATTATCAATCGGTCCAGGATGAATTTTTGCTAGACTCCAATCACTCTCTTACTTTGGATATTACTGACAACAGGAAGTGACGTTAACACACAATAATATTTTGAGCCAGGGCGATTGATATGTCATACAATTAAATTACAAATCACCTTGTACCTAATGTACTGTTAGTAAGACATTCTTTTCTATTGTAATTCCTGGCGTTTTGAGCGCCGGTGCACGCCGGCTCTTTTGAAGTGTTGCCTTAAAACCAAACCTTTGTGATTTCAGTAATGATTAGGAAATCATAAATTATTTCAAGAGGTCATTAATGTTGGATAGTGTTAAGTGAAGCAAGGTGACCTGCGAGTCAAACGGCCCGCTTGTTTGAGGAATGTATAAGCGTTGCGTCAGAGCACGAAACCTTGTCTTCCGACAATATTTGTCTTTCTCCGCTCTGGCTTTTCGTTACGCGCCACTGTCCCTCTTCTTCAGACTTTAAATTCAATTTGATATACATCCTTTATCGTATATTAGAACAACAGCAACACATTTTTAGAGAGAAACGTGTTTGTTGTTCGTCATACTTATTTGTGACAATAAATCTGATGTAAGTCTTAATATATGTTCAATCAGTTTCCTGTTATTTCTGGTACTACGATAAAATAGAACACATTGCATTAAATACAAACATTTAAGCATTATCCTTTTTCCCCCTCAATAGTAGGAAGTATAAAGTCACTCGTATTAATACGCCCAGGTATCGTTAGTGATTTGTCTGCTGCATTTTGACTATTATGTAACGTTCTGAACAAAGCCCCACGTTGAGGTCCCAATTTGTAGTAACCAATTAATATGATTTAAACGTGCCACATGTTGAAGCAACAATTTTATAGTATATCATTTAAAGATAAATGCTAAGCAAATTAAATTTAAGTGATCGGATGTTTTAATTAAAGATCAAAAGTTAGAGCATACAAATAAATTAATTTATTAAATCAAATTATTGAAATCATATTACATATTAAAACTTGCCAATATACCACGGCTAGATCTCAGGGCCGACTACCGGACCTTCAATAAAGAATATTTAGGTTAAACAATTTATGTTAAACAATTTACAGAGTTATTAAAGCATTAATTTAAACAATCAGTACAATATAAATCAACTCGGAAATCTGACGATAAGATATCATTTAGTGGCGGGTTTATTGATAATAAATTGTGCAGTTTTGCCTTAAAGTTTTGTTGTGCGAAGGAATGGGCTCATACACACATACACGTTATTATTATTAACACTTTCAATACAAGCCATTATACTCAGAATTTAATAGGCAACACTTTCTGCTTGCTGAGTTTACTTATAATACTTATTTCACTGTCCTCTCTATCAAAAACTTCATATGCACTTATTTACTCATTTCGTAAGCGTCCTTGGGTCCTACACTAGATGTTAAAGGCAATAATTTAAAAGATAAGCCCAAGGTATCGGTATCGACTCGTACCACGAGCGATAACCATTTTAATGCTAAGTTTGATGTTTTTCTACATGACATCGAATACAAATTCGACAAAATGAATTTTAGAATATAGTAGACATATATAACTTACAAACATTTATTCGTTTATGAGGGAACTTTCACTGAATCATTGTTTGATGGTGTCAATTGCGGATTTTTTTTTAACAAAACTGCGATTGTTGGATATCTTGTTGCCAAGTTCCCATATAAGAAGCGTTACTTACCAACAAAGGAAAAGCATCTTAAAGAAGAAAATACTCTGACTTAAGAGCGCCGAGTTAGGATTGTGTAAGACGTTTATTATGTTGTATGTGTATGAAGGTTATAACGTTGGAAAGCCCGAGAACAGAACCGATATATAATGTGAGGAATTAATTGAACGGACAAAATTCAAAAGACACTTTTAATTGGAATTGGCATGAAAATAGATTCAGGAATTATTTTATATTGCGATATTCTAATATAAAATCTAATTGTAGCGACGAATACATTTGATGATACGGAACTGCAGTATTTGTAGTTGTGCTGGCAGCTATTGTCTCCCTCTTAATCAGCTCATCGCCCTTCGCGCTACAGCCAAGCGATTCCTCTTCGTTTGTTCCAATCTATTGTTAGCTAATGAGGCGGACAAGGAAGGACTCGAAGGGTCTTGGTGATTTATGCTCGCCCTAGCTCACCAGACTGTCACACAACCGTTCGCGCAGTGACTCATTACTGAAGGGATCATTTTCAAAACAAGGAATTACGCAAAGGCAGAAACCACAAACCATATGCACCAGCTGTGATATCACCGAGCTAACAGTGCTACTTGAATTCTTTCATAAGAATTGATATTTTTGCGTCATTCAAAAACGCAAAACATTGAGAAACATGAGTTCTCAATTCATATTACACTTTCTATAATACCATGGTCAAAAAAATAATCGACTTCGGATGGAGACATGGTTTAAAATATAATTTTGAAAAAAATAATGTATGTTTTACTTAGATATCTCTACTGGTTTGGGATAAAATGCGTAGTTATGAATAAAACCTACGTATGGAGGTTAAAAGAAATCGAATTCCTATGTCTCTGGAAAGAAGAGAGGAGAAGAAGGAAGGTTGACCCATAAGTTTATAACGGCAAAAACGCCGGCCTGTTCAGTTAAAACATAATAATCTGAACACTCATATATACATATATACATGGATAGATTTGCATAATTTGGTCTCTCATATAACGGACTGTGTCAGCTTTCGCGTGACTCAGACGCCCGTCCAGTACTTGCTTAACCAATTTAGTAAAAATAGATTAGCTGTTAATTATACTAGCAGTTGTGTTGTTATAATATATTAGGTAAACACTATTTTCAATTTATTTGAAGACCTTATTTTCTTTGCAGTTACTTAATTCTTAATCTTATCAAGTTCGGAGAATTTGAACTAAGATGAAAACTTTCGGGTTCATTTCATTATCAAGTAAAGGTACACACAACCAGAAATATTTTGTATATCTTCATCCGTATACTCCTTAAATTATTATTGTTATTATTATATAACCTTAATTATTTTTAACAAATCAATAATGAAGAAGTCCTTGAATAGGCAAATTTAAATGATAAAATAAATATCTCACAACGTTTCTGTCAACCTTGTTGCTTTCGTCAGCTGTCAAAAAATCGCGTAATCTTTAATAACACTACGCCGCACTAACCAGGTGAGGAACTCAAATGATTGAAATTTGACTGTTTATCGGCTATTTCTTTATCTCTTTGTTAATTTTCATCTATTACAGACGTTTCTATATTTTAAATTTTATGTATTTTACTAATTATTATTCGCACTATTAGTTGTGGTTGCATTTATGTTGCAGAACTGCGTAGCTCGAGCACTATACGACAACATCGCAGAATCCCCTGACGAGCTGGCATTCCGGAGAGGAGATTTGCTCACCGTTCTGGAGCAAAATACGGCAGGAATCCAGGGCTGGTGGCTGTGCTCCCTAAGAGGACGACAGGTCAGTAGAATTCTATGACGGAGTGGGAAATGTATATCATTTTAAGGAAAATCTTCATTGGGAAAGATCTGTCTCCTTGAAGCGCCCATTGTCCAAATGAGAGAAGTGGGCAACGATGTAAATGGTCGGTGGAACATGATGAGATTAAATATTAATGCATACAGTTCAAATGTAACTTGTATTAGAGATATTATTAAATTAAGAACATTTTCTAGTCAAGAGACGATTTTATACCGTGTTATTGGAGTCATTCAGTAACGTATCGATCGGTATTTTTGTACGTGGATCTTGTCCCGCCTGTCCGGAGCTGGTTTTATAGTATCAATTTCAAGCTGCATCTGCTTCACTCTACTTCTATCCGATGCAGATCATGTTCGCGATTGGGAGCTCTCAGCGTGTATGCACGGTGTTCTTCAATACTGATTCCGTAATGAGGGAGAAAATATTCGAACAGACAGCACACCAGATGTTTTAGTATATGCTTTGAAGTGTACGACTAACTAGCCAATGTTAAGTCTCTTGACCCAGTTCGGAACTGAAGATCGAGCTGGTATTACTAATTTCCTCCCAATTTTCCGAATGCATCAGGTTTATTCCAGTGAATACAACGTATGTTGGGCACTTCCTGCCTGATAGATTCTTGTGGAACAAGTTTACACACGATTCGGTTTGAACTGCTCTGGAAAACGACTGATCAGTTTGTTCTGTGATGAGTCTACTTGATTCGCATCTTAAATTTTTCCTTCATGTTACCTGCCGAGTAATTTCTCTTTTTTTAATTGTAGTCATAGTTTATTTGTTGTGTTTCAGGGCATCTGCCCTGGTAACAGACTGCGTCTGCTAGCGGGAGTCTACGACACTGGTGGAGACGAACTCAATACTCTTCAGAGACAGGGAAAACGACGCAGCTGGCACGTGCAACCCAACAAGGTATAAAATGGGCACTTTACTTATTTTGCAAGAGCAAATTAAAAAATACAGCTTATTGAAATCTCTGGTTACAAACTGTACGAGATTGTCAACGTTTCAAGTACTATCTCTGACATCACGATTAAATGCTTGCAAACCAGAATACCTTTCATATTCCAAATTTATATTCCATGGTAATTTCATTGCTCTCATTTACAGACCTGCTTTATACTAGTTCCGACTTCCGTTATCTATATATTGGTCTTATTATCTATCTTGCTCATATTCAAGTTACACTTAAAATGCACACATTCTGCTAAGAAATTAATGCAGCGGTTACTTTATTTATATTTTAAAGTTGTGATGGTTATATTCCAATATAAAAATAGCACAAATAAAATATGAATAAGCTATATTTATTTCCCATGCCGACATATACATTTAAATATAAGTGCAAAAAATTGAACAATGTTTTTGGTATTACTAATTAACAGAGAGACTATTTTATTGAAGAATTTGTATGCTAATTTAACAATTCTAACACCTATTTTTGAACAACGTGGAGTGAATTCATAAACAATAAAAATTACGAATAATAGTTCGTGATGGCAATTAATAATTTCGCATAATTACAATTACCAGGTTAGTTCTCGTCCTCTTATTGTTTGCTCTTACATTAATCAGTACCTAATTATACATGGCACCTCCGCATTCCATTCATAATCCAAAGGAATGTAGATTTTAAAATTAGGAACCGACTGTCGCGATAACCTTAATTAACTGTTATCATTTTCTCATGCCATTATCAGTAATTCATGCACGTAATTGTCTTAACAGCTAGTGTTTAATAGTTGTAATTTTTTTGTCATATATAGCCGAATACTATATCGTATTTTATTTTAATGAACGCCCATTACTTACACCCTGCCCCAGTAACAATGACTCAAAAATAATTATGTAGTGTATTACTACATTTTTATAAGGAATTTTTTGAAGTGCTGAAGCCAAATCGGTAAATATAATTATAGGAATCTGTCTCACACAAATTCCATCACCATCATAACAAGACATATACAGTTAATTTTCCAGACTAAAATTTGACATATTGTTATTCGAAGCTGACGTATACTGCAGCCGTTACGATTATTAGTGAATATTTAGCTTTTCTTCTTCTTCTTCTTTTATTGGCACTATAACCCAATGTGAGTTTTGGCCTGATTAACAATTTTCTTCCATTCCGCCCTCTCATGTGTCAGTCTCCGCCATCCTCTTACTTTCATGGTTTGTATATCCTTCTCGATGTCATCTACCCATCTTGTCCGGGGTCTGCCCCTTTTCCTCCTCCCAATTGGCTTCCAGTCCATAAACCGTCTAGGTGTTCTGCTTTCATCATATCATTTAACTTTTCAGACTTTGCGAACTATTTTATTTCTTCTTTACAAGTAATAATTTTTATATCTGTTTCGAAGAAATATTTTAGCTGTAGTCCTTTATATTTACAATCTGAAATGTCTGATTTCTCAGTAACTAGAAATAATATTGCCCAGTGAACTAGAAAATTACAATCTCCCATCAATTTTGCTATAATCTTCTCTGTATCGATGTCCTGTTTCGATAAGCATAGGTGTCGTTTTCAATCTTCTTGTATCATGTCGGCGATTGGAAATTGACTCGCCTGAAGGAGTATTTCCTTCCTTCGTAATCTGCGATATTAATATTGAAATTTTAAGTCGTAATTAACGTGAAGATTGCAGGGGAACCGCGGTAATAAAGTGTTGCTATAGATGTAGGTCGATAATTCAGCGATAACACAAGCATTACCAAGCATTCCAAGAGAAAACTGCTAATAATACGTACGTGAGAAATACACAAGTAAAAGTAAAATATGTAATCAATTATACATAATATAGTTTGGATTTTTAATAATAATTCGTACAATCATACATAAAGCGCTTCAAAGTATATATGATATAAAAGTCTGTCAGGTTTAGATTTGCAGTTCATTCCACAACATTTTAGTTTCTGGGCGAAATATACTGCTTTTATTATTTCTTTTATCTGTCATAAATTCATAGAAAATTTCACAGGCTCTTTTTTTCAGCTGGTCATGAATAGTATGTCAAATTATCTGTTAATTGAAAGTGAAAAATTCTAGATGAATTGTGATAATTTAATGTCATTTAATTATACCAGCAATCTACAAATTCCATAATAATTACGAAATTAATCATTTTGAACCTATAGTACAGCCTCTCTTTAATTTAATATCTTCTTCCTAATTATTATTATACAAATTAATCACAACCACTCTGTCTTAACTGGTGTTGGTTCTTCACTGTTCGGTTCCTATCCAAGGAACTAGACATCGCAAAGATATCTACGTAAAACGTGTGGTGTTCCAAACAGAGCTGTCTTTGTAGGTATGCGTTGTTATCATCTGAAGAATACTCATACTTACAATCCATGTGTGTTTGAAGACTGTTGCATGCTATTGCTCCAAGAGCGCTAACAATTATGGGTATTATAGTGCCTTCGTTTCCTATATTTGTCAAATTTCAATTTTTGTTTGTACCGTGAAATTTTTTCGGTTTTTTAAAATACTGGTAACCGCAGGGGAGTAAAAAATACTCCCGGTGAGGTAAGAAATTTAAAAATAATCCATGAACCTTAAATGAGTCAATAATTCCGTTACGTTAAATTAGTGTCATTGTTGGTCTCGGAAAACGATGGATTTGATCCTGATTTGGTCTATTTTAAATTAATCTTTCCCGCCTGTAGGATCCTTGCGTCCTACACGGAATCCATCCTCAGTATCACTTCTGGAGTTGCACTGGGTCGTTCCTTGAAAAAATATATTCTCTCGTGGTGCATCGTCAAAATATGCGGAAAATGATAAGTTGTCTTTTCATAGCGGCTTCAATGGAAAAAAAGATTTTTTAAAAAAAATTATATGTTGACAGGATTAATAATTGTGACGCGTAATAGTTAAATTATATAGAGATGGAAATAAAAAAAACTATTTAAGAATGGACAACAGTTTTTTTGAGTTTTTACTCGATAAAATTTGCCCCTCTATTACAAAACTGAAACCTGAAGCTCGTGCAGCAATATTCATACAATCTATAACATTTATATATGCTCCGACAGACCGGTATTGTTCAGTTCTGACAATGGTAAATTTTAAAACATAAATGAAGTACGAATTTAAATTAAATTTTAAAAGGTTAAAAACATGATACAACAACCCTCATTGCAGGAAATTTAGGTCCATGAAGTACGTTGAAATGTAGGACTCCGTATTAGAACGGGAATGGCTTAATTACTATCTTTGAGCAACAAAACCGTTGAATCGAATTTTATTTCGACAGTTTTCGCATTATTTTGTGAAACCTCGTTTCACCCTGCACATAAAGGCTGAATTTAAAATGAATGTCATAATTAAACTCAGTGACTTCCATAAAGTTATGTTCGACAAAATTTCGGTCGTTTTCACATTATTCCATCTCCACCCGTCCCAAGTAGTAAGGGTTTGAAATTATACGCTAACAACATAAGGAAAAGCACTACCAATCTGAATAACAACAAAAATATTTATTTAACAATAATTTAGACAGTTTCCGCAAGTTTTAAACATATCCATCTCCGTCCACTAAGTAGTTGTATCTTACACACACTGTTAAGGAATGTATAGACCAATTTTTTGCATTGGTGACGGAGGAGGCTGTTCTGCGCGACCGCGCGTTTTCAGTCGCAAAACGCTATTCAGCGTTTTGCTGCAGGTACAAATAGGAGCGCATGAGAAGCGCTCACAGACCAGACCAGAGACCAGACCAGAGACCAGACCAGAGACCAGACCAGAGACCAGACCAGACCAGACCAGACCAGACCAGACGAGACAGGGATTCGTAGTCGTCGAATCCATCGTGCTCGGTCTCTCTCCAACGCACGACCCCTGGTAAGCACACAACGGGCGGCGACTGATGGGACGATCATAGCCCGGTGCTTACTAGAGCCCTCGAGAACTGAAAAGGTGAGTTGCGCAGGTTCAGACTCTTCTTTCACTAACACACACATTGTTTGTTGCAGAGTTGTAAGGAAGACGTGTACAAAATTTTGTTGAAATAGATCTACGCGTTTAAATTTTTATCCGGAACATACAAACAAACGCAGATTCAATTTTATTTCTAAGATAAGTTTATTGTCGTTGGCTAACGTCCTTAAGGCTAGAACTGGGACCTTAGAATAGTTATTCACTTCTCTCTTCGATTCCAAATTCCAATGTTAGATATTAATAATATTTAATTAGGTCAAAATTATCTGTCTGTTGACTTGGTACATATAAATTGCCTTGGTCATACTTCAAATTAATCCATAATAATTTAATATTTTTTATTTAATCCTACTCTATTTCTGGATGTATTTGACTACTTTCTGTTACTTTATCAGTATCGGTGAATGGGAATTTAGTACTTTGTTAACGATCGCTGAACGTAAATCATATTATAGTTAACAGATCTATAATTAGACAGCCGTACAGTTAGCATAAAAATGGAATTTTCTTAAATCTTATATCTTTTAAAGAAATCATTCTTTTTCTCTTGTTGCATTGGAAAGATTTGATCCGTTTCGCGACTCAGTGCTGTGCCTGATGAGAGGTGGACTAAGCCGTTATGAAGCAGCGTCGGCTTTAAATAAGGACGCGCATATTGGGGGTTTACCACCCAGTGGAAATCTTCGTGACGCAGAGCTATTTGTAGTTTATTTGTGTGGGTTGACGACGAAATGTGAAGTCTATGATATATCTGACGTCAATGCGGAACTGGTGTGGGAGCAAAGTAACCGCAACCGGTATCACGCCATTTTACGTGGGTGTCTATGATCTGCAGGCAAATTATAGAATTTTAAGACTTTTTGCTGACTTAAATATGTAAGCGTCATGTATCTGGGTATAATTTTGTCAATAGAACCTTTCAATGCTGATATAACCGTGCATAAAATGTTAATTATGGTTTCAAAGTTTCAATAAAAATGATGATTTTGTAGTTCTGCACTCCAAAGTATTTTTTTTTCAATATTTAACTTCCGAGTCAAATGACAGTTTTACCAATGATATTTTTACGTTTTGGATAATGTGCAAGGAGGTGGAAATAACGTAGTGGAGACTATATATCCAAAAACGAGACATACGTGGTTACCCTAACGATAATAATGTGTTACAGTGGACACTTTGACAAAAACAGAATAAAGTTAAACGGAATATACGTTATAATTATTGGGAAAAATGCAGTAATTAATAAACATTTTAAATAATGATTTTCTGAAACTTAAGCTTTATGATTTGACTAAATAGATTTGCTATTAAGGATTCACGTTAGAAAAATTGAAATGTAGCTTTCATACGGCGCCAGGTTATAGGATATTTATTCAAATTAAAAGAAAAGAAATTACTTCTTGCGTGTTAATGATTCAAGTTAGTTTTAATCAATTCATTTAAGAAGGTTTGCTGAATCCTACCTTACACGATTATTTGTTACTGTAGAAAACGGATAATAAATAAAGACCCCTAGAATTATTCGAAATTTAAACATATAGACAAATTTAGTTGTACCTTGTGACTCCTTTAACTTTAATTTACCCAGTAGAACAAGGCTCAATGGTTGTCGTACGTGAATCAGATGGGTTGGATAATTAATGTTTAAAAGTAATTCTAACGTGCATCAAGTTCTTTGGTAATTCAGCTACTATTGAAAAGAGAAATCAACGGAATCATATTTTTCAAGTCCTTTAAATCAAATTGTTTGACTAGGATGACTAAATTGGTTGAGAAGAGAAGTATTCAAAATTTTCAGATTGTTTGCGACGGCGTACAAACAAATCATAGATATATTTTTCCATTTGTATATGAGGCAAACAGGAAATTTAGGGTGTATTTTTGGCGAGAAATGTTAAGAAAAAAGAAAGATTGACACCATTATTTTCAACATTAAGATAGCTCTGATCTTGTTCAAGGATATAGGAAGAGAGTTACAGCATTTTTTATTGGCTGAAACGTTGGTTCTAAAAAATTTCTTTGATCTTGTATACTATGGAAAGTCCAATAAATCTGTATAAATATATAGTAATTCAATTTATAAATTAGAGTTTATGTGTAAAACCGCAGACAGGTACGGCAAGAAGTCGAATTTTAAATGTTTGGTGTGTATACGAGTTGAACAAAACCAGTGAATAGTAACAGTAGCCAGAAAATTTCCAATCGATATCTGGGGTTAAAGTTAATAAATCGAGAAATACTAGGAACATTCTAAATTGTGAATGAATGAATGTTGAACAAAGAAAATTTACTGTCCCATAACGGGTTTATTTTGCATAATTCGTAAAACGCGAGGGATTAAAATTGAGTTCTCATTGGTATAATATGAGTTAAAAATTTCTATGCTTAATCTTTATTATCTGCAAATATTTATAATACAGAATGGGAACAAGAAGCGTGTAGTGATGAAATAAACGGTAGTGTAGAGACATGTGATTGCATAGCTAGAATAGTTCATGATTCCGATTAGTTTAATTTCTTTATTTCTTGGTTGCTGTGTACGTGTAGAAGTGCAGCTGGAGTGAGTGTTCTTACTACGCCCCACTCACGTCACATTTACCTTCCACAGCTAGTGGCTTCTCATTTGAAAATTTGTCAAACAAATCACTTATATGGCATCAACGTTTAGGAAAACTGTAGTATCACTTAGCTGCAGGACTTAATTGCTTAAAAATATATTTCTCGCTAAAAACTTAAAGATATTTAGAAGTTTACAGTTAATGGTCTAGAAATCTTATATACCGAATTTTTAGGTTTCCGCGTGTGTGACCTCAAAAGAAATTGTAATTATTTAATATAGTGGTGATTATCAAGAATGAAGGATCAACTTTTGTAATAGAAAAAAAATTGTTCGTTTTCTGGTATACAGGAAGGAATGAGACTATTGTCCAAATTTTATGCCCCAACATGATAGGAAACAGAGAAATCTATTTCAATTGATCTAAGGTTGTATTTGAGTTGATATTTTCATGTGTCTCGTAGTCCGATTTCTAGAAGACGTTGTGCTATAATACACGTTATAGACATATTTATTACAAAATCAAAAATTAAATTGCATAACCTAACCCTGGCATAATTTAGAAATTTCTTTAAACTTAAACGTCGTATTTAATTTCATTATGTCTCAATTCTGTAATTACTAAAATTTTCGTAATGTTCGATATGTGTTAAAAAATTTTCAGAGGAATTTATTAACGCAACTTCAATTTTAACACAAATTTTACGCAAAAGCCTCATAGTAATAACGTAAAAGACATTGATTTAGAAAACAGCTATAGAACCGTGATAAAAGTTAGTTGAGGACATCATATGAAAATTTTCAGCTTGGCTATTTGTCCGTGGGTGTTTCGAATATATATCTAATCAGACTAGACGTGACAGAATATCACAAAGAGGAATGATTTGTTCTGACAACTATATTCTACACCATGGAATGGCAGCGTCAGCTTCGTATTATATCGTGTTTAGCGTCTTGCCCTTAATCGTTCTTATCCGTTTACACTACCCTTAAGACTTTGTGTTGTTAAGCATTACAATTCGTTATAAATTAAAAGTGTGTTTGCGTCACATCTGTATGTAGAAGTTTCAGACATCATGTGTCATCAGTTTTTCTTTCTACCACGACATAGAGACGGCACCAACATTCAATTATACAAAATGTTCATTACTAGAATTTTGTAATCGTTGGAGATCCACGATCTGGTAGCTTGTTACATAAGCAGTCATAACAACTACGGAAGGAGTTCTGAAAAACTATAAACAACACTTACACGTAAACTGGGACGAAATTAAGTGTACTGAATATGTGGTATGATGAAATAAGAAATGTAAAATGTTTTTAAATAAAAAGGCACCCCTGTAAAAAAGTCTAATAAGCTGCATTTCCAGAGAAAATAGAAAGAAAGAAGATAGCATTCTTAAATTATGTACGATTCATACCAACGATAAATTGGAAGACGTCTTCTTGTTGAAATGTTTAACAAAATATAGTTTATTTCGCATGCTGGATCGGTGGTCACAGAAAAATTGCTAAAAGCGGGTAAATTATAAATGCTTAACACATTCTACTGCTCTCAATGATTATTGAAAGTAAATAGATTAAACAACCATCATTCAACTTAACAAAATCGAGGCATTTACTTGTCATGAATAATCTCTACACTGTAGGTAATATCACGATTAGATCTAATTTGTGGTAAATAAACCTCAAGATAGAATCTGTATATTGAAGAGATGAATGCGAACTGCGTTTTTCGATAATTTTTGAGAACGAACTATACGGTTGGCGGACGAATTATAATTTGAACAATTACTACTATTAAATAAAAAATTATTTGAATAGATTTTTTTAACTTTATTATTATAATATCAATTTGCCTCAGCTTTTCAAGTGGTTTAAACGGGGAATTGAATGGAAACAATTTTTCATTTGAAAACTTGATTGTGAAATATTTTACGTAGTTATTATATTAACAGTTTAAATTGCTTTAAAAAATGTTATTTAACGACATGTGAGGATCGATTCACGTTAATTTTCGATTTGGCTTTTCGTATATGGAACGGGGGTTCGAACCCAGCTGAGGCGTTCGCTGTGGCTACGTAATGACGGGGATGACAGATGTGTGCTGGCTCGGGTGGTGCAGCGTGGAGCAACCCTCAATCAATAGGGAAGCTGCGTTGCCATGCGACGTGTGGGCGCGGTCGGAGCTGCGTTGCCGTTATGCTCTCATTCATTTGATTTGATTAACAAAAGTCTGCCATATCGTGCCGAATCGCATAGACCGTTTCCAAACCGGGGCTTCGACTGAAAATTTTATTTTTCTTTCTACCGATATCTCTATTACATCGTTGGCGGTGACGGGAACGAAATTACTAATTCTGAAGAAGTCTTCCATTAAAATAAAAAACGAAATGAGGTTAAAGAGTAGCAAGTTTACTTAGAAATGAAATAAAGAGAGAGAAATAATAATAAAAAAAAGAATAGTAATATCAAAGTGAGCAATGGTCAGGAAGAAAAAACTACTGGTATACAAGATTGAATTAATGTTCCTAATACTGAAGCTATGACGTACTGAATTATGTGGCAGTTTAGCTTGAATAGTTGGAAAATACATCACTGCGAGTTTTTGAAAAGTCTTGTGGAAAACTGATTAAGAGTAAATGTATACATGAACTGAGGGAAAATGAAAGTTCAGAAACACATGAATATTTTGGACCATTCAGAAAATAATACGAGATAAGATATACATGAATGTTCCTATGCAATTGGCGCAAATAATCGTTACGAGCGGTACAATTCAAGGTAAGAATGCATGTGTAAGATCGTGATCATAGAATATAAATGAAATGTATAAGATTTTCCGACGGATTTAACAAGAACACGGATAGCTGCAAATATAGTTTCTTGCAAAAAAAATAAAATGACAGTAGCATATTACGTCCAGCAAATTATTTACTTAAACTGTCGAGGCTTTCAATATAAATCACACACTAGATTTTTATTTTATGAAGAATCAATTACATAATTAGTGAGATATGGCCCTGTTTCCAGCATGAACAGGAAAGTTATTGTCGCTATGGAACATTGAAACATCTACTCACATATTTTGCTTGTGCTGCGATGTCCTCAATTGTGAGAGTTCGTCACCCGTGTACGGTTGTCACATGCTCACGACTCTTGCGTTTTTAATCACCTCACGAAAGGAACGAGGATTCCAGAAACGTTGTGTGGTATTTATATTACCACGTCATTTTGTCTGTTATTCGGGTATTCTATCTAATTAGTCTATTTTTAACACCGACGTATTATATTTTTTATGTTGAATTTAACTTTAGACATAAACCTAAAATTAAACAATGAAGTAGTTCATCGAAATAGAAAAAGTACTGAGTAAAACAATGACGTGATCACAGAGATATTTTTTAAAAAATCTTATATACTGGTTAATAATTTGAGAAAAGAACAAATTCATTATAATTAATTTAATAAACACTTCTTTTTAGTATATTATTCCCTAGTTGTTGATATGTATTTAAACTGGTACTGGTCATAAGTGTATTCAGTGATTTAGATTACAAATAATAATAACATTATCTCACCTTGGATAAATAAATATTAAAATTTAAATACACAGATCAGGAAACCACGAGTAAATGTGAAGAGAATTGAACAGAATATTTAAATGACACTTACCTTTGTTCTAGACCGCATTTTTAATAATTTTGTGAAAAATGGGGTATAATCAATAAATTTAATATTTGTGTCAATCTGACAATTATAATTTCATAAATAAACAGAAAAACTGCGAAATTGTCAGAAAAATGTAGTATTCAACTAAATGGAAAAATAATTATTGCAGTACGACGTTTCTTCCATTATTTTGGGACTTCATCAAGTAAGACAATTTTGAATTTATGCAGATATGTGTAAGATAACTATCATAGGACGCCGTACATGACACTAAATTTATATTTGCACATCTAAATTTAACATATACATAGATGCTTACATTCAAAACTGTCCATTACATGATGAAGTCTCAAAATTGTGGACGAAACGTCGTAATATTGTAATTACTTTTTATTTTAGTTGAATAATACATTTTTTAATAATATGGACTTTTTCCTGTTTACATAATAATCATTAAACTTTACGTTCTTAGAATATACGACTACTTCGTAGTATTCTTTCGAAGATCCTGACGTTCTCCAGAAAATTTTCGTATATTTTTGGAGTTAAACCTTTCCAATCACTTATTTATCTAGAAATAAAAATTCGTTCTCATTGGTGATCCCCGAATTTACAAAATTTTACAAAAATGGTTAGTAGTTAATTTCATTTCCTAAGTGACATATGGCCTTTTCGTTCCTAATGTTTTCTACGTAATCACATACACTTTAACCCTGTTTTATATTTTACTAGCTGGGTGCCCGGCGTTGCCCGAGATGTCATTTATCTATAACCATAGATAAGACTCCAATTTTGGCTACTTTTGAGCTATTTTTATGTAAAGCTCCTCGAACCCTATCCCTAAATGTGCTCACCTCCTATGCCGAAGGGGGATGAAGTCATTGACTAAATATATCGGCCGTTTTTACATGTTAGAAGATGACCACCCCCAAAATATGCGATAATGAAAAAGAATGTATTCCACGCAAAAATCGGCCGATTACATTGTCTGAAAATTTATTCCCCCGCCCAAAAACTCCCAAACCCGTCGCTTAACCAAGGTTGTCACAATTAGATTCAGCGACATTCATAGTCTCTGAACTGATTCGAATCTCGGTTGTTTTTGCGTTTTTTATTTAACGTACCTCCACGCCACCCCTAAGCTTGCTCTCCTCACAGGGGTTAAATTATACACAAACAACATCGGTATAAATACTATCAAAGTAATTAACCCCAGGAAATAATTATAGCAAATATCGACCATTTAACATGTTTGAAAATTTTCACCCCCGACCACTCCCGCTTCGGGGACTTAAACGGTCAAGTTTAATGTCATAATTAAACTCAGTGACAATCCCGATAGTTTCTGGTTTCTTTTAATGTAATGCTACTTCACGCCCACCTTTAAGGGTTCATCCTTCCGAGTCCGAAAGGGGTTGAAATTATACACAGAGAACATGTAGGGAAATTTTATTAATCTAATTCATCCCGAAATATATTTAATCGCTGCAAAAACAGCCGGTCAACTCATCCCAACCCAGCCGATACCCGCGCGTTGTCCAGATTGTCATAAATAAATTCAGCGACTTCCATTACCTTCGATTTGACTCGAATCTCGGTTGTTTTTTCGTTATTTTCAAGGAAATTAATTAAACTCACTGACAATCCCGATAGTTTCTGGTTTCTTTTTATGTAATGCTACTTCACGCCCACCCTTACGGGTGCACCCTTCCGAGTCCGAAAGGGGTTGAACTTATACACAGAGAACATATAGGGAAATTTTATTAATCTAATTCATCCCGAAATATATTTAATCGACGCAAAAAACAGCCGGTCAACTCATCCCAACCCAGCCGATACCCGCGCGTTGTCCAGATTGTCATAAATAAATTCAGCGACATCCATTACATCCATTTGACTCCAGTCTCGTTTGTATTCGAGTTATTTTTTTGTAATATTCCTCCACCCCCACCCCCACCCCTACAATTCTCCTTTCCCATGCCGTAAAATGTTTGAAATTTTACTCACATACATTGGTACAAACACTATTAATCACTTTTACCCGGAAAATATTTATCTGACTGTGTTAGCATGTATGAAGAATTTGATCCACCGGAATAGATTTGTATTCTCCACCCCAAACCCTAAGGGTGCCCTTTTCCCAGTGTGTTGGGGATGAAAATTATATTCATAAAACATCGGTAGAAACACCATCAATATCTTGGATCCCTAAAAATTATTATACGACTAAAATATCGGCTGTTTTAGCATGTTTAAATATTTCAAGCCCCGTGCACCCCCACTTCTGGGGGTGGTAGACATGTCTCACCCCGACAGTGTTTGTTTCCTGGTCGTAAAGAACACGTGTACGAAATTTGGTGAAATTTGCTCTACCGGTGTAGATTTGTATAACGAACATACAAACATACATACACTCTTTTTTATTTATAAGATCAATGGTGTGTATGTGTTCCATTCTGTAAAGATCCCAACTCATCACAGTCCCATAATTAGGAATTGTAATTCAATATCTTCTGATTAAGTTTCTTTTATCATTTCGACAGTAGCATATTTACTAACTGCAATTTTTATCGCCTTATATCAACTAAAGAATTAATATAATACCAGTTAAGAGTTTTATGGAAAGTCACAATTGTTAACACGTTCCTGAAATTAAGACGTCTTAAAGCAGGGCTAGTATACATCACAGGAACCCTTAATTCTTTCACCTTTCAGTTATCAATTTAACGCGCTTATTTAATCAGTCCATATCGTCAATAATAAAAAGTAGACGTTGCTGCCTGCACTTTTCTCACTTTTCTGTCGTACGCCAAAGTAAATTCTGTGCGTGTTCGAAAATTACCAAATTTCGGTCTTGTACGAAGACACGATTCCAATGCAATACCCGAAGGTCAATGCCCGTTTCTGTCAGCTTTAATTAATTTCAATCAAAAGCATATAATAGAGCGCTATATTAAATGCATTTGAGAAGTGCTTCAAAAAGTTTTCGGCCTGAAAAAGATGTATTTTTTTCTAGGTTTGTCTTCCATTTTTACAGTTTTTTATACCTTTAGTATAACGATATCTCAAATTAGTGAAAGAGGAGTTTTGTTGGGTCATAACTCTTCATTGGAAGCAAATCTTAGTCCTGCAAGCAATTTCTTTACATTCGGTATCAGGAAATAATCGCTAGAAGCTCAATATTGAGAATGTGTAAACAATGCATAGTTTGGCGGCAACAAGAAAAGAAGTGTGTACTGTCGTTACGAAAAAGAAACTTTCCTTGGCCAAATATGGACGTTTGGTCTCACCAGCTTGCTTCATTTGCTCCACGAATGAATGTAGCGTAATATGTTCCGGAGATTTTCTATACAGTCAATGAGAAACACACAAAGACCATCCAAAAACGTAGTGGCTATGACCTTCTCCCGTTTGTGAAACATCTTTCATCATCTTGGAAACATTTCCACCCCCTGCGACTCAAGAGTCCATGTTTCATTAACAATTAACAATAATGAAGCGTCACAAAACACAGTTGAATTGAGAAGAAGATTCAAACGCTTCAGAGAAATGTTTATTCGAATGTGGTTGTGGTCAATAATTATCAGCCATCTCGCAGACACAGTTAATTCAACACTGCATTGTGAAATTCTACGAATTTATCCTCTGTCGTAGTGGTAACCTGAACGCTGGCCATCGCAAAACGTGGTTCGTCCACGTTTGAATTCAACTGTTTATTTCTTTACGTTGAAAACAATAGCAAAAAATCGTTTAATGTCGAATCTAACTCTTATATAGATGTCGGGCTCAAACGTTTTTTTATTGGATGGTTTAAAGTCGCGTCAATAAAATTGACCTTGGCGACTGTATATGATTAAAACATAGTATAATAATTTAATATTTTCATTATATTAGTGTAATAGTTAATTCAAGTATGGAACTGTGGAGGGTTATATTTCTTTATACAGTCCTGTGTCTGCGAGGAACTCGAACAGTGAGTGGATTGCTGCAGACGATGTGCAGATTGCTCTTCTGGTATAGATTGCGAGAGTTTTTTCTTTGGCCAGTCGTACAGAGGGCATTCAAACATTAAACCTTTTAAAATCCAGTATTTTATTACTGTTCAAATATAGATATTATCAAGATCGCAACATCTACGAAATTTACAAATCGTATAGCAATAACATTACGATCCACTGTTGTAGCTATACAACCACACCACTCCTGTGGTGTAGGGGTCAACGTGATTGAACCACATCACAGAGGTCCCAGGCTCGAATCCCGGCAAGTGCATTAATGTTTGTGTGCGTGAAATAAACTCTCGTCAAATTAGTCCCCCGACAAGGCAAATATGAGTACCCATAATGAGGCGCTAATGACCTGAGAAGCTGATGCGGCTGTAAACAATCAAAAAGTAACCAACTGAGTATCTAAGTATGAAATTCTATATATCTAAGTATGTAATTGTTGATACAGGTGCTGACGCCTCAAAAGGTTGGTGACGTTTATCTTTATGACCTGCCGCCGCAGCGCAGCGCGCCGCAAGACAAATACGATGTGCCGCAGACGCTCGTGGTGTCTGGCGAATCTTACGACGTTCCCCGAGGCTGCTACGACACGCCCCGCAGCTGCCCCCGGCCCATCGCCGTCGCGGTCTCCGGCCCCGGCTCCGTGGCGGCCCCGGACTCGTACGACGTGCCGCGGCCTCTGGGTCCCCTCGGTGCGCCTCTAACGCCCTCGTCATCCGCCTCCTCGCTCACGGCGGACTCGCTGCCTGGGTCCAACCGCTCCAGCCTGGTGGCCTCCGAGTACGACGTGCCCAAGCCCCGCCCCGCCAACCAGCAGGTAAGCTGCTACCGCGGTAACACGTTTCGTTTTCTGATTTATACTTAGAGTTATTATTAATTCCATAAATCCTACAATTAATTGAAACTTAGATTTGTATAATGACATAACTCAAACTATGTATGCATAAAATTCATATTATTAACTATATTCCTAATGACCTGTAAAATACTAAACAAATAAAACACTCGCTGAGAAAAATTATTATTTATACAACGTCAATATTCTATTATCAATCTGTTAATTGGAGTAAAATTTTTCTGGTCTGAAATAAATTGAACAATCGACTGTGATTATAACACAAAACAAAATGACAGAAATTTTTTATTATTATCAGTAGAGATGGTGACAATAATGTAATTGTAATTCATTATTGTCATATCAAAAAGTTCTATATATTTTAGTTTATTTCACTTTGAGCGAGCGTTGTTAGTATATCAACTAATTTTTTACATACTTATTAACCTAAATTATATAATTGTAATAGTACATAATAATATATTTAGCGCAAATGTTAAAAACTCAAAGGTATATTCTAATAAGAACACTGCCATGTAGTGATGTAAATAGAAACTGCACCGAAATTATTTTCCCAAATTTGTGTAGTTTTGGTTGAACGTTTTGGTGGAATTCGACCTATATTATATAAAAATGCTTCCAACAAGCAACTTATATTAGAATGTTTGAATCAATTAAAAATTTTAATCCAACCCTCTAACAATTGTTTGAGACTTTGAACTCTGCAGTTAGACCGATGCGGGATATACGAAGGTCACTCTAAAAGCAATGCACAGAATTTATTTCAAAATTACATCCTACTTTTACATGTATGAATGTAGATGCATCCCTTAGGAACATTATTTCATTATTTCACATAATCCCCGCCCCTCTCAATAGCCTTACGCCACCTTCGAACTGAGGCCTTTATACCCGCATGGCTAAAATCGGAGCCACTGTCTTCATCTTCAAACCTCGTTCCTTGAAGGGTTTCCTTCAGTTTATCAAGAGATGGTAATCGCATGGAGGTGCTAGGTCGGGACTGTAAGGTTGGTGTTTCAGTGTCGTCACAACCCTTTCTCAACACCAACACTTTCAGTATTCTGCGAGCACTTGCTTCTCCTATTTCAACTAGAAGTGACAATTCTTTCATTTGATGCGCTGTCAGCCGAAACCACGTCTTTAACTCTCTGCACATTGACAGGAGTTACTGCAGTGTGGAATTTGCTACTCCGAGGCGTATCCCGAATATTTTTCACTACGTAATCTGCATGCCCACCGACTAACTGTACTGCAATCGACAGCAGCATCTCCATACACGTTTTTCAAGCTCTTGTAGATGTTTCCCACTATCTCGAACTCACAGCACAAGAATTCCATAACACCACGTTGCTTTTGACGAACGTCATCTTGAAGGCATGCTATGACAACGATACTCACGAGAACTGGTTGAAATATATTTGAACAAGAGCGGAAAGGATGTATCAATATATATATAAATTACAAAGATGTTAAATGAAAAATAAATTTAAATAAAAATAGTGTGTATTACTTTTGGAGTGACCCCCGTATATCACAAGCATGGATGCTTCTTCAAGCTTTGAAAAAACAGATTATATATTTGGACTTGAACCAATAATGACCCAGATTTTTCTTTGAAAGCAAAGATGAACATGTCACTGGCTTTCGTTCCAATGGACTACCTAGAGGATGCAATAGACGCCGACATACCTCTACAACTTCAAACGTTTCTGCAGTGGTTTGAAGGAATCTACGTTGGTTGATTCAATCAGATAGGACATGGTCGGCGACCACCAACATTTCAACAAGCCATGTGGAACGTTTACGAGAGAACAATTAACCAAGACAATAACGCAGAAGTAATCCATAAAAGATTTCAGTTGGAACTGTGTATTAAGCATCGCACGATTTGGAAGCTTATGGATGGGTTTGGAAAAGTTCAGAATTGGCGAGACATTTATTATGAGCAAGTTTTTGTTGGTCATAAACTATTAAGCTAGTTAAATAATATCGTGAAGCGGACGAAAGAATTTGATCCATAATGAGGAATTTTGGTAACAATGACACTTTAGATACGCGGTAAAGCTTACATTTGCTTTCAGCAATACCAATAAAGCGTTTTGCTATCTTAAAGCTGACTATATTTTCAATTTATAATATTAATATTATGTGTGTATCTGTACAAAAGAAAATTGTTTCAAAAGAGTGTCCATAAATGGCAGTTTCTCATGCCGAAAAGTCCTAGATTAAGCAGCTACATGAACTCTCGTCTCCTTGTTGCTAGCGAAGTCTGACTGGTGAAGGTCGTATTAGGTTATTATTCACTTCTCCGTATTTTCATTCTATACCTTTGTTGACGACATTGTCGAAATATATATTTACGTGTCTGATTTTGAACCCAATAGAAATCACTTTGTCTATCTTTGGAAAGATTCACTCGGGCGCCCACACACACAGCTGTGGTTTCCTACATGTCGGTGAACGATTTTTTTTCTTTATTCTCATAATTGGTTCCGTCCTTAGGTTGCACCTAAAGCACAACTACATAAGCATTAAAAGTCTCAAATCCTTTTGTAGGCCAGTTGTTCGAATCTCTACTTGCTCCAATTAAGAAACTAATACTTCACCAGCTATGTCCTATGTGGGTTCCGAAATTATTCCATTTCTAAGAATTCTATTTGACTTTACAAATGTGAAAAAATTTCGTAAAATACGGAGGAATTCTTACAATGATTTTTAATTTAATTCTATGCATAACACGTAATGACTAACCATTTTATACTCGCATTTTGTTTCTGAATAATATTTAACAGAATTTGTAGTGCAAATTTTCAAAAAGTTACGACTGATTTAGCCTTCTTAGAGTATTTCTATCCACCATAAACTTAATGTAATCGCGCAAACTAGTGTTATGGGAAGCCACTCCTGACTAAGGTATTACATCATCCCTTAATTGAATAAGATAATTATTTTCAATGTTTATTGGTTTTCATCCGGTCACATTTTTGTCAAAAACAACATTTCAATCTACCTGACGATGGCGATGATGCTAATCCCGGTAAAGTTTTGTTCTTACAAAAATTTGACCCGGCTGATAAACAGAGATTCGTTTATTAAATTGATTCACCGGGAAAGCCTATGTACATAAGATAATTCTCCATTCTTCTGAAAATTCAATTTCGAATTATGTTAACATCAATTTTACAGACATACTAAGCAACTCTCAATAAACAATTGTCATTTATAAAAACTTTAATGTTTTTGTCGGATTTATTTCTACGTGATCAGAAAGTTTCGTATTTCGTTCTGGTATTCCAATTCGACAGCCGACGTTGCACTCCTACTTCTTTCTCCAGGTGTACGACGTGCCGCCAGCTAGCAGCCCGCTGCCGCTGGAGCTGGGCTCTGCTCTGGATTCGCTGGAGCGTCTGCAGAGTGAGGCGACGGGCGCAATCTCGCGCCTGCTGGTGTTTGCGGGCCCTCAGTGGAGGCGACGCGATCGTCTGGAGCCGCGCCTCATGGACGTGCGCCTGGCTGCGGTGCGGCTGCGCTCTTCCTTGCACGACCTGGCAGACTTCGGCGAGGGCGCCCTGGGCAACGCGGCACGGGCGCCCGACAAGGGCCTCGCGGCCAAACTACGGCCGCTGACACGTGCGCTGCGGGACGCCGACCGTCTCGTACGGGACGCTGCGGCGCATCTCGATGCGCTCGACTGGTCGCTCGACGCTTTAGCACGCGACGGAGAAGAGGAGAACGGCCGGACGCCCGACGCCCTCGACCAGCTCGTGGCTTGCGCGCGGGCGTTGACAGAGGACGTGCGCCAGACAGCTTCCTTCATCCAGGGCAATTCCACTCTGCTCTTCAAGCGCGCTTCCACGCCCCCGTCCGTGGGTCCAGACTGGCTTGAGGACTACGATTACGTCAACCTTGAGTCTCGGGAGAGCGTGGCCAGGCAGGACGCGGAGATTCTCGACGCTCTTCCCGCCGAGTTGCGCAAGTCTTACGACGCTCTGGTTAAAGAGGCAGAGTCTGCCGCCGTTATTGGTACGTACATTTTATGTTTGCTCTGTACTGCAACAGGTCAGCAGTAGTACGACAAGAATTTTAATTAGATTATAACTGTACGTAGCTCTTAAACCGATAAAATGGCATACCACTAGATAGAATATTAAAAGAATTTCAAAAAGAGGGAACGTTACTTTACATCTAATAAACACTGAAGCAAGGGAGTTATCCTATGATAGACGTATGTCGTGAACGACATACTCTTGCGTTTATTTTTATCTTTCGAAGAATTATCACCGGTGATAGTCGGTCTATGAACGCAAACAGATGGTTGATTATTGCGAAATGAAAGAACGCCTTGAGCACAATATAGCTGCAAATTTGTTATAAATTTCGGCGATACCTAAATTTAAACGATTCACTAGATCTAGCTGTCTTTCGAGATATATGCCTTCAACGTCAAATTTGAACTTTATTGACGAAATACGTATTCGTGTGGCTCGTCATTTCCGCTCTCTTACGCAGTTCCATGTAACTGTTGCCTATGACTCAATTTCAAAAAATGTATAACATAGATGACTTCTCTTAAAAAAAAATACAAATCCGACGTTTATACAAACTTTAAATAGACAATCAATAATTAAGAAAATTTAAAAGTGCAGGACGTTTCGACGCGGATTGGCACATTTTTCTAACGGCAGAAAACGAAGTTATTGTTTCTCTATTTCATGTTTGTCTGCATGAAGGCCGTATTTGTATCATTAATCAAAAATACCTAATGTGAATGAAGAGATGGTAATATGCTGAACAAGACGGTCCAACTGAATATAATTCCAAAAGAGTGTGCTCAAGAATTGTTTGCTGTTCAAACCGCAGAATAAATCCTTCTTGATCTCTCTTCTTTCTTATACAATAGAAACCTATTAAACGATTCCATAACACTGCAACAAACTTCAAATCGCTTCAACTTACACTTTATTTTGAAAATTTTTCTTTAATATTGTAATAATTAAAATAATAACTACCAATTACAAATGGTTGTGGCTAAATAAAAAGAACTATTATTAGAAAACAATTAATCAAATTTATTAAGGTTTAATTACAATAATATTATATTTGGAATCTCAGGGTCTTTATCTGGGTTTAATAAATGGGTGAATTTTATACAATCAATTACATTTAGCTTTTTAGGTAAATTAATTCGTCTGAACCTCGACGAATTTTGTTGCGTACGAAAATAAGACTAATGATTGAATTTAAATTAAAGAACTAAACAATTAAAGAAGTAAATAATTAACGAATTGAATAATTAAAGAACGATCTGACATATCTTTTAAAAAGTGGTTTACAATCCATTTTAGAGTTTCCTACTTACGGCCGCCCAGGTCTCAATTTTGGTTTTTCTGTGCACACGATTTGGGGATATCACTGATTCTACTCAGAATTTGAACACACGGTAGTTGCTCTGGATCTCTGCTATCCTCGAACCTCGATCATCTCACCCTCAGCCAGTTTCCGGACGTAGGTCTCCTCAAAGTCTCTCTATGCGAAAATTTGTTCAGTTTGTGAAGCAAAACTTCTGCTTCCATACTGCGATTTTATAAGTCTCCGTCAAAACTGGTTACTTGCGTTTTATGTAAACTATTAGCTCGCCGTTGGACTTCCTAGATAGCCCTATTCATAATTCTGGGTCCGCAAACTTTTACTGTTTCTATTTATCTATGTGGACCGAACTGCTATGTCCCAGTTCTCGACGTAGACTTTTTCCTTTCGCGTCTTGCCGCTGACTGAAGATTGCTTTCGAACTGTTCTATGTCCGCTGCCAAACTTTTTATAATATGAATTTGCTGAGTTGATGTCTGCCTGCAACTGTGTCCGCCGTCCAACTAACCAACTTCGTCTCGAAGATTTTTGAGCGCGTACACTCTCTTAACTCCAACAATACATTCTTTGTCTCGCCGCCTTGTTGCGGTGTCCGCTTTATATCCAATAATACTCTACAATCCAACTTTATAATTATAATAATGAATTAATTACTAATTACTACAATATATATACGAGAGTACTTTGAATTACTAGCTCATTTCCGGAACGTATAGTCTCGCCGATCAAATAACCGTAATGTTTTTTTTGTCACTAAGAAAACGCCAATTCTTAGTTTAAAACGTGTCGTCATAATTTTCGTTATGTAATTGCGTTGTTGTATTTCAGGAGATCCGAAGCAAACGACACTGTCGCTGCCTGCGATGGACGGAATCAGCGAACTGGACGCCAACGACAGACAAGTGCTCGCGTTTTATGCGGCGCAGACGGCGACGCACGCGTCCCTTCTCACACACGCCATCGACGCTTTCTTGCAGACGGTGGAACGCAATCAGCCGCCGAAAGTATTCCTCGCTCACGGCAAATTTGTCGTTCTCAGTGCCCATAGGTTAGTCCACATCGGGGACACCGTTTATCGTAATGTTGTTCACAATGGAGTCCGATCGCGTGTGCTGGCGTGTGCCAATGCTCTGAGTGAAGCTCTGGCGGCGACGGTCGCCAAAACAAAAAGGGCGGCAATGCATTTCCCATCGGTGACAGCCGTACAAGAGATGGTGGACTCTGTCGTGGACGTTTCACACTTGGCGAGAGACCTCAAATTAAGTCTAATGCAACAGTAAAGTTTTCAACTTCGAAAAAAAAAAGTCCTGTTTCACTGACAGAATCCGTATTTTTCGTGTTATGATAATAGTGACTACGAAAATAGTTTCATTGCCCAGAATTTCTGAATTAAGAAATCAACTCGTAGACATGTGATTATTATTGTGGTTTTTCGTTGTGACTTTTTATGGGTAAATATGATATTTTGTGTATAGTGAAAAGGTTTGAATTTTGTGCAGTATCGTTTGGTCGTAAAGTCCAGACCGAGGCTTTTTTTAAGCTTCGTACTTTATGACGTCTTCGTTCCGGTTATAGGAGAAAGTATGCGTCTACAGGTGATTTCTTGCAATTTCGTGAATATTGAGAAATTTAATTTCTGCCGTGTTCTTGCTGAATATACATCTACGACGTACTTTCGTTGACCGCCAACTATTTACTTTAAACCTCAATCTAATTTAAATTCTAAATCAAATCGTACGCCACATATATTACGAATAGGTACTGTCGTCTAATATGTAACGTGATTCTCTGTACTTACATCAAATCAAGTTCCTGATTCGGTAAAAAATGCTAATATGCGTATCCATAAATCTGAAAGTGTATCAGCATAATTCATCATTTCTGTACGTAGAAGCGAGCAAAACATCAGGAGACTTTTGGATAGTATCATGTGTTCGAGTGGTAATTGTAATCAGACACTGCAAACGATTTATCCTGCAGAGTTCAATCTTTATTTCTTAATTCGTTTAAGGTAAACCGTAATTACTTACGATTGAAAGCTACCACCTCCATTAACTCACGTACTGTGATTTTAATCAGTTCAATCTTTATTTCTTAATTCGTTTAAGGTAAACCGTAATTACTTACGATTGAAAGCTACCACCTCCATTAACTCACGTACTGTGATTTTAATCAGTGCCTTTAAATGTTACGTGGAAGTTCACTTTCTTACACAACACCTGTCGGGGTGCGACGCAATGGTTGATGGCACATATCGCGGTTGCAGGTGAAAATCTCGAGGACGCCACAGACGCGTAGGCGACTTTCCAATTTTTCATCATTGTACCAGATCAAGAGAATTAACAAAGTTGTTAAAGTTATAACACCATTTATGAATTCTACACACCATTACAAGATAAGTTATAACAATGTATAATTCAGAAAAATGGAACCTAATTTATCAGCTATGTTTGAGTGTAAATTAGATTAGAAATTAGGAAATAGGATCGCCACAAATATATACATACAATAAGTAATAATATGTAATTACACTACAAATATGCCTGAACGTCATTGGTCCAATTATCCACATCTACTTCTGGATCAGTTTGTTAACATTTATCATTCTTGATTTTACTTTTACCTCTGTTTTATTTAATATAAAGGATAAACTTTGACCATTAGCAGACTTTCTTTTCCAATTAATTTTTATTGGAAACGAAAACCTTTTCGTTACTGATTAGTAGCTTCATCAGGTCGTAAGTTATTTGAAAAATTACGAATTATTTATGAACAATGTTACAAAATTTTGAAATAAACATGTTTAATTTGACAAGGAACCTGTTTTATTTCACTTTCTCCCCTGCGGCCTGCGTGTAAAAAACACACGCACTTACGGTATGTCAGATCCCATCTAATACACTTCTTGTATCACCCACACCGCACCCGCGATGTGTGTCACTAACCTAAGAGATCGGCAGTTATAAGTTATCACATGACCAGGTGGAAACTTTTCAAATATCCAATTCGTTGCTATACATAATTCTATATAATACTCGCAAAATAATTAATATTTTTCGTTTCTTCTTAAAAACTTTAAACATAAATTCTAATCGAACCTGATTGAAATTACATTCAGCCGTTAATCCATTTTCGCCAAGAATATAAAAATGATTTAAAGTGCAGTTAAATAACTCAAAAGTCAACTCAAAAAGGGAGTTAGTGACCCATATTCATATTACCAAATTACATAAATATAAAAAAGTTGTTTCCAAGATAATTGAGATTCACATTATGCCAAGGTATTAAAAAAGGTATCCTGAAGTTTCATGATGTTTGATCCACATCACAATTGACTTTAATTTATACAACTTGAATTGTGTCACTATTGTGCAAAAGTATGTGTGTTCTGGTATCAACAGATGCTCTATTTTTCCAGAGGTTATGGCAATTTCAATGTCTAATGCCTGAAATTCTGCTTTTTGATTTATTTATTTTCTCAACAAGTATCTGACTGTATTTTTTTATGATTTGTGTATCTGTGTGGAGCACATAACATCATGTCAATAAGTAATTTGCTGTTTTTCATGATATATATCTAGGTGAGTGAGTCGACACCTTTTATATATGGGACTATTTGCCATACAATGAAAACTTCTCTCTGTGTAATAGATTATTGGCTTCTGTCAAGCATTTCAAAATGTTTATCACACACTATTCAGTAGTATCACTTATCCAAGTTACAAATTTTTTTTAGTAGAACAAATATTTTCCATTATTCTAGTAATTTTGCAACGTCAAAAAAATGTTTAAACTAATGATTAATTTTCTCCCTGTCATGTAACTAATCCTAATCCATACTGGCTAGATAATTTTTTTTGTTTATCTGAAAACATTGTCCTCTTTTAAAATAAATTATCAATGTGTGTGCTTTAGTATCTTGATATATCTAAATTGTTGCATTATGAAAGATGATCTTGTTACTCTTCCTTCTACATCTTCTGGTTTGAAAAATAAAGGAAGATTATTATAAGAGATTTTATGGTGTTAAACCATTATGAACCCTATAAGTTATATTTTGAGTTGTTACATAAAAATTTCTGAACAGTTATGAGAAGGGAAATATTTTACATTTCTTCATTGATCAATGTGTTGGCCACTCATTTTAATTAGTTTGGTAGAAACCAGGAGGTTTCCAATATTCCTAGTACTTGTTAAGCAACTTTTCATGGAAGTTATTAGCAGGTTTCAATTGTGACACCCCATTAAATAAAACTTGAGAGAGGGTTGTGTCAATAATAATATTAAAAAATATCTGAATTAAAAGTATACTAATTAGTTTAATAAATAGCCAAATAACAGACAAGGACTGCAGAAGTGTTGTGTGGTATTTATTTTATCACTTATTTTTGTCTGTTATTTGGCCAGGCTATTTAACTAACAAGTTAATGTTAATAACACAAAATTTTAGTTACATCAATTTGGTTTATCCTCCTTCTTAAGTTATCTATGACCTCATTTAGTTTGGGAAGCTGGTTAGTAATATTGTTAATGTTGGAATATCTTCAGGATTGTTGGTCTTATAATTCCCTTTTATCAACTTCAGAATATGCTGAAAATTGAATATTTATCACACATTGTATAATATGAACAGTTTTAATTTGTTGTAAAATAATATTCCAGTACAATTGATCATTGAATTTTCAATAAATGTAGTATCAATAGCTATTTAAATTAATTGAATTCTGAATAAAATAATTGCTGTGTACTTTTTGTGCATATCTTAAATCAATCACCAGTAATTTTATTTATTTTGTATTATTACAGCCTAACAATGTTAAATAATATGCTGTAATATGGTATTGAAAACAAGCAGTACAGAAACTGGCTTAAAAGATCTTACATGTGCAATGGTTACATAAAATTGAAGGTCCTGAGAGCTGAAGATACATCACGTTATTGGTCCTTAAAACTATTTAATATAGAATAGCTCTCTCTCTCTCTTATTTAGTAAACATTTTTCACTGTTCAACATTTACCAGATTCATAACTTAGCAGTGAAAATGTATACATCAAATGTAAACTAATATAGATTTTCAGTTTACTTGTGGGATCTAAACATTTCATTTACACTCTTAAACTTGTATTGACAAATTTCCAGTTATTAGAATAGCTGTGGTTTGTGTTGCAAATGAAGTTCCTTATTTGAAGAAAGGTAATGGTTATTTTTATTTTATGTTTGTTACATTAGGAAATATTTACTAAACATACAGCAGCTTAAGAAGTAAGTGCTAGAAATGATCTTTTATTTATTAAGCATCCAAAATTGGCATGGGTGTTGTAAATATAGTACTTTTAAATAGAAGTTATGATACAGTAACATTATTTGAAGAATTCCTTTAAACATTACTACATTTATGTTAGAATTCATAATCATGAAAATGTGGTGATTAAGTGGGATTAGTGTTGTTCAGTGCTACAGTGTGGAAAGTTTTATTGTTGAAGGCCCAACAAATGAAAATGTAGGCATAATATGTATTTTTCAGCAGGAAGTACATGCAAAACACTTTTGTGGACCTAAGGATAGTCAACATGGAAATCCAGAATATAAAATAATATTTATGGTCAATGGTGATAGCTTTCGTCCAGTGCGTATTGAACAATAGAGAATAAAATATATATAATTTAAAGATTTCTTTAATCATTTATTGTGTTCTGTGAATGAAGAAATAATGTATTTTTTTCTCTTAAAATTAAAGCTTTTACTTCATATTTATTTGGAAACACACAAAATCAATAAATTGTATTAAATAAAAATCTCATATATAATCAATTCACTAGAACTCCTTCCTTACAAGTTCATAGAAATAAATAATACATTAATATGTACTGCATAACAGAAAAGTGAACATTAACATTATATAGAAAAACACCTCTACTTATTATAACAGTATCAAAAAAATATGAATTACAAATGGTTTAGGTGCTTTTTTTTTTATATAATGAATCTGGGGGCACCAATGATCACAACATTCATGCAAATTTCCTTAGCACTTCAAGAATGGATAAATGTTTAGCTAGTGAAATTTCCACATTATTCATTTTCACAATCTTGAAATTTTATATTTATTCCTTTTTGTGATGGATTAATTTAGTTTCACTTGAACACAATTTTTTGGCCTAAAACACATCTGGTTTCTAGTCAAGAGGTTGCAGCCAGTTGTCTTATCATTTTTCTAAGTTAAATTGATTGAACAAGTTATTAATATGCACGTTACTATGCCAACTCGCCTACAGCATGCAGTTTGTAGAGTTCAAACGACAACCGCATGAGAAAATTCTAACCACAAAAGTAAATTTATCAAACTATAGTGACTGATTATATCATTGGAATGTGAAGTATATGCAATAAATTCAGAAATATATTAAATTGTCTGATTTTGAGAAGTAAATGATAGAAAAAATACTGAAATTTGGTATGGTTTATTATTTTGCATACAGATTAAATAAGTCCCATTAATCAATGTTTTATGGAATCTTATTCAGTTATTACATTTCTATAATACTGTATTTAGTTCAGTGTTTTTTTTTATTTCAACTACATACATCAACACTATGGATGTAACATATGAAATCATAGTAGTAAAGTGATAAATAATTTAACAATTATAACTATCATATTTCATATTAAAAAATAATTATAGAAGCCTTTTAGTAAGAATTTTTTGTTCAGACTGAAGGCTGCTATTTTTATTATTTAATTGTAAACAATTAGAACATAATATGACAATAAAATATAATAATTAGATGAAATAGCCACCCACATACAGACAAAATTAAGTGAGGATATATATACTAAACAACATTTCTGGAATCCTTATCCCTTGCATCAGGTGATTGAAAAAAACACGAGTTTCATCTAATTATTGAAAAGTATTTATATTTACACTAAGTCAGATCTTAAATTTTCTAGGCCAGGATGTAAAGATAAGCCATTATGATGTAAGAAGTACTAGACATTTGAAATGTATCATTACATAGACCAGTAAGAAGACAAAATTAAATCATAATTTTTTTAAGTATATCGATGTGCAAATCAGAAAGTCTTTTTGGTCCCCATTTTTTATTAACCAAAATAAGGTACATAGAGCTAATTAAAAATATATATACCAATCCATATACCCCACTTTTCCATAGTCCCCATACCATTCAGACATTTGTCCCATCACAGCACTAAATTTGAGATGCCCCTCTGGTAGAATTTGTTTGTCTAACTTTTGTCTTGGCTTCATCATTGCATGTGAACCGCTGTCCTGCCAGGAACTTCTTCAGCAGTCCAAAAATGTGGAAATCACTAGCAAACCCCTTTCCTGCCTTTGGAAGGATGTGGGACATGTACCTACTACCCAACCTACCTGATGCAGGTTTTCTAGGGTTTATCCTACATCACTTTTAGGGTTCAAGGGCCCCAGTTAACCCTTGGCTAGCTTCTTCTACCCTTCCACATCCTCCTTTCGAATCCATTCCTATGCTATTAAATGGGAGTTCCAACCACGTGGATTATCTTCATGTAGTCTGTTATTCTAAAAAAATCAGACTGTTATACTATTTCCTATGAACACACATTCATGAACAAATCTTAGATAAACATTGATAGCTCACATGCAGATTTCCATAAATCAACATCTAACTTAACAAGATAAAAAAAACTGGTGTCAAAGTGTACTTACATTTCATTCCTAACTGAAGTAAACACAACTGTTCATTATTTTTATTACTGAAGTCAATATAAGTACACAAGTGAATCATACTACATTTCGACCTTCATGTGTTGACAAGCAATATTCATAATTTCATCTGTCACACACAAATAAGAGTTAAAATCAAATTTAAAATGCTCATGTGGGAATAACACCAATCTATCTTCACAAGTTTCTACATCATTACAAATATTGGAAATGGATCTAGCTTATCTTAAAATGAAGGTATGTGTGACCACATCAAGAAGGAAGAAACATTTCAAATTTTAAAAGGCATTATTAACCCCCTACCAAAAAAGTAAAATGTGCACTGCCTGCCAGATGTCCACACACTGTAGGATTCAAATTAAATGTGTCAAAGTAAACGAGTGTGTGGTTAGTGCAGTTCATAGAAGTTGAATTCAGAACTTGGCCTCTGAAAATTTGTAATGGTTCTTCCTGTCTGACATTGCAACACCAGCCCATTATTTGCAGATAAGTCATAAGTTCTCTGTCATATAAAAAACTTCTGGAACATTATAAATTAGGCACATGTGTAATGAAGCCTGAGAAAAGAGTTCTCTTCATAGAAGGAAGTTTTCTGGAGAGACTGTGGTTACCACCTCCTCTGCTCTTAAACAAATGTTTCGACAAGCAGAGGCTTCGCAGCCTGTTTCGAGAGGAGTATGTTTCAGGGTCACAGAACTTGGACATACAATAAGAGTAGTTTGCTGTTCCTATTAGCTGACTAAAATGGTTGAGGAATGGAGAAAGGAATTCTACCACAGAAAACCCCTCTCCTACCATCAGAAGGATGTGGGACAAGTACCTACCTATCTGATGCAGGTTTTCTTGGCTACCTTGCATTAATCTTCCATATCCCCCTAAACTATCAACAGGGAGTTGCCACCACATGGATTACCCTTATAGCTAGCCTGTCACTCTACAAATAAATATAAATTAGAAGGAAACATAATAAGTTTTGACAGTTATATTGTCATATTAAAAGATTTGAACCAAGAATAAGCACAGAATTATAGAATGCATGTCATATGAACCATCTGGTATCCTTTCTTTATTCAAAAGTAATCAAACAATTGACAAGATTTAATACAAAAAATGCAGCCAGTCGAACACAAAATACAAACTTTTGATAACACTCAAACTCTCGTCATTTGCCTATTAAATAAGCATTCATGAATTCTTTTCTGAACTTACAATGAACATAGTTATAGTCTCTCAGTAATCATTAACTTGTCATCTGAATTTTTTGAATACCTATCTTCTAATAATTTGATGGCAGGTACTTTAGTTTCTTTGAATTGAGACAAATCTCTTTTCATAGCATATGCATCTTCTCCATCAGCATAATACTTTGGTTCAATATCAGATATTGTGAATTTAAGAGTCGTTGTGTACAAATTAAGAGCTGCTCTGTTACTTTTCCTGACATGCAAAGAAACATATTTAGCTTTAAAACATTCCACCATTGCTCTTGAAGCTTGATCCATGAGTTTTTGAGCTAATCCAAGTCTTCGATGTGAACGTTTGACAGCTAATGAAGTTATGTGGCCATGTGGATTGTCTTCACTATCTTCTTCCATTTTAGCAAGGACATAACCAACAATTTGACCTTTTTCATCTTCGGCTACATAACTTAACTGGGGCCATGATAAACCGTGGTAAAAATAATATTTCATTTGATAATTTTCTGGCAAACACAACAAATTGCAATGCTGCATATTCATCAAGTCTTCTGGCTTAGCACAACGTATGTTCATTGTGACCGTTTCTGTATAATATTAAAAGTCAGCTTTACTATTCCTTTCTTGACTTTTTAACTTTTAAACGATTTGATTTCAATTCTTCAACCTTCAAATTTTCACTTCCTCCTCCAATCAGCTCACGAACAAATCTGAATCGTGATAGAAACAATTTCCACACGAGATACCAACCTGGAATGAAAATGAACAATATAACCGATGAAAGAATAAATTTGGCTGATAAACGATTATTTTTGAGCTCACCTAAACTAACAATCAATAATACCAAAAATAAAGACGAGATAACAGATACTACAGCTAAAATAAAATCCTTCATATTTAGAAAACAGAACCTCTCAAAAATTCATAGTTCACTCATTGCTCAAACAGGAGGATGAGTCATCACAGTGATATTTTATTACCGTAATAAGAATAAGACAACACAACAAATTCGCCATGTTGAAAAATTTACGACACCGACAGTATTTTATTAAACTATAAATAAAAAGTTATTTAATTTGTGAATAAATACGTACTGAGAATTCGTGACAGTTCCTACAATATATAATAGAAAACCAGAAATCACACGTCCTATAGTTTAGGTTAACGTTTCGCGTTTAAGATCTTTGATAAATTGGGTTACAAAATTTTTATACTGGAAAAGCAAAGACAGATAATGTTTTATTTAAGTGCCTATGAAATAATATTTGGGTTCATTATTACATTTTCGGATTTTTAAGATCTTTATGGGACAGAATTTAATACAGTACCTTTTTATTTTTTTTTTAAAAAAAAAAAATAGTATTAGCAGCTAAGGTGATGACTCCTGTATAGAGTACCAGTTTTGCCAACCCAAAATTTTCATTAATGGCTTGACGCGTTGAGCGGTATTTTTGTTCTGCATGAGTAGCAAATAGATTTGGTACAATTGCTATGAATATTATTTATTATATTCTTTCGGAATCCATATTACTCTTAACTTTTCTTTCGCTTAGCTGAATATTAATAATAGGTTATTTTACATGCTATGACGATAGATATTGAAGGTTGTAAATATTATTATTAAATCAAAACTATGTAACACTTTTACAGTTGCAAGTATTTGCTATAAATTTATGTTTTATTTTGAACTTTGTTTAATTTTTACTAACTAATATTGAACGGCGTTGATTGTTTTCGAATGACATATTATTTTAAATATTTTCAACCTTATACACATCTCATATCAATTGCAGAATTAGTTTATAACACAATTTTTGAAACAAGTAACACATGTCATAGTAGTTTCAATAGTAGAGTTAATTTTGCGCTGCTTCTCAATAATAATCATAGTTGTCGAACGATGGTTTTTATAATTGTTTATTTATATTCACAACGACAGTATTTAGGAGTTTTGTGACACATTCATAAAATGAGTTTTCACCATCATAATGACAACCTATGAAGAAGTTTTATTATTATTTTGTGCTGACATTTTTTAACATGAAAATCATGTTATTAACATTATGAAACATATATGTTATTAAATGCAACCCAGTTTAATGTTTTACTCTTTATGTATTGTCAAATGTTAATTGATCAAGACAGAAGAATTGAATCTGCTGATTTAAACATAATGCTACAGCTTCTTAATTTTTCATTCCACAATAATTTGAATATGAAAACACAGAAATCAATTTGTCCATCTGTTGGACTAGGAACCCACTTTTCTGAACTTCAGTGAAGGAATTTGCAAGGAAAATCTTCTCCAATGCATAAGAATTAAAGAGATGTGCAGTTCCCCATCAAAAAGTAATCACAAAATCTTCATTTGCTGACATTTGCAGATGAAGTTCTTAATTGAAATTTAATTTTGTGACTTTGGTAACATGTAGTGGAATTTTAAATTTGAATGATCTAGTTTTAAAGCATGACAACCTCATGTGCCAAATGGTGGCATGCATATATTATTTATGGTTTTGCAGAGGTGAATAAATATGCTGTAGGTGTTTCTTGGATGTTTGAAGGTCACTTGGGTTAATTACTTTCAAGGGTTGATTGTTATTCAGTGTATGTGAGAGTTGGATGATTCCATGTAAAATAATGTTATCGTGATAAGAAGGGAGACCAGTAGAATGCAAATATTGTAAAGGTGATTAACCAGAATTTATTTGGTTTGTGTCTTTAGTGATCAGACTCATGTTCACAGCTGTGGTTGCTAATCTACTTTCCTGAAAACATACAAAGTTTTTACCTGTTCAAAATGTTGAGCTCTTTCTCTTTCTTACACAATGCCAAAATATAAATCTAAGACTGATGAGTATGTCCTGATTTTTAGAAATATACCAAAGAAAGAAATACTATACTGTTGTGCCAAGATTTATATTCTATTGATGTTTCTGAACTGAACCTATTGTGATCAGCAATCATGTTTTAGCTGAATCACTCTTTCTGTCTATATCTCTCAGATGTTTACCTTGTGATGATTGTTCATACATCTTTTAATTTTCACAGTTATGACTGATCTTGCAGCCTGATTTTCTTTATACTTACAACCTAAAGCTGTTCTTTCATCACATGTTTTAGTAGTTTTTCTTTGTCCTTTCATTAATATTCTCAAAACACTGTCCAGATGTTAATTGCTTTGATGACATTTCATCTGAAATGTATAAGTCTTAATACTTTGTGCAATCTTTCGACATATATTATTTCCTAGTCTTAGTCTTAATTTCCACCTATATGAAATTAGCAGTTTCAAGTATACAAAATTTCCTCATCTGTTTTTCCATATTAAATTTCAACTGCCTTCTATTTAATGATAATTCTTCTTCGTATGGTTAACGAAGCACATTTGTCCATCCCAAAGCACTGAATATTCTAACACTTTTGAAAAGTGACTAATAGCTGTAATTTTAGGCAACTAAGTTTGTCATCCAGATTAGTAGTTATCAATCGGTGGTCTGTATCACAATTTCAATGGTCCACACAAAAAAATTCAAGTATTATTTAAATTCACAGACCTCATATAATAAATTTGAATCATAAAAATATTACTTTCAAAGAATGTCTATATTTACTTGGCTTGCAGGGTAGAACAACTGTATCTGAATATATATATGATAATTTGTATGGAAAGGAAGGGGAGATATTTGGTGTCTTACCTAAAATTGAAGCTAGGTGTTGCCACTCGAGACAGAAGGAGGTTCTTCAAATTTTTGGAGGCTTCAATTAACTCACCAACTACCTCTGTTTGCTTTCCACACAAATTATTATATATATATATATAAAACACATTTAGATAGGAAGGAGAGAGCTGGAGAAGTTGACTTACCATATATCAATCGGTCATACTGTTGGGCTGAGGAATCTAAAAGTTCTCAAATTTTCGAGGGCAGAGCCCCCTTTGTTAGGTGTAAGGTCTGATCTGTGTGCCTGCTGGCTTTCAATTCATGTGTGGCTAGCTCATAGTTCAGACCTAGAAAATTTGAGTGCTTTAGAATACTCAGCTCGACTGGACCAACTGTTTATTTCAGGTAGGTTGGCCACCCTGTCTCTCTTTCATATCCAAATATATGTGTAAAAGCTAACACCACTGAAAATATGAAGAACTTTCTTCTGAGTGCCAACACTATGCTTCCATTTTTCTTAAGTCAGCACCTTTCTATCTTTCCTTTCCATATAAATTATATTAATCTATTAATAAATGCATTGGGTTACAGAAATTACCTTAGAGGCCTCCTTCAAAAACAGATAACCTGTGCTTTCCCTAATTTCCAAATACCCACACCTAGTCCTGACCACAACACTCCTTAGCATGACCTCCTTCCCAGGACTACAGAAATTGCATTTCCAATTGCATTCTCTGCCTGCCTAGCATCCCCCCTCCCCCACAATTCTCCCCACCTGCCCAAGGGTTACTGTCAGACACCCACCCAACCTATGCAACGTACTCTCATCCTCCCCTGTAAAACTATTGATGGTGGAATGCAATGGATTTGGGGGGAGGGTGGGGATTCTTGAGGTTGAAGATTGGTTGTGCCATATGAAACAGGATACATAGTTCAAATTTTCAGAGGTGTTTTCTATTTATATATAACATATAATGACATGTTATCAATTACAATAAAGTAATAATTGATATTTTTGAAGGAAATATTTAATGAATTATGAAATTATTTAATCATATATGTTTGCAGGAATGGCTGGGACAAGTGTAATAAAGGCTGTTCCTTCACATGATGTGCTGAATGAATTGAGAGCATTTCTTGCGGGTGCAACACGCTCTATTAAAACAAATCCACTTGAGCTTGCTAGACGAGCCCTTTCTCTGCTCAAGACATTGCCAGCTACGAGAGATGCTGTTTTAGAATATTTTTGTTCCTTGTTTGATGGGTCTGTTGCTAAATACATGAATGATACAATTAATACTCAAAAGGTAAGTGTAGTTACAAATTGAAAATTACCAATAAATTGTTTTTTTACTAGTGTTAGTCTTGGATGAAATTCTCATGGGATGCCAGTGGAGTAATTTCAACAAAAATATGCAAAGTTTCCTGGACTGTCTTCTGGCAATGATGTTGACATTCACAGTCATTGAAACCGGCTGGAATCCTGAGAGAATTTCATCCATTATCTACACCAGGAAAAGGTTCGGTCTACCATCTTAGTCTCTTTTCCACACATGAAATGCTGGACTTGAGTAATGCGATTTACAGATTTCTCATTATCATAAACTTTTACTAAATTTTCACATTAAAGAGATACTTTTTTGGTTCAAATATTTGATCTATAATTTATTACTATAGAATTGTAATGTAAGATTCTTTCAGCAAGGGAATTGTTCATATAAATAAGAAACTAATTTACTTAATATGAATTTGGCTTCCTATGAAGTTTACAAATGGAGTTTAGTAAGCATATTTAGGTTACTTATTAGACAAAGTCTTTAAAGTTGTATTTTAAAACTTTATTGCACACAGCCTTGTTGTGTGTAAAGTTGTAAAGAACACTAATTTTAAATATTTAGAAACTATTATGATTTATATATATATATATATATATATATCAATTGATTATGAGAAGGGTTTGGCTTAAAGGAACAACTTTTAAGGTTAATACATAATTATCATTTGTTATGGAATTTTCAACGAAATCACCAAAAGATGGTACAATACATACATTTGAAATAATCAACCAATTTGATGTGAACAATATAAATTTTTATGGCCTAGCATAGAATATGGGACTTTATTAGGTATATAGGGTATATTGTGAGACACAAATAAACAAAACTCTGGAAAGATTTATGTAAGAAAAGAGACCATGAGATCTGACAGTAAATTGTGAAAATTTTGCAATTTTGTACAATACTTTATATTTCACTTTACCTAACAGTTTGGTGACTTGGCTTCTAAACGTTTAGAACTACCAACCACGATGACCAAACACCAATTGGAAGGAATATCACTAAACACCAAAGATTTACCTCTCTCAGGCTAGTCCGTTGCTAACTCTCTGATCTGTTTAACTCACTGATTACATATGACTCATTTTACTTCACTGGCTTGTCTTCCACTTCTTGCCTCTGGTCTGCTAAACTAACTCATTCACTGAATGCTCCCACAAAATTTTATGTCTATTTATGTGTTTTGTAACATTGAGGCAATTTTGTGGCCTATGTCATGCCAACAACAGCTGGCACTTGCCTTTATGCCTCAACATTTATACCATTTCACTTTTGGTTCATTAAAAAGTTTATGTACTATGAGTATAGAATTATGAATTTTTAACTTAATTATTTTAGGGTGATCAAGGACACAGCTCCACAAATATGAGTAGTCGTGAAGATTTGACAATAGCTGAAATTCATGATGTCCTGTGCAATTTTGTCATTTCAAATCCAGAGGCCTGGGCACCTATAATATCTACTTGGGCTTTGGAATTATTAGGTAATTAAAATTATGTATTTGTAATCACTATAAAAAAATTTCCTAACTTATTTACTTTGTCAGCATTATTATTATTTTTATGATTCAATATTTTTCACTTATATTATATAACCTTTCTGAATATGGAAAACTAACATTAAACTAAAATTAATTCTCTTAATGTTTATGTTTTACCTAGTGCATACAAAATTTGTTTCAATACTGTAAATATTATATTCTACCCTAGGTAATGATTAAGAATTTTTATTATTATTCATGGTACTTTTGGTTATAATGGACAGGGAAATTTGTTTCCTGGAGTTTTATTTATGTTTATGTTAACTTCTAATTGTTATTAATTGTAGCATCCAATAAATATATTTAATCTTATGTAATGACATATCCTATTTCCTCATACGGGGACTAATGAAATAAATCAATCAAATCAAGGCATACTTAATTTCTGTATATTAACCATACAGTATACCTTACACCAATGTTTCTACAATATTATGTAATACTAATTACATTAATCTACACTATTTATTAACATTTTATATTCTCACAATTTTTCACCTATTTTTGTCTGTTAATTGGCTAGATCTTATTGTAATATCTATATGAAATAATTTTTTTTTGTGACCTCCCGTGGTGATTGCCTCACATCACAGAGGTCCCGGGTTCGATTCCTGGCAATGGCATGGATGTTTGTGTGCATGAGAGAAACTCTCAGCAAAATCAGTCGTCTGACAAGAAAAAATGAGTTCCCTTACTGAGTCGCTAATAACCAGAGCTGTTGATGGGACTGTAAATAAATCAATAAAAAAATATTATTTTTGTTTATTATTAATTCTTAACTGACTCCTTCACCTTTATATAATAATTTTCAGTGTCAGTTACAACCATGTAACTTATTCTCACAGTTTAACTTAATTTTCAATGTATCTGTACTGTTCAAGATACAGGTGAATTTCAAATGTACAGAGTTGAAGTTTCATATATTTTATCTTGTGTTGGGAACCTTTATTCTTTGAGTTTCTGCATTCCACTCTTTATTGGACAGGAGAAATATCAAGCCGCTATGCTGGACGTGCTCAGTTATCAATGACAGCTGGTCTTAATGATACACTTCAGCTGTGGATGTCTTGTTGTGCCACACGATCTCTTCTGGATATCATTACACAATGCTTATCTTGTTTGATGCATTCAAACATTGAAGAATGTATTAAAGCTTTGTTGGGTAAATAAATTAATTTATATTATTCTTGCAAATTTTTATTCACTTTAATTATAATAAAATATTAATTCAATTTGTAGATACCAGTGTGGCACATAGACCACATTTTGATTGGGTAGTTGCACATGTGGGTAGCTGTTTTCCTCAGACAGTAATTACCAAAGTATTATCTTGTGGTCTTAAAGACTTTTGTCAACATGTTTCTGCTGATGAAGGAGTAAAGGTTTGTTACATATGTCATTTCCTTATAATAAATATTTAACTCCATTCTATTGTTCTCAAATGATGCAGGCTCCAAAACTAAATTCAGTGGTTGGTATTTTGGGACATCTTGCTGGCAGTCATTTTGCCGACATACGGACAGCTTTGCTGGAACTGTTCAAAGTAAGTTTATATCATGTTCAATGTAGTGAACAAAGATACCATACATGCATTTCAACATGAACTTTCTTTCAGTGGAGTTTACAGTCAGGGAAAGATGATGAAACAGCTCAGAGAAATGCCACTGTTCCATTTCTTATACAACTGGCATCTTTGTCTCCTGTTCTGTTACAAGCACTTACTACAGATGTCCTACACACATGTGAGTATAATATAATCTGTTATAACAGTACATATTAAATCACGAAGTTTGGATGACTATCTGCACTGCATCAGTGTCACTGTCACTGTTTAATTAATGTTGTCCCTGAGTGGAAACCTAAGAACTTTTCCTAATTATTTAACAAAAATAGTGTCTGAAATTATTATGCTATTTAACTGTTTCATTGATTCTAAAATATTCAGTCTTCTGTAAATGAAAGATTTTTTGGTGTCATTACTGAATATGTACAGTTTTAATTAAATACAACTTAGTTAATATATAAAGTTACTCATTGAACAAGTTATAGAATTTCCAATTCAATTGAAATATGACCTTAATTTGTGGTTTTTGACTACATTTAATTGCATGTGTAGTATTTGGTATTATTTATTACTTCAGTGAGATGACTACATTAGAAAACATTTTATACTAACAACCTCATTAGATCAACAATAACTATTGTCTCATATTGCAGCATAGCAAAGTCAATAAACACATTTAATAGGCCTGCAAAGACAACATGTATACTTAAATGGTGTTGGACTGAAAGAATAGTTTTACTATACTAATGTGTTATATAAACATATGGATATTTCTATGTTTGCACTATTTCACATTCTGAAAATTTGGAATTAATTAGTTTCTTTTAAAAATTAAGTTTACAGGGAAGACAAAGTGAATTTTGAAGAAACAATCATTAAATACTGAGTCACTTTCTAAATAAAATTTATGTAAAGTAATTGCATGAAGAGAAAAATACTTTTGTTTGGGTGTTCCATGCTGAAGAAGAAATATCAGTAATAACTATGCTAAAGAGAAAAAATAGGTCTAGGTAAGGAAGAAAAGGCAATTCAAAGATGGAGTGACTATACTGTGTTACATCCAACAACTCTGTCAGTCTTCAGAGATTAACCCTTTCTCTGCTAAATTAGGGACACTGAACTATACTGCTGTGTGCTAGGTTCAGGAAGCCATGAAAAATTAATATATTAATGAAACATATTAAATTGTATTGTGCATATTAATACCAGCATAGCATGGAATACCACTAATCTTGTACATATATATATATATATATATATATATATATATATATACTTTATAGCACATCTAGTTTTTGGGTGTTTTACGGCCTGGGATCAAAGACTATTTTTAATTGTGCTCATTATGAAAACTTCTGAGTTTTATATAAACAAATCACTCCATGCAAATTTTATTTGAACCAACAGTATGAAATACAATTTAGAACTTTTTTATGGTATGGTATGGTATGGTATGGTATGGTATGGTATGGTATGTTCAAAACAAGTGCAAAGTCCAGAGTCTCTATCTGGACAAAAATATCAACTGTCTTTCCCCTTATTAGGGTGATTCTCGGAAATTCTTGCAGTCGTGACAGAGTCATTGTGCATTCTTGTTTCCACCAGGAACCGGTGGTACAAGTTGGCAAAATGTGTAGGTATATCTCAGGTCAAAAAAAAAGGACGACCTTATTTTGTTGTACTCTTGACTTCTCCCTTTTCATATTAGCTGTCTTATCAGTTCTAAAGAAATAAATCTTTTATACCATTTTCGTGTTTTCTGCATGCATTCTATAGAACTAGGTAACATAAGTAATTAATCCATTTAACTGTTTAAAAATTTTATCCCTCAAACCTAAAAACCCAGCCATATTGGAGGCTTATTTTGAAAACTTATTCTAGCAAATAAACAAATGTGACAATATCGGCTGATTGCGCAAAACTGAATAGGTGTGCGGTTCATAATAAGCTATTACAAGTTCTCGTACCTACATAAATGGATGAAACACTGTTTATAAAACCAATAAATGTAAATGTATGGAAGTATCATTTAAAAATATATTTTGAAAAATGTATATTTACGGAAGTAGCAGCGAAAGGGTTAAGGAATGTCAGTTCAGATTATAGGAAAATCTTTCATATATACAACTACTCTGTTCAGTATGAGCGATCTCTCTCTTTGATTACCTCCTTTACATGCATCTAATTTCTCTCTTTATCAATCTTAATCTTCTCAAAACCAAACATTCTGCCTCCTAGTTTATTTACTTTATCCAGATATTTAACATGATCAGAAAGTAAAATAAATGTATATTAATTTACAGGCAATACTTAAGTATAGTTTTCATGACACTGAGTTGAGGGAATTTAGTGTTGGTTTTTTATCTATTTTTTTAAAATTATGTGTGTTATTATAAAAGTGTTTTTGTTTTTCTCCAATTATTGAAATTTTCAGTGACACCAGAAATGTTGCCAAAGCTTGCACTTCTGGCACCTGATTGGTGTAACTATTTTGGCAGTCAAGAAGCTTTAGAGGATCTACTTATACATTTGGCATTAGGCTGTGAAAAAGGTGGAACACAGATATTGAAATTGATGTTGGATGCAGCATCCCCTATTACAAAATCAGAAGACAAAGGTGTACACCTTGTCGTTCGTTCCTGTAGCAGGGATTTACTTGGTAACACTGCACTTTTTTTAATTACAAACAATAAATTTTAAGTTCCAAATTGAGCTTTTAATTATCATATGAAATAAATAACTCGTCTAACCTTTTTGAAAGCTCTGTACAATACCAATAATATACAGATTTAAAATATATATTTATCTGACAATAAGTATAATCAAAATAAATAATTAGCCTATAAACTGTAACTTTATTGACTAACTAGCTGAGTATTTATTTATCTTAGCCTGGAGAAGGAATTAATTTTACACTTAAAAAACTCATTTCATTTAACCGCCATTGGGAGTGTGTCCTTTTTTGATCATTCACCAATTCATGTAATTTGACAGATCTATACTGTTAGAGCATTAACATCAACTTAACCTATATGAGGATGGTACATTAAGATCCCTTTCACATGGCGATTATGTGTGGCCGAATTGTGTTGCTGGTACAAAAAGGTAAAGCCACAGTCACCTACTAGCTTGTTGCCTCCACTCCACACTCTCACGTGCTTGTTGCTTCTTGATTCTAATTTCATCAGGCTTTCAGTCAACATTTTCCTTTTTCTTTTAAATTAAAGTAAATGGACAATCTAGCTTTTTGGCTAGAAATGCCAAGAAAAGAAAAAGGAAACTGTGGGTAGATCCAGTAAAAGGGGGGTGTCAACAAAAAGGTGCATTCACTTTGTTGTTCAATAAACTTATGGATGATTCTATTAAATTTTTCAAATATTTTTTGTATACACGATTTTGAGCAAAATATATTAAACAAATGAGCGTTAATTATTTCTAGGTGATATCTATCTTTAATAATTCAGAAGTAGAAACAATTCACAAGTCTCTCATTGTTGCCATGTGTTATAATAAACTCCTTGATACAAACAAAAAACAAAATGACTAAATCTGGTAACTGAATAGAATGGGGGGATTCCTTATTCTCTATTTTGTCTAATATCCTTTCGTGAGCTACCAGAAACACTGTAGCGAGCTACTGCTTGGCAACCTTGGTCTATGATTTAATGTTTCCATAATTTTATCTCTTAATATGTCCGCGATCAGAAGAATGCAGAACAATGAACATATTTACAGATAATTCAAAATAACATAAACGTTTAATATATGGCTACTATTTAAATCTTATAAATTTTGTTCCTTTATATTGTTTAAATACTTATATTTATTATTTCAATCATCAGTAAAAATCTGCATTCTTTTACTTCATTTTACGTAAATTTTAAATTACGTTGTATGTTACTAATTAATTTATTAACTTAGCAGTCCCATTTGTCATATGAACTTCACAGCATTTCATCACCATACATCCTCTTCATTTTATTTGAATAACTAGCTGGGTTCCTGGTGTTGCCCCAGATGTTATTTATCCATAACTCTCGATTTTTTGTTATTTTTATGTAATGCAACTCGACCCCTATCCCTAAATATGTTTTCAGACAGCTACATTGATTAAAATTTTATACCCCTGCCCAACCCCGTGCAACACCCAATGCGTGCTGATAGGGGTTGAAATAATACACAGAGAATATCTACCGAAATATGAATTTAAATGATGCCGAAAAATATTTATTGGACGCAAATATCGGCCGATCAACATGTTTGAAAATTTCCACCCCTGTTCAGGACAAACTGTGGGGGTTAAACTACAAATTGAATGTAAAAATTAATCTCAGCTACATCCATAACCCTGGATCCGCCTCCAATCTCAAATTATTTAGTTATTTTTATGCAACTCCACCCTAAACTTCCCTCCTCCTCCCAAGCTGATAGCGTTTGTAATTATGCACAGAATATATTTAACAATATTATGAGTCTCAGTGACCTCGCAAAATATTTATTTGACGCAAATATCACGCTATCTAGGTTGTCATAAATAAATTCAATGATATCTATAACCCTAATTTGTCTCAAATCTCTGATGTTTTAGCATATTTTCATGTAAATCACCCCCACCCCTACCCGTGCTCCCCTCCTATACTGAAAGGGTTTGAAATTATACACAAAAGAAGTCATAGAAATACTATCAATCTAATTAATTAAAAAATAGCAATTAAAAGCAATTATTGTCCTCAATTGCATGTTTAAAAATTTCCACCCTCGATCATACCCATCCCTGGGGGGTTAAACCACTTTCAGTCCCATCCCAATATGTTTTCATCTCACATGCCACTAGCTGTTGAAATTATACACTTAATAGTATTGTGAGTGACTTTATCAATATAATTGACCCCAAAAGTTATTTATTTGATGCTAATATCAGTCCTTTCCACGTGTTTTAAAAAAATTTCTGTGTCCACGTCGACTCCTATGGCTGTTGTTTGTTCTATGATCATAATAAACGTGAACAAAATTTGGTTCAAATTGCTCCGTGTGTATAAAATGGTATGCAGAATACATCCAATATTATTTAAAAGATTTATTTATTTTTGGTAATACAGATTTCTTTACAATCAGTTAATGTCTTATTTATAATAACAATTTTGCTTGTAGCATTTCACAAAGTTTTCCAATATGCTTTTATGCATTTCAGAACTATTATTGAGAGAGATTGATTTGCAACTGAGGAGTACTGAGCCTGAAAATTGTAGTATTCCTCTCCTTGAGTCTCTTAGACGAGATTTATCTGTTGTTAAACCATTACTACTGAGTAATGATACTCTTAGAGTACAGACTGCTGTCAGATTATTGGCATTGCTTGGATTTCATCGTCAGAGTGTATTGATTAGTTCAGCATCATATCTCCTCCAAAGAGCATCTACCGATTATCACCTTGCAGCTTTAATACGACTTATTACAGGAAAAATCCAAACAGTATCTTCTTCATCATCATTTGCAGATTTGGTTAGTAGAAATATATAGCAGAATGTTTAAAAAAAAATCATACCATAACTAACAAAAAGTTTTGCTTGACATCAGTTGCCTGTGAATGGCACATTGAGCATTTATAATACGTTAATATTTTGTGCTCCTAAACACATTTTAAAATTCATCCCAAGGTTGTATAAGCATGCTTGTAAAACCTTTGGAATTCAGTTGATTCTCTTTTAAATACACTGTAATTTTACATTCTTATTTATTTATTTTGGGTGTTGTATTGTGTAATTTATTTTCACTTTCAAGTTCAGAAAAATGCAGCAATAATTTGAATATTGCTGTGTAAAACTCAGTTTGACAGCAATAAGTTCATATTTTAAAAAAAATTGATTCCAATTATTTAAAAAATAATTTAATGCCTCATATATTATAAATAATAAATAGACAAACGGCAATAAGTCAGAAAATTGTTTATTAATAAAAAACAAATGAAATTTACTGACATTTCGTCCTTTTTTAGGACCTTTTCAGGTTTAAAAATACATGTATAAATTGGGTAAAAAGTTTTGAGGCAAGGTTTTCTGCTTTGCTTTTTGCAACGCTTTTGAATTAAATGTTTAGTAATAACTCACACTTCCTGAAATTGAGAAGAATTCTAATTGTAACCTAGATTTAACCAATTTGTTAGAAAAATTAAAAAGGGATGAAACATCTTTATACTTAATTTTTTTTGGTTAGTAACTAATATTTGGGTTCAAGGCCATTTGACTATTTATTTATATTATTATAAATGTCAGATATTACCATCATTGTTATGATTTGATGCTTGGTCTGAAATAACACATCCATTATATTTTGACCTGTTATATATTACTTGAAGAATAAATATAATATTTTATTACATGTAATTTTTGTTAATTCAGGATATGTATGATGGAAGCAGTTGTAACTTTCTAACCCAAGCACTTGAACAAGCTTTATGGGTCTCTTCAGAGGAGTTGAAATTAGAAAGTGATTCTGAAATTATGCCAAATCCTGAACAACTGTGGCTGAATTTGGCTAAACTTCTCAAGTAAATATAGTTCACTTTGTTGGGATATTTAAGTTTTACTTATTAATATTATATATATCTTATATATAACTTTTTTTTAAAATGAAAACATTCATGTCTTGTTGAAAATAATTAATAAGAAAGATGGAAAATTCAGACAAAAAGTGATAATATAAATACCACACAACGTTTCTGGGATCCTTGTCCGTTCTTCGCACCTGAGGAAACAGACAAGGATCCCAGAAAGGTTTTGTGGTATTTATATTATCACTTTTTTGTCTGAATTGACTATTTTTCTTATTAATATCTTCATTTTATTTATTTTTCTCTAATTTTTGTACAATCATCATTTTCAGATGGGAAAATAGCAAGAAAACATTGTATTTAAGGGGAAACTTAGTATCATCAGCAATATTAGCTAACCTTCATCACACTTCTGAACTACTTGCAAACCCATCAACTTGCCAGTCTGCTCATGCCATAGCTTCTACATTAGACTGTTTGAACATTCCTGCACACAGCAAGCTTCATTTGGTCCGTGCAGTAGTTTCCTATTTTTTCTTTTGCTTAAATGAAGAAGGTAAATTATCATTTACTATCTAATTTACTTCTGTTTCAAATGATCAAAGAATTAGCATGGATAATACGTGTGATATAAATGAAACATATTATTGATGAATTATTATGCATTAATTTAGTATTATAGTGTTTTTGTGAGAGATAGGCAAGCCAAGAAGTTGTGTTTCAAGTTTACTTTTTACATACATGAATAGTAAGTTACACAGAATTGTGTGATGATCTCTCTATTCTGTTAATTTTAGTTGATTCATTGAGACTTGCTGAAGCCTTGAATTAAACAGTGATAAAAAATTATTTTTTAAATTTAGTTATTGAACAATATAACTAATTTTAAATTAAAATAATAAATTTGGAGAGCAATAACTCAAGAGATATTATATAGTGTGTGCTAATAGAGAATCAATTGAACCTACTTTTTTTCAGAACTCTTTGATGATCTTTCTTTTCCGTTAATTTTTTTTACTTGGCACATTCAATTTTGCTTGCATTAGTGACTAACAATTTGTAGGTTTTCTTACCATTCATAAATTTAATGGATGAAGTGGTCATTTATGGCTCATACATGCTTATGGTAGTTGTGAAGATCTAAAAAGAACAGAATAATTTCATCAATTGGATATATAGTTAAACAATTATGAAGAATTGGTCTTTCATAAAATACTTTGCGTGACCTGCCATTTACAACCAGTAAATTGGAACCACAGATACCATAGTACATCTCTTTTGCTGCAGTCATGAATTAAGACATCCTTCTATCTTTTTTTTCTTGTTTTTGTGTTGAAAGTAATTCTTTAGACTTTTTAATGATGTTCTTGATTGTGTGGAAAAATGGTTATGGATTTTAATCCTCATAATTATTAAATGTTAGAGAAATACAATAATTGAAAAATATACCTCATGGTTTTAAACTCAATTTTCTGAATGTCCTAGCTTAATGATCAAATTATATATTGTAATATCTAAAAAGAAAAACTTTTAATCAAATTTAATTTGGTCACTTTTCAAAGCCAATTAATGTAATATACAACTTGTAGATATTTAATTATTTACTGTATTTATCTTTGAAAAATCATTTAATGTAATATTGACCTTTGAAATATTTAAGAAATTTAAATTTTACTTTACTGGAACAATACAACTCATTTCAAATAAATGAGATTTTCAATTTATCAAATTTTAATAGCTATATATTTAGTGACAAGTTTGAAATGATAAAACTGAAATTTAATTAATATAAAATATAATTAATTTATTAAAAACAAAATTTATTTTACATAAGTTTACATAAAATTTTTCACTGCTATTTATTTAAATGAGACTCTTATTTTATCTGAGAGTGTTTTATTGGGACTCTTGAAAAGTATAGAATTAAAATAAAATATACAAGAAATATTATTCAGATTAAATTACAAAATGGTATACTTTAAAAAATTCTCCCAAAATTTAAACAAAATGAAATGAAATTTGACACTACAATAATTACTCAGTGCTTACACAAAAGTGTACCAAATTTAAAATAATGCATTTATATACCAGCTTTGCTTGATCATATTGACCGATTTTGCAAAACAAATGAAAATGCTTAATTTTGAAAATTAGTCGTATTTTTTCAAATATACTTTAGAAACACACACAATCATTTCTTTTAGAACTCCAAACTACAGAATTATGTTTGTTTCCTCAAGTCATCTTACAATGATTATCACCCAGATACTTTTCCAAAGAATTTCATCAGTATTACTGTGATCAAAATAGTGCACAGATCACAAGATAGTTCATCTCTGGTCACCAGAGAATTACAATGTTCCAAAAACTTTAAACTTCCATACTAATGGTATGACTTCAGACGACCACACCCTTTGGAACCTTTCTTGTTTGACTACAGCAGACAGGCTAATATTTTTTCTAAAGATCCACTCTGTAAATGACTTTATAACTGATAATTATCAATAATTTAATACTACTGGTCTGTCTTCAGACAACCTGACTTGTAGAGACTTTCTCTCTCAACTTCCACCAACAGACTAACTATTTTTACTGACCAAATACACCCTCTCTACAAGGTTTCCACTGTGGGAACTTGACATAGACTTGTCCCTCATACAATTTCGGCAGTTCACCATGACGTTTGTGCCAATACATGAACAAAACAACAGTAAAAAATGTCTGACAAGTCTCTCAATTCTACTTTCTCATGGTTTACACAACATGACTCTTTGAACAATCTCACAAAAACATGGTCTCAATATTACGCAACAAACTATATCCAAGTGATTCTGAAACATATTAATAACAACATGGGCGAATGTTACTATATATATACATATATACATACATACATACATACATACATACATACATATATATATATATATATATATATATATATAGGTATGGAAAGGATAGAGAGATAGGTTGTGGCTTACCTGAAAGTGAAGTGCGGTGTCGCCATGAGGAACTGAAGGTTGTTCTTCAAATTTTCGGAGGCTCTCAGCCTCCTTCTTCAGGAAGGAGTGTTACACCATTCCGTGCACCGGCCGGCTGTGGACTGCATACCAAAATAGTGCACAATATTTTTGACAATGTCACATTCTCACTATTACAATTAATATATATATATATATATATATATATATATATATATATATATATATATATATATTCAAACTTTGGATAGTGAGGAAGGATAGAAATAAATAGGAGAAATAGGAGGATTGCGCTTTATTTGAATTCATATGCTCGGGCGAAGAATTACGCACATAGAAAAGCATATGTTCAAAGCAGAGAGAAGGATGGAAGAAGAAGGAAAGACTGAAAATATTTGACCCAGGCGGGACTTGAACCCACGTATTCTGCTTAGTACACAGACGCCTTAACCATCTCGGCCACCGGGTCAAGTTCCCGACCAGGCAAATATAGACAGTCTCATTGTGGACAATTAATAGTTTTTAGTGGAGGAATGGATAGAGTAGAGGGAATGAAGTATTAGGAGCTTCCATTAAGGAATAAATACAATATTAGGAGAATCCATTTAAGGAATTAATTCACATTCAAACTTTGGATAGTGAGGAATTCTTCTTCCATCCTTCTCTCTGCTTTGAACATATGCTTTTCTATGTGCGTAATTCTTCGCCCGAGCATATGAATTCAAATAAAGCGCAATCCTCCTATTTCTCCTATTTATTTCTATCCTTCCTCACTATCCAAAGTTTGAATGTGAATTAATTCCTTAAATGGATTCTCCTAATATTGTATATATATATATATATATATATATATATATATATATATATATATATATATATATATATATATATATATATTACACTTCAGGGAAAGGTGACAAGGTCAAACTAAATATCACATTTGGATAGGAAGAGAGACAATGATGCTGACTTACCTGAAATCAATAGTTGGTCCAGTCTGGCATAGGTCTAAGTTCAAATTTTCAAGAGCCTGAGCCCCCTTTGTCATTACGGTAGATCTCAACTGTGTGCACAGCCTGGCATTGTAATTATTCCTTAATAGATAATCCTAATTCTGCACTGCCTCTACTCTATCCATTCCGCATATAAGTAACCAATTATCCATAATATGACTGTCTATATTCACCCAGTCAGTAACTTGACCTGGTGGCTGAGATGGTTATGGCGTCTGTGTACTTAGCAGAATACGCATATTCAAGTCCTGTCAGGGTTGAATATTTTCAGTCTTTCCTTCTTCTTCCTTCCTTCTATCTGCATGGAACATATGCTTTTCTTTGGCATTATTCTATGCTCCATACATATGCATTCACATAAAGCATATTCCCACCTTTCTCCTTTTTTTTTTCTATATTAGCTGGTTGCCCGCTGTTGCCTGGGGAGTCATATATCCATTACCCCCAATTTGACTCCAATCTCAGTTGCTTTTGTGTTATTTTAACGTGTAACTTAAAGTGTAATTTAAAGTGTACTGCACTTCGGCCCTTATCCCTGCATGTGCTCACATCCCATGTCAAAAGGGGTTGAACTCATTGAACCTAAAAAGATTTATTTTGTAAATTATATCGTCCATTTCAACGTTTTAAAAAATTCCAATCCATGTCCCCCCTGTACTATGGGTTAAACTAAAAGTTTAATGTCATAATTAAATTCAGAGATATTGATACCCCTAGATTTGATTCCAATCATATTAGCGTTATTTTCGTGTAACACCCCACCAAACCCCATCCCTAAGCTTGCTCCCTCCATGCCAACAGTGATTGAAATTATACACAGAGAACATCTAGAGAAATAATATGAATTTAATGGACCCCCAAAAATATTATTGTGATGCCAATATCGACATATTAACATGTTTGAAAAATACCACCTTGCGGAGTTAAATGGTAAGTTGAATGGAATAATTAAACTTTGTGACATACAAAACCTTGCATTCAACTTGAATCTCCATTGTTTTTTATAATTTTAAGTAATGCCACACTACCCCTACCCTTCAGGATGCTTGCCTCCCAAGCCCTAAAAGGGTTTAAATTATGCACAGAGAATGTGTAGAGAAATTTGATAAGGCTCAATTATTCCAAAATATATTCATCGATGCACAAATCAGCCGCTTGACATGTTTGCAAATTTCTACCTCCGTCCACCATTGTCGTCCCATCCCACCACCTCCCACCACTGTGTGTTGACCAGATTGTCATAAATAAACTCAGCCTTATCCATATCCTTAGATTTGACTCCAATCTTGATCGTATTCACATTATGTTGTTGTAACGCACCACCAAATATCACCAAATGCCAAAAGGGGTTAAAATAATACACAAACATATTGGTAATGGTACTATCAGTCTCTTTGACCACAAAAAATATTTTATCAACAGAAAATCGGCAGTGTTTGCATGTTTCAAATTTTCCTTCCCCGTCCACCCCCTCTGCTGTGGTTAAACAAATTTTAAATGTCATAATTAAACTCAGCAACACCCATACCCCAGATTCAACTCCAATGTCAGTTGTATTTGCATTATTTAGTATAGTGCCCCTAAAGGATACTCATCTCCCAAATGCAAAAGGTTTAAAATTAAAATTATACACAGATAACATCTAGAAAAATATTATAAATTTCATTAGCCCCTAAAAATATTTATCCTGCACAAATATCGGCAGGTTAAAATGTTTGAAAATTTTGACGCCCACCCACATAAGCTTAACCCCTCCCACCCCTAAAAATTGGCCAAATTGTCATAAATAAACTCGGCGACATCCATAAACATGATTTGACTCGAATCTCAGTTGTTTTTGTGTTATTTTCTTGTGACTCCTCCACAACCACCCCTAAGCATGCTCTCCTCCCATTCAGATAGGGTTTGAAATTATACCCAAACAACATCAGGAGAACTACTAACAATGTCATTGGCCCCGACAAATAATTGTTACACACAAATTTAGTCTGTTTGATATGTTTTAAAATTGACACCCCCAGCACTAGTGGTTAAATGGCAAGATAAATATCATACTTAAACTCAGAGGAATCCATAACCCTGATTTAAGTTGTTTTGCGTTATTTTTATGTAACGTTTCTCCACTCCTAAGCATGTTCCTCTCCCATGCCGGAAGGGGTTGAATTCATACTCAAACAACATCGGTAGAAATTTTAACAATATTATTGTCCCCATAAAATATTTATTTGACTCAAATATCGACTGTTTAACATGTTTGAAAATTTTCACCCCCGTGTGGGGGAGTTAAACTGTAAGTTTAATGTCATAATTAAACTCAGTGACAACTGCAATCCCGGATTTGACACCAAACTTGAATGTGTTTGCATTATTTTGATGTAGTGTCACTACCCCCAACCCTTAAGGGTGCACTACTCCCATGCCTGAAAGAGGTTTAAATTATACATGTAGAACATGTTGTGAAATTTGATGAATGCCATTGATCCTGAATTAGATTGATTCAACACAAAAATTGACTGGTTGGCATGTTTGAAAATTTCTATCCCGGCCCAGACCCTCATAATAGTCTCAGTGACATCCATATGGGTTATTTATTTAACTCAAATCTTGGTTGTTGTTGCATTAATTTCGTGAAACGCCCCTCCACCCCCACCCCTATGGCTGCTCCTTTCCCATGCTGAAAGAGATTAAAATTATACACAAACATCATCAGTAGAAATACAATCAATATAATTAACCCTGAAAAATATTTATTCAACACATATATCTGCCTTGTTTGCATGTTCCAAACTTTCCAAACCATTCACCCCCACCCCCGGGGATTAAATGGCAAGTTGAATGTCATAATTAAACTCAGTGACATCCATAACTTTGGATTTGACTCCAATCTCAGTTGTATTCATGTTATTTTCCTCTAATAGACCTCCATCCCCTCCGCATAACTTTTTTATGTAATTATTCTCCACCCCTAAGCGTGTTCCTCTCCCATGCTGTAAGGGGTTGAAATTATACAAACATTTCATCCGTAGAAACACTATCAATCTCTTTTAAACCAAAAAATATTTATCCGACTCGAATATCGGCCGTTTTAGTATGTATGAAATTTTCCACCTCCGTCCACCTGGGACGTGTAGATGTGCCTCACCCCAACAATGTTTGGCAAACACATGTACGAAATATGGTGAAATTTTCTCCACTGGTGTAGATTTGTATGCGGAACATACACACATACTCATCTTTATTTAATAAAAATAACCTTCAGATTTCCCCTTCTTCAAAACACTCCAAGTCCTTGACAATTTTATTTAATTTTTCATTCATTGTATGTGGCATTCAACATTTTGCCTCATTACAATATGTATATAAAACTCGTTTGGATATGAAACACACAGAGAGAGACAGAAAGAGAGTGTGTGTGCAGCTGACTTGACCAAAAACAGTTAGTCCATCAGACTGTACAGAAATAAGAATAAAATATTCAAGGGCATGAGACCCTTTAATCAGGATAGTAGATTGGAATCAGCTAGACACGAATTGATGATTTCAAACTGATGCACCAGCCATTATACAGCAACAATTGACAGCCATCAAAGCCAACAACTCTCTCTCAAGGTCACACAATTAAATATAACAGAAAATACATGCATACATACAAACACATTAGAGTGGAAGTTAAAAAGGAAAAGTAGTTCAAATGTAAGTGAGGAAGATTGGGTAAAGGGGCACACAGTTCAGACCTCCTACATGACAAAGGCCTCAAAAATATGAAATATTTTCACTCCTCAGCCTGATTGGACCAACTATTGATTTCGGTAAGTCAAAGGATTTATGGCATTTCTTTTGAATGTGTTCTCACAGATATTCAGATTGTGATTCTTTTATGTACAGTGAACTTTTAATATTTTAGCTTATTTAAAAATTATTTTTTTTCTATTTGGGAATTATTGTAGTATGTGTAGTTCAAATGTTAATTGTAATAAATATTTATTTAATTAAGAATTTTATTTATGTTATACTACAATTTTAATTTGAAGTGTACATCTGTAAACTTGCAGATTCATTATTGAGATTGAAGGGGATTGAGATTTGTTGTCGATTATTGTCTCACTTGTCAGTAAACGCTTCCTCTGCTCGAATCCTAGCTGTCAGAGAAATTTTAGAAGAAGCTTTATTTAACAGTCAGCATGCTGTATTATTTGGTGCATCAGAAGCCTCATTGTTACCTGATCAAAACTGGGAAGCTGAGCAGCACCTTTTAGAAGAAAACTATAAGCAGGTAACATTTGCATTCATCACTACATTTGCAAAAATAGTTTGGTAAATATTTACTCGAATAAAATTCTGTTAAAATGACTGATTTTGCTGATTGACTAAATTTTTTATTGTTGTTAATTTCCTGAGTCCTGCATGATGATATACAATAATGTTACTTTTGTGTGTTAATTAATTGAAAAGAAATTTGGGAATAAAATTATTGTTGCTGTTTATCTTTGGAAATCTGACGTAATCCTGAAGAGCAACTGGTGCTTTTAAATAAAGTACGGTTGTATAGATTTCATTATTCAAAGTTATCTATTTTCAGGGAACAAGACAAGTATTAACCCAAAGACGGTCATCTCTCTTCCACCCTGGTGTTGTTTTGAATCAAGTAAAGTCACAGTTTGATACAAGAATCTCTCTATCAAATGAAGCTGTAGCCAGAAACACAATGTTATTAATAGAAGTGCTGAAAGCTTGTTGTGCTAGTGTTTCAGGTATTGTGCTTAAAAGCTTGAGATTAAATAATATGTTTTGACTTGTACTTCTTTATATAGAAATACATAACAGATATGACAGAGACTTGTATAAAGGTTTAATGAAAGTTAATGTCACGGATTAGTGATTGAATAGTAATATGATCACTATTGTGATAATAAAAATTGACTAATTTATTTTATTGGGATGACACAATCGTTGTATATTTTATTTTATTTTATAGATTAATTTGATTTCACATTTATTTACTTTATATATATGTATAAAATTGGTATTGAGAGGACAGCGAGATAGATAGTGGCTTACCTGAAAGTGAAGTGCGGTGTCGCCATAAGGAACTGAAGGTATTTCTTCAAATTTTTGGAGGCTCTCAGCCCGCTTCTTCAGGAAGGAGTGTTACACCATTCTGTGCACTGGCCGGCTGCGGACTTATTTTTGACAATGTCACATCCTTACTAATATAATATATATACATAACAGTGCCCCACGTTTACAACATTTATTACATACAAACAAAATTCTTACTCTTAATCTCAGGGTCATTATCTGGGCATATACATAAAGAAAGGTATTGCTCCTTTTTAAACAATCAAATTTCTGTGACGATGACACTTTTATGAATTAATTACAAGTTAATATTTACAATATTAAAAAAAATCGAAATTGATGATTTTATATTTAATCAAACGTTCACAATAATTTAATTGAGGTATGACTTACAGTTTTTCTGGTACCTGGACAATTTAACTCATTCAGCATCACTTAAACACACTCAATTTTCTAAAAAATGGGTAATTCTTTCACTGAATTTACACTTCACTGTTGGACTAGCAAGTGTTGGCTATATCTTGTAGATGACTTATTCTGCAATTAAGCCAATTTTGCGGTAATTCAGATAATTCCTCCACGTAGAGTTTTTAAAATTATTTGTTGTGAACTGGAACACTCTGAAATCTTTCTGCAGCACTATCAGGGTGAATGCTGTACTCTTCCTCTACTTAACTTTACTTTTGAAAACATTGTGTCTATTTTATTACGACTCCTTTCTGCTGTTCTTGATCGCCAACTGCCTAAATGTTCTCTGCACACTAAATGTCCTACAATGCTTTTAGACCTGTTATTCTTGTCCATTCTTGTGTGTGATTTGTGTCTGTTTGTCTATAACAATTAAAGTCCACAATGTTTTTAATTATTAATTGCCTTTTAATTACCACTATATATATATATATAATATTAGTAAGGATATGACATTGTCAAAAGTAATTATAATATTGGTATGGAAAGGAGAGACAGGTAGGTTGTGGCTTACCTGAAAGTGAAGTGTGGTGTCGTCATAAGGAATCGAAGGTTGTTCTTCAAATTTTAAGACTCTCGGCCTCCTTCTTCAGGCAGGAGTGTTACACCATTTTGTGCACTGAACGAGGTCAAATTAAATAACAAATTGATATATGTAAATCAGAAAACACACCTCCTTTAGATAATAATATTAAAAGGACCTTCATAACAGACAAAATTAAATAATAAACACTTCAAATAAGTAAAAATAAATAAATCACACATTAAAACTAAGAGCCAAAGAACTAAATCAAAATATCATAGAACTTGTTGAGACTTTCTGTGTGTTTAATATTAACTGTATTAGTATGCTTTTTAATATACAGCATTTCAGAAATTAATCTTTTCCAATAATATGATTCTCTGTCTAAAATGGAGGAGTTGTCAGAATTGAACTGTGATTAAATTTTATACAATGTTTGGTGATAGGGCCATGTTTACACAATGACAATTTAAAATTAGATTAATGTTCTGTAATCTTAATATTTAACATTAATTAACATGGATTTTAGTTTGTTGTTCAACCAATCTTAAATTATTTGCTGTTAGAAAAAGACTCTAATCCACATCGAAAAGTCTAACAGCTTTAAATTTTACTTATTTTAAGTGTTTCTTTTTAATTTGCTGTTGTTTCTCTTTTTAAAGTTTGTCTGTATGAAGCTCATATTTGTATTATTTCTGAACCGACATGAATTTCTGTATTATATTTATAACTCTATGTTACCTTTGTTTACTTCAATATGGCAGAGTATTTATTTGTATGCAGCCCAGAGAAGTAGGTATTTTTAAGTTTAAATATTGGTGTTTTTATTAATGAATTTTGGAGCAATTATTGCACAGAATTTAATGTAAGATTTATTTTTTAAAGGCTCTTAATTAATTCCTGAAGAGGTTCTCATTTGGGACTTATGTCGTGGAATATCTTTATTAAATACTTCATGATGACATTTTAATGCCTATATTAAATGTTTTATTCTGACCATTAATTTTTCTATTTTGCCATTTAAGAATGGCATATAATTTCATTTCTATTTTTCTACTAATTTATTCTTTTAATAGAAGTGTACATTGAAAATATTTCAGTTGCAAAAAAACTATCAACTGAACATCTTCCATCACAGCATCCTATTTCACTGGAGGCAGTAACAAGTCTCTCACTGCTACTTGTTGAGCTTATTTCTCCTGATGTTATGTACAATGGATTACCGTGGCCTGAAGAAGAATTTTGTAAAGTAACAGTGGAACGAGATCTGCACATATGGCGTGTTTTTGAAGAGAGGCCTTTAGTGTGGTCTGTGGCACAGCTTGTAGCTTCATACAGACCTGCATTGTGTTATTGCTCAGTTCTTCTTAGGGCTATTACAGCAATGTTGTTATCACAATGGGGAAGAAGCACAAAACAACCTATTACAACAACTGTGAAACTCTTGGAACTTCTGGCATTAGGCCAGTTGTTACCTCCTCCCCTTGCTTCACTACGAGATATTGTCACAAGAGTTCAACCTCATGAGGTAAGTTTATTCAATTAATTTTTATGCCCATTGATGTATGATTAATTAAATCCGTCTGTTATAAGCCAATGCTGTATAAGATTGTTACTCATTGTTGCTATGAAAACATATTTCAGTATCAGCATTGCTAATAATATATTTTCTGTCTATTGTTTGTTTTAAATTTTTCAGGTTGTGCAGCTTTTACGGGATTGTGTTTGGAATTATCTTCGAGACCATGTACCTTCTCCAGCTTTATTTACGCAAGATAGTACTGGCCTTATGTGGAGAGATCCAACTTTGGCAATTCCTGGACCACAGTATACAGATACTCTGAGATTTATAATTCAAAATAACATCAAAGAATTAGGGGCATTTCATTCCCAGTTGTTTGTGACAACTTCCAATGGAGAATAAGTTGATTCACTTATAACACTTGTGTAAGAAGGAACTATAGCATCCTATGTCCTTTTTATTTAAATTTAGACAATATAACAAAAAGTTTTTCAAATGTATAATTACAGTCTGTGATACTAGAAACTTTTTTTATTATAAGTAAATTGAAAAATATTTTAATATTTTAATTTGATATTCATATTCATCAACATGCTATGTTAATAAAGTTTTATATGGATTTGATACACTTCCCTTATATTTCATTCTTCATTTCTTCCTTTGAAAATGAGAATTTATATATACTGCCACTTTAAAGACTCGGCAGCTAAATTAATTTGCCCACTAGAGTTAAAACATTTATGGTAAATAGAATAAAGTTGGGAATATGCTTTATGTTAATGCATATGCCTGTGAGTAGAATTATGCACAAAGAAAAGCAGAAGGAAATACTGAAAATATTTGGCCAAAGTAGAACTTAAATCTGCTCAGTTCACAAATGCTTTAAACATTTCAGCCACCTAGCCAAGTAACGGACAGGGCAAATATAGACAGTATTATTAGAGGTGCAGCATACATTAGACAGTAACAATCAACACCCAACAAAGTCAAGAACTCTCACTGGATGAAGTCCATCTTTGGGAACTCTCCTTCCAGCACATCTTATAGTCTAGACTAAGTCCTCATTTATTTACTTTTTAACTTCCTTTCATTTTATTTACTTTTTTACCTTCCCCTTCAATGTGTATGTTTGTATGTGTGTGTATGTATGCATATATACATTGCAATTGAAGGAATCTCTTATATGGACTTCTGGTTCCCATAAAGTGACTGACCGTAGTCACCTTTCAGTAGAGTTGCACTTTTAGGCAAGTGAGTTATCTCATTCTCATGAAGTCAACCAGCCAAGCCATTCCCTTATTCTGTCAATCCATTGGTGGAGGAGCAAGCTCTTGTAACTTGACATTGAAGCTTTCATCCCCACACAGAGTAGTGAGGGCAAGAACCCACCAACTAGAGCTGGTTATTGAAAGCTAGTGACTCGTCTAAAGCTGGGTAGGTTATGCTGCCATCCAGTGGAGAACTGCAGCCAGGTCTTTTTGTCATTGTCAGCTGAGTTATCTGTTCTCAACACATTAGCCCGAAGACTAGGGGCAGTTTGAATCGGACTCGGTTACTAGTGATTTCTGCGGCAACCGTCACAGTCCAACTCACATGCTCATAGAGGATATTAGACGAGCCACTCACCTGGCAGACCCAACACTGAGGCACAATGAGAACTGCATACTACTCCTGTGGCTTTTTTCTTGACTCCCGTAGACCTGGACAAAGGACACAAGTGAGAACGAAAAGCCTACTTGGAGATGAGAGGCTATGTATTTGCATCAAACTCCCACTGCACCCTCCAGGAAAGAGGGACAGAGAGAGGCTGACTTACCTTAATTAGAAAGATGGACTTGCCAGTCAGGGAATCAGTAACAAAACAAAACAAATTTTCGAGAGTTGGCCGACATTCAGTTCAGACCGTGAAAAATTTGTTATGTTATTGATTCCCTGCCTGATGACTCCAACTTTTGATTTAAGGTAAGTCAGCCACTCTGTCCTTTCTTTTCCAATTGAACTATTGGCATAAGATATGCTCTACTTGTTCCTGAAGAAGGGGTCTGAGAGCTTACAAAAATTTGAAGATGTACAATATATATATATCAGCTCTATCCATTCCTCCCTTTACACCTAATAAGACAAACTATATTTGTAGGTTTGGGGAAAGGTAAGGTAGCTCAGTGGTAGAATATTGGGTACAAAGCAAAAGTACATGATTTGATTCCCAGCCCTGCCGAATATTTTCAGTCTTTCATTGTTCCTTTTCTCTCTACACCTTGAACATATGATTCCTTTGAGTGTGTTACTATGCCTACAGCATATGCTTTCTTCAGAGAGTATTCCCAATCTTTGTACTATGTTTCTATCTTTCCTCACTATCCAATTATCAAATGTGACTTTGACTCTTAATAATTTATATCCATAACATTTGTTTGTGATGTGATGAGGTCAAATTAAGGAAAATATTTATATAGGAAAGAGAGACAGAGAAGACGACTTACCTGAATTCAATAGTCTGGCTGAGGAGTGAAATTAATTCAAATTTTATAAATATTTAACATTTAGATGGCAAAGAGAGACAGCAAAGTCAACTTACCTGTAATCAACAGTTGGTCCAGTCAAGCTGTGCAGAAATATTAATAAAATTTTCAAGGACCTGAGCTCCCTTTATCAGGATAGTAGTTCTGATAAGTGATTCATACAAAGCACCCTATACAATGCATATACACATAAAGATGCACTGACATGCACACAAACATAAGTATAAATACACATACATACATAAGCATGCTCATACATACTCACATAGTCTCATGAAAGTGGGGATGGCAGGTAGGAAAGGCACTATTTAAAGGACGCCGAGTCCAGGGCTATAGCTGGACGGTAAGACATGTTGGAAGGAGAGTTTCCACAGATGGAGTTCTGCCTCTGATAAATCCGGGGGGGTAAAGCTTTAAGGATGGTGAGTGTGAAGCATTCTTCGAAATTGTTTATATTGTGGCTTTGGGCATGAGCAGCTACTGGGAATTGAATTTTGGAATGTTTGACAGTGCTTTGGTGGTTGGCTATTACTTCAGTGAGGGTTCTTTTTGTTTGGCCTATATAGAAAGCAGGACAGAGTCTACCGTTAATTTGGTAGATGGTGTGGGAGGCGAGGAAGGTGATATTTTCTTTGATTTTGTGTGGTGGGCTGTAAGATAGGGCAGACATGGCATCTGTTCCTACCACAAGGTTTCTAACCAGGCATGGGTGGGAGTTGCAGGGGTGGACAAGTAAATTGTGGAGGTTGGGTGGGCATGTGGGGAGGATGGTCTTTAGGGTCAGGGTTAGATTGCAGTCACTAGGCGGAGAATGAATTGATTTTTCATAGTCCAGGGAAGTAGGTAGTTATGAGGGGTGGACTACTTTTCTTGTTTTGGTCCAGAGTGGGTATTTGGAGATTTGATAAGGCACGGGTTATCTGTTTTTGGAGGAGGTTGCTGGGATAGTTTCTATTGATGAAGGTGTTGAGTATCTGGCCGGTGTAAGAGGCCAAACTATTCCTAGATGACGTACACCCGAGTTCTGCCACAATTACACATCTGTCCACATATAACCCACAAACACACTCCAATATCTACACTTCACAAGTTGCCACCCACACTATACAAAACGCTCCCTCTCATACAGTCTAGCCCTCAGGGGAGCACATATTTGCTCCACCTGGAACAGTGGCCTGGTGGGGTTTTAATTGTTTATGGGCTGCTAGCCGTGCATCTGTCAAAACTCCGCAGCTGGCCAGTGCACAGAAAATGGTGTAATACTCCTTCCTGAAGAATGAGGCTCCAAAAATTTGAAGAACAACCTTCAGTTCCCTATAGCTACACCACACTTCACTTTCACGTAAGCCACAATCTATCTCTCTTTCATTTCCATACCAATATTGTAATTATTTTTGACAATGTCATATCCTTACTAATACCAGATATATGAGGAATGTGGTGGCTTATCCAAAATTGATGTTCGGTACTGTCACTCGGAACAGAAGGAAGTTCTTTAAATTTCCCTGAGATGTTAATTAGCCTCAGAGTACAGGAGATTCATACAATGTGCCAATCATTCATGGAAACTCCACTTAAAAAGATAAATGGATAGATTAAACTTGGATGTAGTCAGATGTTAAGAAAATCTATGATGAAATTGAAATTACAATTTTTTGAGAACCTGAATCCTCTTCATCAAGAAAGAATGTATGAACTTTGTGCTAGCTGGGCATGAATTCCACTGCCAGTCTGTCCATGGAATGTGACACACTGTCCTGAAGAGGAGGGCCGAGAGCTTCTGCAATTTTGTAGAACATCCCTTTGTACTGGGGTCTATGTTGAGCTTAACAAAAATCTGACAAGGTCAAATCAAATATCATATTTGTGTGTGTATATATATATACAGGATATTTATCTCTCTCCAATGTGTTAATTACTTTTTACCTCAAGAGCTTGATATAAATAAATATATAGTATGGCCGGCATGACATTTAGACCTACTGTCCAGAGGCTTTGAAAATTAGACAGTTTATTGATTCCTAGCCTGCAACACAAACATTGAATTTAAGGTAAGGTAAGGTAGTCTCTCTCTCTCTATCCTTCTTTCATATCCAATTGAATTCAATAATGCCACAAATAAATTCCTATATCATGACAATTTTTTTCTTAATACATTATTATTTATCAGTGGTAACTGTTACACAGACATGATCCTTCCGAGATTAATTATTTATCTATTTGGATTTCTTGAAAATGCTGTGACCAATTTTGATAGCTAGGTTTTGAAGGTCTCAAAAATTTCATGCTTCTATAGATTGTGATAGATTTCTAGAAAATCTTCTAAAGTAATTGTCAAATGAAGAACTTTCTTGGAATAACTGAAACTAAAAACAGATATAATGAAAGATGTGTCCTTAAATTGTTGCTGTAACATTACTTTAATAAAAACTAGCATGTGAAACATATTGAGGCATGTAATTTCATATGGGGATAAATAGTTATTTAGGGCTTTAAACATTGAGTTGGAAACAATTTCTTTACAAGCTTTATTTGTTTTTCACAGTACAATGAAAGTAAACCAAAGTGTTTGATATATATACACATACATTGAGGGAAAGAATTTTTATTCAGCCATAGTAGTGATACACTTTTTTTTAGGTAAATAATATATAAAAGATAAGTATAAACAATCACAAACAATATTTTAAAAGTTCTAAACATACCACAAATTCCAAAATGTGATATATACACAATTAATGGGTAAATGCATTATTTCATAATTATTGAATGACTGCATACATTTTCATCTAAACAAGGAACATTAAGTATAAATGAATTACATTGCCACTATACTTCTCTCTTTTATGTCCATACATTATTTCATTTAAGACAAAAAGTAATAAGCAGTATTAGATATCTATATTTCATACACAATTACTTTATTCAAGGATATTATATAAATACCAAGTAGGCTATATCAATTAAGCAATTTACAACAATAAAAAACCTGTCTTCAACAATGCTAACTTGCAAGTTTATGTGAAAGGAATGAGCCTTAGATTCAGCATAAGCAAAACCTACACCCAAACATGTATATTTTGCTATTGACTTCTAGTATACATTATAAACATGTTTTACATCATTCTCACATACTTTGAAAAAAATATTATAAATCCAAATAAATATTGTAATCTTCCCTGTGCAAATATTTAGGTATGAAGTATTATCAAATGACTTCTTTTGCTCAAGGTAAAACAACAAATAAAATATAATATAAACCCATTTTTTCACTTATTTATCAACAATAAAAAAATTGAGTCAAAATATTCAAAACCATTTCCTTCATTGCAAGAATATAGTGCCTATGAAACAAATAACATACATTAAATGTTCCATCACTTGTTAATAGTTTATTGTTCTTCATCACCAAGATCAAGTTTGACTTTAGAAAAATCAAAATCTTCTCCTGTTCCTCGTCGAAAAATATCAAGTACGTCCAAGCAAGTAGTCTCAAAGTGTGTTGTTGCATCATATGAAGCAGAGATAAATATTTGGCTCTCCAAGCCAAGATCTGTAGGCTCAAAATAATCGCTCACACAGACAAACTTCTGACGGACAGGGCCCAACATGTCTAAACCAGGCTTTATTTCTGATTCTGGGTTGTCTGTCTCAACAGTTGTAGATACCATAGCAATAAACCATCCTTTGGCAGCTACTTGATGGGTATAGCTAACTAAAGATACATAAATATCAGACTTGCGTCCAACTTGTTTTTGGGGAATGATAATTTGAGTTGACAATGCATCTCTTGTGTTGGGAACCGGATGATCCATCAAGCAAATACAGCGAATTACTTGCCCAGTTTTCTTCACTTTATCGGGGACGTATGACGGGTCACAATACACTTGTTTGCATCGAGCAACTTCTTCTCCTGATTTGACACCAACAACACGGCCATTCTCTATAACAATTTCATCTATTGGTTTGTCCAACATGTAGGTGCCACCATATATAGCACTCAGACGAGCAAATCCCTGAGGCAGCTCTCCAAGCCCATACATTGGGTAAAGGTAGGGCGACTTTCCATAACGGGCAAGGGAATCACTGTATAATTTTATGCGCCTAACTGTTTCTATCGCGCTACGAGTCAAATAGTCATCATCACGATAGAGTGCAAGAGCATGACCAGTAAAATCTTGAGTATTTTTATCAAGGCCAAACTTGTCATATACTTGCTGCATAGTACTGGAATGAGGATCAATATCTTTCCAAGTTTTTGGATCATCTTCTCTGACATCCTGGACATATATGAGGAAATTTCTAAATCTTCGCTTTTCAAACATACCCATTAAATCTGACGCTAAAGCTTCTTTCTGATCTACAGGAACCTTAGATATTTTACCCCCTTTGTAAACATAGCTGCCTTCTACAGATTTAAATTCCAAGTATCTGGTAACCCCTGTATGAATGAGTAATTTTACGAGAGATCCATTGGCCATCAAGAACTTTGGAATCAGGTCTACATTCCAATCTCTTCCTCTCCCGTAACTTTCATCGGGTGCCGGGGCTCCGAAACGTGAAAAAAGTTCTTCTAAAGGTGTGATGGAGGCCGACTCTCCGCCGTAATATTTGTTACGGTCGACATGAAGAACTTTTTTACCAGAAACTGATAACATACCACTGAGGATACATTCTTTGAGTCCTGTGCCGAGTACAATTGCGTCATATTCTTCATCCATAACTGCCCACAACCGTGAAGTACAACAGAATTGACACTACCAAATATACAGTCAACGAATACCACCCGTTTCCTGTGGAACGCCAGACGTAGGTCAATTTTCTATGCATCGTACGTCAAACCCTAGAAAGTAAAATTTCCCAAACTAACAAGTAACAATATTGGAAAGTAACAATAAATTTATGTTTGAACTTTTGTATTTTATTACAATTTTATTTTAGTTTCATCTACTTTCACCGATTGAGGGGAAAACAAACAAGGTGTATATATTTAATGCGTGAAAATTTATAAGGAAAATATGTGCATCTTGCAGTATATCAGTGTAAACTAACTATGCCAACTTGTCACTTTAATTTAAAATTGCGATCGTTACAAATAAAAATAAAATATTAGTTGGATACGTGTGCACATTCTGTTATGTTGGCAGAATTGGACTCGATGCTTTTTCCCGCAAGGTGGCGGATGTATAGCTGCTGTTGTTGATAACGGAGAGAGAGAGCGAAGAGTATCGTTGGGCAAGCAGTAAGCATTGAGCACGGGGTGTGTGAGTGTGCGGTTATGTGCATGTTGACGTGTACGAGTGTGTCGTGATATACAACTTTATGAGATGCTTCACTTAAATCTGCTATAAATGCGGATCTAACATAAATTTCTGAAAGAGAAGTTATGAAGAGAAAGGTTTGTATGATTTGAAAAATTTGTTAAAAAATATTGGTTAACGAAAAGTAATGCTGCTTTAAATCACAGTGGCTGTCACACGGTCAACATTTGAGTTATTTGATGTATATGATTCTTATATATTTTTTGTTTCATTTGCAGATGTATAAAGATGCAGCCGGTTGCCAGTGGGGAGAAAATGATTCAAGAAGAACAACAGTGTGCGACCTATTTGTTCCCAACTCACACGACACCGAGCACAAGCGACATAAAAGTGATGCGGAGTACGTTTACAGCTACAGGATCGGCTCTCAAAGGGCATGCTCGAAGCGCCAGTCACGGCGCTGTCGGAGCAACAGTTTCTCCTGCCAGTTCTACGGGAATTGTTGGACGTCCGTCAGCATTGAAACAAAGTCGAGGGCATCAGCGAGCGTTGTCTCAGGGACAGATAGACGGAGGCACCACAACGTTTCAGCGAGGCCATTCTAGGGCTGGTTCTAAGACCGACTTCATTCTTCCACCGGGCCACAGGGATGTGGAAGATACACCTGCAACGTCCAGCAGCGGGACAAAAACACACGGTCATTCGAGACAGGCTTCTAGATCAGAATCTATATACACACTCAGGCAATCTCGACCTCCTGACTTGTGGACACGCTTTCAATCATTCGTTCTTAGAAGACAACGGAAACCGGAAAGTGATGAACCAAAGTATCGTGCTGTCGTACCAAATCATCTCGTTCCCCCCCGTACCCCGAAGAAGTCCCATCCAAACGGACATAGACCTGATAACAAGATAAGGACAACAAAATATACTCTGTTATCATTTTTACCCAAAAATTTGTTGGAACAGTTTCACAGAGTTGCAAACCTTTATTTTATTTTTATTGTCCTCCTAAATTGGTTCCCAGCAATAAATGCATTCGGGAAAGAAATTTCTATGATCCCTGTGCTGTTTGTGCTGGGTGTAACTGCTATAAAAGATTTATTCGAAGACAGGAGACGGCATGCAAGTGACAAGAGAATTAACAACTCTACTTGCAGAGTGTACAAAAGGTAAGATTTATTACTTTCATTGTTCTGATTGTGGGGTCCCATTTTTTTTTGTTTGTCCTGTCTCTCTCAATTACATTTAATATTGTAGCATTTGTGTTTTACATAAAACTTTTGTATATTATTAATTTTGTTCTTAAAATGTGTTATGCTCTAAATATTAGTTGTACCCTCATTTTACACAAATTTTCTTTATGGATAAATTATTTCAAATGGATTAGCACACCTAGTGTATCCTAGCAATGGTTAGAAATGTATTCATACAGTATTTTTATTGAATGTCACTTTGTTTGTGTTATATTGGCGGTCTGTTTACAGTGACAGTCTCATTTTGTGTTGGCTTGAATATACAGTTTTGTCAGTTATGTGCATTATGTTGTTCCAATATATAATTTAGCTTATATTAAAATTAACCTAATGAATGTGTAATTAAGAATTTCTCATCCAATTGTTATGAAATATTCATAACATTAAGACGAAACATGTCCTGAATTTTCATGCAAATTGAATTTAGCTCTGTTGTGTTCCAAATTTCTTAAAACATTTTGGTTTCAATATTCAAATTGCATTCATTGAGTTACTCAATTATGTGAAATATTGACTGCATATATTTTTACATACACAACCTTTAGATTATAGTTTACACCATTACTACTTATTCTTGTAAAGTGACTTACACATTTAATGATTCCCAACGGAGATACATAATTTTAAACAAGATTTTTTGGTATGTAAATATAACAAGAGTTGTAATGGATTAAAAGTTGGACCACTTCCAAGACAAAGATTTATGACAAAAATAGATCGGATAGAGAAGCATTTAGTAGTTTACTCAATAAGATTTTATATCCTCAATATATATTCGTATTTTACCATTTGTTTGGTTAATTGACGCTTGGGAATTTTCCCAAATGTATGACATTTAGATATCAATAAAAGATATATTACAATTACACTTGCTTCGAGACATTATTGAATAAAAATTACGTTTTATACACTTGGTTCTCGGATGTGTTGACTGACCAAGCATTAATGCAAATGCGATGCATTTAATTTGTTTATTCTATTACAACTATTCCTAGCCCACTTTGACCTGCAAGTGCCTGATGCGACCTGCCGATACTCCTGCTTGTATTTTACCTAATGTTTACTTCCTCGTAAGGCAATTTGAATAACCATTATATAAGTGGCAAACAAGCTAGTTTGTTTTGCGTTTAGTGTTTTATCAGTATTTTTTCTACGGTAAATTTCTAATTCCCGATTCTTGGTCAGTTAAAATTGAGGTTACGACTTCCCAGCATTCAAGCAAAGACTAAATTCGACGGATGAAGAGCACGAGTTCAACAAACTTGTTTAAAGTTCTTTAGCCTTACGAGACGGTGTAAAAATTTTGCCACAAATGAATTTTCATCACAACAATTGCTGTATAACCAATTTTGCGTTTGTTTGTCGAATAACAATGAATTATTACGGTTATTCAACCCCTGTATATGCATCTCTGAAAAGCTTTATTGCCGTTTAAATCGTCGTTTAATGTGTTGACCGCAATTATCGTCGCAGATTTTTAAACTGCGATTTGTTTTAAGTAAATTAACTCGCAACACATTTCGTCATATTGAATTTTAAATCAAGAATTAAACAGTTGGCACTCCTTAGCCAGACAGTCGCTCAATCGTTTCGTTGTGTGGTCTCTGGTTTAAGATTGGCAGCCAGGATTCGTTCTATGAAACCTAGTTTTTAAGTTCTTTCGTAACAATCCACGGGAATTATTTGTAAGAAATTATTTATTGTGTAATACTAAGTGGCAGATGTACGTAGATTAGAGGCCCTTCAACAAGTGGCAACATCGCTGAGATCATCTCACGCAATGCGGCTTGCCAAGATAAAACATCCTACGCACACAGATGCGTCACTGGACACTGCTATTGCTTTCCCGGAGCTCTTTAATATCGACATCGAGCCAATCAAACACCACAAGGTTTACTTCATAATAGCTGATCGTAAGCAAGGTCGCCCTTCACGTAACGATGAGGACACTTATCAAACTAGTCGCGGATAATATAATGTAATCTCGTCCGGTAATTTTTCAATTCTTGATCTTATTTATATAAGCGATCGAGTAGCTGTAATATCAGCTGAAATTTAATAAAATCGTCTATTTGAGTCTGCCAAAATTAATGTTTGATCGGGGCAGTTCTTTATAGGGAGCTTACAGGCTTTGATGTGTAAGAAAAACAGAAGTGAATATTGGAGATTTCGAACAGCTCATGGTCTTCAGGGAAAAGAAAGTATTAAGAATCAGAGACGAGGCTCACGAGTCTGAGCAGTCCTTAACGTAATAAACGAACAAAATTCAGCTTATTTTAGAGTAGTTAATGTATTTATGTAGACAATGGAACAGATTTAGAGAAATATCATTCTGAGAATTGAAAGGGACCAAAGTGAGGGTGAATGATTGATACAAATAAATTTCAGATAGAGGCAAAGAAACAAATGGAAATGATAAAACGAATGAGTCTGGGGCTGAAGTGAGTTGGCCCACATACTCGCAGGTTTCCTTCATTTAGGGCTCATCTTCACCTCACTTTAAATTTGTTCCCTGTTATCGGTTATCTTGAATTTCCTTTGAAACCTTTTTCTTTATCTAACCACTTTGTTTCCATAGACAATGGAATGATTAATAAATTTTTCGGTATTAACGTATTACAATTATCTTGAAATCTATATAATATATTACAAGTTAATTATTGGTATACGTTCAAATCGGGTTATCAAAAGTGTAGTTGTTTGTTAGTTAATTTATCGGTATAACTTAAGTTTGATTTTGTATCTATTTTATGGGCAACAAATGCAAAGGAATTTTGTAAATCTCTACTTTAGAATTTCTCCGAATTCAATTTTCTTTTCTTAAATAATACCTTAAGATATTCCATCTTAATGATTGATTTTTTTCCATTCTTTCATTCTCGCAAGTTTTTTCGATTTGTGATTTCATGCTACGAAGGGATAAATACAGAAACTCATTTAGAAGCATTGAACGTACAACTCAAAAAAAGGGTTTGCATTTTTGTACTTACATTCTTTTTAAACCTACCAATATTAACGTTCTTTCGACGATGTAGATTAACTTTTCGTTCTTTTTTCACGATATTGAAAGTGCTTAAAGTGTTCTGTTACCTAGCATACGAGTGAAGTACGAAGGGAAACCAGTATAAAAGTTGTACGAGTTTAAAGATAGCCGTCGTTTGGAAATATTTAAATGTGTATTTCCGCATCCCCTCTTTCAAATCATTATTAAAGGGGAGTTGCCACCTCGTGGATTACCCTCGTGTAGCCTGTAACTCTTAAAAAAAAGCTCAAGTTGGATTCTGACATTTTTCTGTAGTACGTATTGAACCTGGGACTCACAATGATCCTATAACATCCGAACCGTATGTTGATCTCCCAATATTCCACGCTTGTGAAGTTTTCATAGCAGCTAGCTAGCGGAAGCACTAACAGGACTTGCGAGGTTTCTTGTACTGCTGCCTGCATAACGGATCCCAAGGTTGGACCAGCCGATATTCCTTATTTACAGAAAGCTGGACCAAATCAAAACTTAATTCTATTATCCGTTAGTATTTTATGGAATTAAATCCACTACACTCGAGATGATATTCAGTTGTTTCATTTATGCCCAAACAAAACTTAATATGAAGATGCCCGGATGATAACTTTGGTAGCTGAACCATGCTGGTGGCTCTTCCGTCTACGCCCTCAAGAACAATGTTCATTGTGAATTATTCGTCGTCGCCATTTTGTTTTCATTATAGTATTATCAACTAGGGATTGCGGCAGGGCTGCCATAGACCTGGGTACCTAGTCGCTTGTCCTTGAAGATTAGGAAATACAGTTTTCACGCATCATTACTTACATTATTTGACGTTTTATTTTAATATATTGGTACATATAAATTCTACGCACCATTACTAGAATAATTATACTAAGCAATCTATTATTTAATTAAATACATTACAGCCGCAATCCCTAGTTGATAGAGCAGAGGTTCCTAATTTTTCATTAGTCACCGACGCCCTTAATATGTCACAAAGTCAAAACATTTTTCTATCGAATGCATTTGAAGTCCGCTCGTAATTCGTTTAGGTTAGTTTAAATATTAAATGAAACAGGTGTTTTAAATTCGCCAACAAATTATTGTAGCAACCTTCACATAGATAGAAGGTACATATTAATTAATGTTCTTCGAGCTTTATCACTCAGCATCGGATATTCATCTTTTCGTAGTATCCAAAAATCGGTGACTTCCATGATGTAAAATTTTGTCTTAGACGAATTGTCTATATATTCTTCTGAATATGTAAATTCAGTTGGAGATTTGGCTCTAAATAGGTCTTGAATCCACGCGAAAGTATTTTTCGAACCCTTTGATAATTTGTGGTAGGTGATATTCAAAAACATATTTTATATTGCAACACAAATTATCTTCATTGGAGATTACAACTGGTGCAACAGTGAAAACAATTTGAATAAACTGAATATTAGAATATTATCCAAAAACATTATAGTACTAGCCGAGTGCCCGGATATTTATTTATTTGTTAATGCGAGAATTAAACTCGGCGACTCCTATAACCGCGGAATCGACAATAATCTCGGTCTTTTTTGCATTACTTTTTATTTAAAGCCCTTCCACCACCATTCTTACGGATGCTTCCCTCCCTAGCCTTTTGGAGTTGAAATTAAACTCTTACAAATTGCAGACTGATACTATCAAATTAAACGACCCCGAAACGCTTTACTCGACCCTAATAATGATCGTTTAGGAATGTTTTTAAATTTCACCCCCTCCACCAAGAGGCGGTGAGTCTTAACCCCCTCAGTGTTTGTTTCTGGATCGTGTATAACGTTTGGTAGAAATTGGTTACGCATTTAAAATTGTATACGGAAATTTGTTTCACATCCTTCCACCCCACTCCTAGGGGCTGAACTACATTATGGTAAATGTCGGAATTATACTCATTATAATTGTGAATTTGACACTAATCTCGTTTATTTCGCGTTATTTTAATGTAACGCACCTTATTAGTGCTTTAAGGGGTTGAAATTATATATTAAAAACATATGGATAGAAGCTATTAATCCCATAGATCCTGAAAACTAATTAATCGACGCTAATATCAGCCGTTTTAGCGTGTTTTTAAATTTCACTTATTGAAAGTTTCCAACGCTTGGAAAACCTTCGCGGGGATGCTCACAACAAATCAAAGTTTCATCACAATTCGATGAATGGTTTCGGAGCGCATAGGGAACACACAGACATTCATATATATATATATATATATATACACACTTTTGTATCACACGGATCGCGAAAATAAGTAAACTGATTTTTAAGTATACTGTGAAACCTTTTAATGGTATGAAAATGTCTAACGTAATATTTTCGCGGCGCCCAGAGAATCACTGTTATAGAACATTGTGGTAGACTTACATACAACTCTAGTTCCGTAAACGAGCTGTTCTCAGGTCTCGAAGGCGGAACCTTTCTGGAGAGAGCTACCTTAGGTGATGTCTTCTCTCGCTCTCTCTCTCGCCCCCCTCTCTCGCCCCCGCTCTCTCTCTCTCGCCCCCGCTCTCTCTCTCTCGCCCCCGCTCTCTCTCTCGCCCCCGCTCTCTCTCGCCCTCGCTCTCTCTCTCGCCCTCGCTCTCTCTCTCTCGCCCTCGCTCTCTCTCTCGCTCTCTCTCTCGCCCTCGCTCTCTCTCTCGCCCTCGCTCTCGCCCTCGCTCTCTCTCTCGCCCTCGCTCTCTCTCTCGCCCTCGCTCTCTCTCTCGCCCTCGCTCTCTCTCTCGCCCTCGCTCTCTCTCTCGCCCTCGCTCTCTCTCTCTCGCCCTCGCTCTCTCTCTCGCCCTCGCTCTCTCTCTCTCTCGCCCTCGCTCTCGCTCTCTCTCTCGCCCTCGCCCTCGCTCTCTCTCTCGCCCTCGCCCTCGCTCTCGCTCTCTCTCGCCCTTGCCCTCGCTCTCGCTCTCTCTCTCGCCCTCGCCCTCGCTCTCGCTCTCTCTCTCGCCCTCGCTCTCTCTCTCGCCCTCGCTCTCGCTCTCTCTCTCGCCCTCGCTCTCGCTCTCTCTCTCGCCCTCGCTCTCGCTCTCTCTCTCGCCCTCGCTCTCGCTCTCTCTCTCGCCCTCGCTCTCGCTCTCTCTCTCGCCCTCGCTCTCTCTCTCGCCCTCGCTCTCTCTCTCTCGCCCTCGCTCTCTCTCTCTCGCCCTCGCTCTCTCTCTCTCGCCCTCGCTCTCTCTCTCTCGCCCTCGCTCTCTCTCTCGCTCTCTCTCTCTCTCTCTCTCTCTCTCTCGCCCTCGCTCTCGCTCTCTCTCTCTCTCTCTCTCTCTCTCTCTCGCCCTCGCCCTCGCTCTCGCCATCGCCATCGCTCTCGCTCTCGCTCTCTCTCTCTCTCGCTTTTTCTCTCTTTCTCTCTCTCGCTTTTAAACTAAGGTTTCTACAAGCCGAGACCCTTAGTATTGTTTTGAGAGGTGTATGTTCCGGGGTCGCAGACCTTGGGCATACGGTAAGAGTTGTTCGCTGTTCCCATTAGAACAGTCCGCCCGCTGCCTCTTAAACAAGTCGAGGCACGGAGAAGTGAATGCTGCGTCCCCACAGAACTCCCCTCTCACGCCATCTGTGTGTTCGTGCAAGACTCACTTTACTGAATATTCTTTATACAACTTCCCGAGAAAGAGTAATCGCCTCCGAACGGCATTCGCGTGCATGTCAATTCAGTGTGCCTTTCAATTATGTTAAGAGTATTTCTGGTGTCATATTTTTTCTAAAATCACGGAAAGTGACGGAAAAACTAAGTTTAAATGTTTATTGGCTGCAGAACTCTATAATAGATTTATAAGGAATTAACCACAACTTGAATGCAATGACAATTGGGTACACTACTTGATTACCCTTCTCAATATACATTAATAACTAGAGGTATTAAATGTTAATCTCTGACCGAATCTTATAAATATGTAAACCATTACATTATGCCGCATGTTCTGCCTTCTCTGTACGTTTGGTAGTAGTAGATAAATAAGTCAGCTGAAATAAAAATGTATTTGATGAATACTTATATTTCATTATTAAAGTGCGCGTATGTAGTACCTCGGTACAGACACAACAGGAGGGCTCCACTTAGTAGGTGCTGATTTGAAATTCCAGGATATTTTATCATCGACTGATCGAGTAAGCTGCCGAACAGCTGATGTGGACTTTTCCTGCCCGCACTCTTGTACGCGTAGGATTTTTTTTTTAATTTCAGGTAGTCGGTCCAGGATATCTTACAGTAATACGTAATCTTGCTTAATTACTTCTGTCATGATGTAATCTGAATGTCAAATTTTTTATTGTCTTGTTTGAAAAATTCCCAGGTTGTACCCAAATGTATGTATATCCTTAATAATTATTCTATTTGAATACTTATCGTACTCAATTTTTCCTTTCCTTATTATTTTCTAAATTTCGTTCGTTGTTTGTGTAAAAGGAAGAAATCCGCAAACTCCTTTTTATTTTAGAAATGTTCACTAATCCTTGTGATATATATGATATAAACTTTAGTGTAACGTAATTTGAATATTAAATTTACGATTAGCTCTTACTTGGAGTTTCGATTTTATGAATTCGTTTATTTTATTTAAAAATTCCGGGAGAAATAATTTTAATGTTTTATATTGTGATGTTGCAAAATAATATTGGAATATTTCCTAAACTTGAATTCTGTTATCGTTTCCGGCAATCGTAAGTTGTTAAATGAAGTGAAAAGGTCGATGTCCAGACTGTTGTTAGACGGAACTTGCCCTCACAAATATTGTAACAACGCGCTTCACCCGATTCAGTAGAACGAAAAGATCTTGTAAGAGAATTTACTTTTGAAACTACTGTAGTGTTTGATCGATGATTGATATCTTCGAAATATGCTCTGTTTATGATTATATTATCTATAGTTTATTTTATTTTAGAGTAATCATAATGGTATATTATTTAAAACTATTACTTCCATTGCGTTTATAATCTGTTACATAATAAGAAATACTAAACTAAGAATATTTTTGCGTTTGGACGAGTTTCGAATGTCTTTTGTCACCAATTGACGCGTGGGAGTAGTAGTATATTCTCGAATCCAGAAACAAATAGCTATGTCTATTAAACACTCAATTTCACTTATCACCGATCCACGAGGGGAGGGTAAACCTACATAACTAATATTTGAAAATATAATTATTACAAACGTTGAAGTCAATTAAATTTGAAGTTAATTAACAGTGGCGTGGTGACAGGTTTAGACATTTTTCTATTATACGATTGTCTAGTATGGAGTAGATGGCTTACTTTCTAGAGCTAGCTCCCACTTAAGTGATTTCCGACTCGTGCTCAAGTGGATTTTGTGCGGAAACCAAAGTAGATGGTTTTTTATGTTGCGCTGTATACGAATGTCACAATTAAAAGTGGTACTAGTAAGTTGGGACTTTATTATGTTTCACGTATATTGCTACCGTAATCAATAGGATATTTACATTAATTGGATTTATCTAGTTAATTCGAGCCTTTTTTGCTTTCCTCTTGTGGATTGTCTCTCTGCAGAGCATCTCTCTGTAGCATCCAGCAGAAATCAACCAACATAACAGTAGTTCACTGTCCTGTTTACCACTGTACCATGAGAGAAATGTCCGAGTGAAATCGCTAGTGCTGGCAACACATCGAGGTGGGAGTGCAGAAAGTGCATCTTCAGGGTCATGTTACAGTCAATGATCTTATAAGCATGAGTTCGTCCGCAATGTCCCTGTAATTTTCGGCTCTCCTGTATCCGAAGAACAATGCCACGCATGATCAAGGGTTAGAGTGGACTAAAAGTGTGTCCTCCAACAGCTGGCGTAGCTGTGGTAAGCGAACGGTTTCTTTCTGATTCACTAGAGGTTTTTCGGCAATACTACTTCGTGGAGGCCATTCCCTCCGTGTGTAGTGTTTTTATCTTGCGCGGCTGTCCCACCCACTCAAGTAGAAGCAATGCTTAGTGCAACCCCCTTGAAAACTCAACAGCATCGCAATGCCTTTGTAATCTACACATGCCAGCCATTCTGGCTTATGGTAATTAACAAAGTTTACAACTGACTTGAACTTGACATAACTTTCTTTAGCTAGGGTAGCATATGCGACAGGGATTGGATGGTCTTTCATTACTATTCTGTAACAGTACTGCCTTCAGGCTAATTTTTGAGCCATCTGTAAAGACTCTCCACCCGTCTGGTTTGTACGTAACCGTCCAACAAACCGTCAATGTCACTGCAGAATGTAATGCCCCATAAGTGTGACTGTGAAACGTAAACACCTTACTTGTAACCCTGAGATAGGAGACCATTTTAACCTTGATATTCGTATTCACCGCATCTAAATCTATAAAGCACGGCTATTTTCGTTTCTATAAATAATAAAAAATGAAAAATTGTGCACCAATGTTATTTATATACTTTCTTTCACTATTGTTTTTTATCGTTATTTGCGTTGACATTTCTTAATTTGCACTTCATCAATGCTTAACTTAACTCATCCATACCTTACTCTAAACTGTGAAATACTTGCAAAATGAACTCAATTGGTTTTTAAAAATATAATATCAAATAATAGACTCGGTAATCAATTTCTAGGAAAATTAGTGTTAAAGTATTATATTTTTTCTCCTAATTACTACACGTCTTAGAACCAGACCAATCTAATTTTCGTATGTTGTTTTATTTCTCGGGTATGAACAATATTATTAGTCATTTCTTTACTCTTAAATTCCCTGTTAATTTGGAAATACCCTTTTACGCGAAAGGTGTCGATAAGATACCTCATTTCAGTGGACAGACTTCGAGCATCAAGGTTAGCCGAACACGCTCAACCACCGATTTTAGTTTGGACTGAATACTTATTTCCGATGGGTGTCAACTCGTATTCCGACTCTACACACACGACGAGACGTGATGAGGGAGGCCGAGCGCGAGCGCGAATCTGTACTGTACTTCGTTTACTTGCGCTCGCCACCTCTCGGGTCCATGGCGATTTGATGGGCATTTTATTCAAAGGGACACGGAGCGTCAGGCGAGGAACAACTAAATATATGGCATTGAGGGAGAAAATTATGTTTATTAACAAAAAAAATCAAAAAAATTACGTCTGATTGATTCTAACTCCAAGTTCCATTAACACTACTTAAATATTGTCCGAAACATTTTAATCTCCAATGAGTACCCTTTATTATTGATCACAAACAACAGGCAGAACAAAATCCAACATCCTACTGTCAATCGTCCCCAAACACCTCAAGCCAATTTTTTTCTCGTACTACCTTATTACAAAGTTCTACATCACTAATTTGTCCAAATATTCAAAGAATATCAAATATCAGTCGTTTACAGATCAACTAATACCCTTTCATGCTTGATTAAAAACCACAAGGACCCACTTGACACCTACAGCAAACATTGTGTTGTTTACAAAATCTCTTGCTCTAAGTGTAATTCCTGATACATAGGACAAACAAAACGTTCCCTTAATACACATATCAAAGAACACATATCTAATATCAAACTTCCTATTGATAAACTATCTGTAATATCCAAACATATCAATTCTAAACATACATTTGATTGGCAAAATTCTAAGATTTTAGACATTGACACCAGGTACAATTCCAGACTCATTTCAGTGAAGCTTCACATTAAATCAAACATCACAGCTATTAATGTACAAACAGACACTACGAAACTCAGAAATTGCTATGATCCCTTATTGTTACGCTAAACCTTCGGCTCTCCCACTGTCGTTGCGTTTTCGTCGCTTTTGAGTGTTGTCAGCTGACGACTGCAGTTGTTTCTCTAGGCACTTTTTAGCACCTGACGAAAGGAACAAGGATCCCAGAAACGTTGTGTGGTATTTATATTACCCTTTTTGTCTGAATTGGCTATCTTTCTTATTTAAAAAATACGTTTGTTTCTCATTTTAGGGCGGCTTCAGATTTTTTTAATTTTGTTTGTAAACGACACAACAAATTAGATGGAAAACTTTGTTGCAAAAAAATAGGGGCAAGGTTCCGCTGCTTTACCTCTAATTTTTTTTCGAGATTTACGTATAAAATTATTATGCCGACCTACTGTGGTCTAGTGGATAGCGTCACTGCCTCGCATCACACAGGTCCTGAGGTGTAATCCCGGCGAGAGCATGGATGTAAAACTTCGATTTATTTTATTTTAAAATATTTAATATATATCAATTCAACCCAGCATTACAAGAAATATACAAAATATTTACTGTGGCTGTGAATTTGAGCGCAACATATCAACTATGTTTGGTACAGAGATGACCTTTTTGAAGTATTACTCGTAAAAATTTTAAAATGCACCTATAAATTTTTTCGTCAAATGTCGTAGTAAGCCCGGAAATTTTCTTATCCAACTCCATATATTTCAAATTTCTTCTCACTCCTAAATTTAGCTCCATTCGTAACAGATTTTGATTGGAGTTTTCAGCTTCAGACTTCAAAATTTCAATGAATTCGACAATTCTCTGGTGTGGTCTTCCAATCTGGGTATTCAATTTGTGTTCCCTTCATTAAACGCAATTATTTGTTCTGTGGCGTCTACAGCAGCACTAATGGATTATATAAAAACTGTTCTACAAAGTAATAAAAGAATTCGCGAATTTTTTCTTCTGTGAATGACATCTTCAGGCTTTAGAAAAGTTAGTGCAATACCCATTCGGAAACTTCTTCGTTGTCTTTATACAATTTTGTCATTCCGATGTCATGAAAATTTGTTCAAACTCATTGCGATAAATGAAACAACACCGATGCAAACGAAATACCTCATTTAATGCAGATATGGTGGATGCCTTAAAATCGGAGTTATCAGTCTCATGATTCCATTCCCGCAGCAGTACTTGAAACAACTGTAATACTTCAGTTTTAATTATTATAAAAAGGGGGAAATGCTGTAATACCGAGCGTTTAGGATGCGTAACCTGGGTGAGGCTGCAAGCAGGTGGTCAAAGACGAGGCAGTCTGCCTAGACCTGCTAATCCTAGAGCAGTTGCACGAACCCGCGTCGCATACAGAGAAAGCAACTCGCCGGGCGAAGAGAGGGCACTCAAGCTTAGCTCGGCAAAGCTCAAGTCCGGGTTAGAAAAATTGTTGGCTTCATTATGAAATAGCCTTGTGTTCTCTTGGCCACAAATATTTTTCGGGATTCCAATCGTCACCCTCAGAGAGCCATCGCGACGCAGAACTTGAGTCGCAGTGAGGAGAAGCAGCTGTCGTCCATCGCTAGCCGCTGTGATACCAGGAAGTGAGTTCTGCAAAATTTAAAGTCGGTAACCCACTGGGACGGTCGCGGGTTAAGTTTTGCCAATTATGCTAACATTTTTCAAACCAGCCCCAGAATCCCCTGAGAAAAGGAATCCTAATTATTAAAGCCGTGGAGGTTGCTTTCTATATTCTGAAAATATGTACAATAATAAATTTTTAAAGCAAATTAATTTTTTTGATTCGTCATAAGTAATTGTAAATCCATCTAAATTTCAATCAGCGTAGGGCAAACGTTACACAACGCTTACAACGTTGATTTCACATTTTGTGCTACATAAATTGCATATATTTGTGCAAATTGTTTACTGCAGCTTTTAAAAGTCCCGTCTAAGAAAATATATTTTTGTTTCTTAACAGTTTTCCTTTGGTACGAGCTAAAATTAATATATCTGGCACGCCATCTTTAACGAGAAGACATTTTAATGAATTTGTCACTTTTAACCATATCGTCGGATTGGTTGACTCTCTGCGACCCGTGAACTTTGTCTCTCTTTGCAGAGGCGTTCTACTGACCGGTTCAGACCCCCAGTCAGTTAAATTATAGATTATTTGGTATCATTTTCCTTGTAATGCTGCGCGAAATTCATATATAATAAATATTCATATATAATCATCATATATATTCATATGTAATAAATATTTTTTAAAAAATAACATAAAATAAACTAAAGTTTGATAAATAATGTGGCGTGTATACGTCCTTTCCTAATCCCGTGCGGCCCCTCCCTACCTGTTATTTTGACCGCAAATTGGACGGATTTTGTGGCTACCGCAAACGGGAATGATCGTATAGAAGACACAACCCACAGCCTTTGGTCCAAAAATCCATTGTAATTTCAAGTGTAATGTCTGATGAGTGAGTAGATCCGATATTTTGCGTCAGTGGGAGAAGTACTGCCCTTCTTTGTTAAGCGGTAGCCATAACACTATAGCAATTTCATCGAGGGGGGAAGACTGAAAATAAATTTATCAACACTGCCTATAGGATTACAGATCGACAGCTTTATTTACAATAATCGTCGGAGAAGAAATTGTTGGCTGAAGAAAAGACTGGGAAGCCAAAGGAAAATCATTTCGAGTATCTATGGATACGGAAGGGAAGTATGAAAATTAAGTAATGAGCAACTCTAAGATCCGTGTGATTAGATGCATTAGGCTTCTAAGTTCATCCTCAAGTATATAATTATTTCTCCAACATTAACTTATATGAACAAATATTTGTGCTTCCCTGAAGGTCAGTGGTTTAGTAGCGTTTGGGCAGCCTTTCCTTGTGAATTATTCAGATATTTGAGAGATTTCAGAAAAAAAAAAAACTGGTTGGATTATACTAGAATTTAAGAACAAGTTCAAAGCACAGCGAACACCTCTAGAAGCTGAAGTAGAATGCATTTTGAAACGAACAAATTATAGTTAAAATATATGTATATACACACTCATTGCATATCCCCCCCTCCCCCCAGAGTCTAATACAAATAAAGCATTTTGACTAATTACAAATAGTTTCTTTAAATCAACAAAGCAAATTACTTCAAGATTAACGTTAATGATCCAAACTTTAACTAAAAGCAACGCCAACTTTAAACATCTATCGTCGTCCTTGAATTTCACGGGGCCTTAAATGAAAAATAAGTTTTGCAAAAACCAAAACCTCTTTTATTGTGAAGTATGAATGAATCAAATATAAAAATGTGTCCACATCCATAACACGCAACAATTTGACACTATCAAAACTCTGCGACTCCGAATAATTTTCAACGACGCTACAGGTATTTTATCCAGACGGGTAATTTTTCCTTGATCGTAACATGCGTACAATGTTTGGTACAATTCTCTCCACGTCTTTAAGATTATACGCGGAACAACGATCTACCCATCGATCCTCACGCCTACTAGCTAAACTACGACTTAACCGGCATGTTTAATGTCAGTATTAAACTATGCGATTTTCATATTCGGATTCGACACCAATCACTGTCGCTTTCAAATTGTTCTTATGAACGCCCCTCCTAATTTTGTTGTTATTCTCCCTTTTTAACAGCAAATTTAAAGACGTAATCAGGTCAAATTATTTTCTTCCTTTCTCCTCGCTCTTTCAATAATTCTTCAACGTACTTTTTTTATGGTTGAATTTTGGTAATTAACGGCCTTGTCAGTAAGCATAACCAGATAAAGTAGGGAAAGTAATTATGCTGTAGGCAAGCAGTAATATTGAAATACACATTCTTGATGCTGCAAATCGGACGAGAGGCGATACTAACGCCCGTCATGCTGTCATTAGTTTCTACTTCTTGTGCATTAGCATAGTATTTTCAACACGGGAAAATAATTGTATTGTATTTTTTATGTGAAAGAGCAATAATGAAGGAGGAGAGTCCTTACAGTTCACACATTGAGCTTAACTTGTTGAAATGTTAGAAGTTAAGAGTTGGCTGATCTACTTGTATGCAATTCTAGCGCAATTATATCCGTTTTGAGAGGAAGCTACTTCCTTAATTTTGAGAGATCGTCAAATAAGAAGAAAATACTGTTATATGGGCAGTCTTGCAATTTTTATGGTTAAAAAGAGCTCGTAGCTTATAATCAAAACGTCTCGTTTCTTAAGCAGTGTTCCGCCGGTGTTGCCCATCAAATGTTGAAAACTTTTAGAAGATCATTTTTTCGTGTTGACAACATTTTCAACAGGCTCTGGGTAATGTAGACTACATTTCTGGGCAACAATGTTGACGGGCCTTATTGCCAACATTTGTAGTAAACATTTATTGCTCAACATTGTTTGTGAAAAAAAAATGTTGACAGTATTTGGTGTAAACGCGCCTTTACGCAGGTTGCATACTGGAGTCACCAACTATGTCGTTCGCTTCGACGATTTGTCATAACATGCTGGGTGTCAACTGTGTAATTAATATCTTTCGGACGAGGATTGAGAAAAGAGTAGTTAGACGGCATTTTTTTGTCTTGTGGCATAATATCGGATGGTTCATATGGTTATTATGTCTATATTAAAAACCGTTGACTTTATTTTTCATATATATGACACATCCGTAAGTTTTGAATTGGAAGGAAAATTTGCAAACCAGTAAGTATGTAAATATTTTTCTCTGCCAATTGTTACGCGTGATACATTCCTCTCATATGAAAATGTATTTCGCGAAATGATCAACTTTGGGAGCTTCTTTCATAACGAGAGAAATGAACTAATTATCAAGGTAAGATGTCTTATTCATTAGTAGATTTTGTCGTCAGTGTAATGAATATTGAACGATCAAGTTTTGCAGATAAGCTTTAGGTCATTGTCATGTTAGGACAACGCATGGAGCAGAGGAGGAAGGCTCCTCTAAGTTCAAGGTTACGGGGAACGTTCCAAGGTCCTTTATGCGTCTCTGGGAAAAGTTCTATATTACTTAGGAAGTCAACATGGATTCAATATTGATTGCAGTATTTAAAACATTATTAGCATTTGGCCAGACATTATGAGATTCTGATGTTAGCCTGTGTTTTAGTCATGTAAAAATGTTTTTCTTAACTTAAAAACTAAATAACGTAGGAAAGATGAAATTTCCTACTTAACTTGCTTGTTTCCTTCACATTTATTTGGATCAACTTAACATTTGGTAACGACAGTCTTTACAGCAACTGATGTGATCTACAATTGTAGAATAATCGTTGTGCAACCAATTATCCTCAAGTCTTGTCTGAATTTGTCATCACACTATTAAGAATAAACTTACACATTTTTTCCCCTCGGTGTTGAAGTCACCTCGAAGGACTTCGCAAGTTAAAATAAGTCGTAAATATGTAACAATTTCTATGGTTTCCTGGAACAATAAATGTTTCCATATACAAGCAGAGTTACCTTTCGTGGCTCAGTGTACACATTCTTCTGTCTCCTTTGTCAGCTGTTTATGTCAGTTCTGTATTGAGAAATGTTTCGCAATGACCACCGCACCTAAGTTTAGGTGGCGACTATTCCAGACATAAACGTTCACTTGTAAAGGAAAAATTGAAGGCAGCACACACGGACGTAAATTAATTTCCCAATTATCTGTTTCTCATTTTACTTTTTTCGCAACACCAAAATATCTGTAAGAAGGCTTCTCGTGTTTCCAATCGAGTGAGAATTGATTTAAGACTCGATGTTACACTGTCAAGTTCCCTCGCCACATTTTTGTGAATTGATGTTACCGGAGTTAGAAAAAATAATAACAATCCCGTTAGCATCAATTAACGGGAATGTAGTGCCTGAGCTTGTCACTGAAACGTGGTGGTATAAATCTATAAACGCTGGATTCAAAAATTGCTTGCAATCGCTTTCCTCAGAAAACATTGATATTTAACAAATGAAATAAATTACCGTATTTTTTTTCAGATTTAATTTATTCCCGCCTATGGATTGAATTATTTGCATCAGCCATTCGGAATGGTCGCAATCAGTATTTGTAAAGGGGACTCACCTGTGATATTAAACTCTAATTAATGAGTACTTAAATTTAACCAAAATTTTAAATTTTTTACAAGTTTTCAGTTCCTGGAAACACTTCAGTGTTAATGACTGTCGAAATCTGCAAATCCGAGGTTTATCTGGTAACGCTCAAAATAGGTTCCCTATAAGACAATCGTTTTCTATGACGCTAAGCCCAAAAATATTTCATTCTGAGTTTAATTTTTTTTATAATCGTGTTGAGGCATTTAGTAAAAATGTTATAGGTTATTCGATTGTCTATAATAGCGATCACTATGATGATTTCTGTGTTTTAGTTGTAGGCTACATAAGGGGTGTCCGCTGTGATGGTTGTCCCCTTTAATATAATAGGCAAGGGATGGAAAGGGGATCCGTAAGGTACGACAAGATAGCCAAGGGGAGACTAGGTGCTCTGGGCTTTATTAAGTATCGTACCCGGTATTGGCCTAAAAGTGATGCAGGTAAATCTAGAGAAATTTGCATCAGACAGGTCGGACTATTTGTACTTGTCTCACGCCCTTCCGATAACGGGAGTTGGGTTTGCTATGGGAACGTAGCATTCCCAACTCCATGATTCTACCGGATTTGGTCCAATGGAACAGTGAACAACTCTTACCGTATGACCATCGCCTGTGACCCCGGAACATACACTTATCAAATCTGGACTAGGTATTATGGGAACATTGTTTTAAAAGGGAAAAACACAAGGAGGAAGACATCTCTTTGGAACTTCGTTTTCTCCTCTTTTCTATTGTTTATTGGCTTGGCTAGCTATAAATACCGTTCACAAAACCATTAGGCCCAGACATATGTGATTTACTGCAGTTTTTTTAGACATAAAAACCACTGTGATGTTTTAGCCATAACAGTTTAGTGCACATTTCTAACTTCAAACCGTTAATTATACTGAAGGTCAAGCATTCCGAAACGTTTTTGATGTTTCGTATCTTCTGTCGTGAAGAGCTTTTGTCTTATCACAATTTCCACATCTCTGTGCTATTCGCAGAACTGCTTCAAAGACGTCCACGGAAATTGAATCTGTGGTTGCTCTTGCTATACCTCATTTCCGCCGAATGTTTATATTCGCAAAGATCACCTGTTAACTGCCGTTTTGTTCAACTCTCACAGAATATTTTAGTTATCTATTTTTGAACTGCCACAAACTGTTCGTCGCTGACTGCTTTGTGCGTCGCGTATAATCTACGTATGAATGTTCGTTCCTTATCAAATATCTGCATTCGATACTGTATCTACGCCAACGCAACCTTAAGTGTTAAGTTATATTCTAATGTCGGTTAAGTTCGTACGTTTACGGTCTACTCGCATATTATATTCTTATGTTACATGTTTTCTTATTGGTTTATTTCCGCTCATACAGAAAAAGAAAATCATTAAACATGTAATCGTTTTTTCTGCATTCTATGACAATCAAAGATTATATTTTTACCTTGTAATAATTTCATAGGTGTATTCAATATAAAATCATTTTCATTGTGGAACCCAGTACACTGGTGTGGAAATGTGAAGTACGAGGCATTTAAGAGTAACAATTACGTTTAGGGAAAATTAAAACATCGCTTCTAATCGTAAGAATCTAGTGATAGGTTTGAAGGTTCTCTTCATAAACATCACATCTTGTAGGCCACACGTAGTCGCAGATAATGGGACCCGCTACTGTAACTCGAAAACGTTATATTCTGGGTACTTCTCTTTAGAGTTGAAAATATTGGGCTATTGAGATATCTTTATTGTGAATGAAACCTCGCAGAACTTGTGGAACGTTTAGGAAATGCTAAATGCTACTAGGTATGTACTTCAATTGAGTTACATTTTCACTACCACAAATCCTAAACAGTCTCATCCATAGTATGAAGTGATCATATCCTTAGCGAAGTCCAAGGTGTATCAACTTTGCTCCAGTTAATATGTATCCCTTCCATACTTTTATAGGTCATAATTCTGCTTCTTCCATGGCGCTACAGTCCGTAGTGAACCTTGGCCTTTCCAACGAGCTTCTTCCATCCTTCACGATCATATGCTGTCTTCCTATTTCTACATACCAGCTTCCGTACATCCTCCTCCACTCCGTCCAACCATCTTCTTCGGGGTCTACCTCGTATTCTTTGTCCTCCTGGGGTTCCAAGTATTCCAGGTTCCTATTCGGAGATTAGTTTTCTTCTTTTTGTTTTCCATTCGTTGTCCAGGGTGCATGCTGTTTCGTTGTCTATTCATACGTCCTGCTTCAACTCTTTGGATTTTCGTAACTTTGGTCTTTTTACGGGAGGAGGGTGTTAACCTCAAACCCAACCCCCAACCTGGAGGGCCAGGGTATCCCAGTTAGTCTGGGTCATCACCTTTCACCTGTCCAGCTAGGAAGGCCCTACCAGTAGCTACGCTACCGCTGGCATAGCTCTCAGGATCACTTGACCACTCAAGCCCCACCACCACTTCAAGGTAGGGATACCATTGGTGGAGATAGGTCATAATTACTTTATAATTTAAATTTTTTGTTCGATACTTCTCGTAGTTGGTTTCTTCTGAATCATCTAACTCAATTCGGTTTGCCACGATTGAACTTTCTTACCATTAGGCGCCTATATAATAATGGTTACTTTCTGTTCGAAGGCGCATCCTGCTTCATTTCCTTTTGATCCAAAAAAAATTTCGATAGAGAAGAATCAGCAGGAAATCTTTAAAACAGAGATTTTAAAACTATTCGACACGCAAAATGAAGCGTGTTTGCACGTGAAACGGTTGTTTGTAGGTCATTATTTTGGAAATGTTGAGATATATTCCGATAATCTGATCATTAACAAAATTATCGGAGCTAATGTAAAATTAGGTCGACATTAAAGGCTGCTGATAGCCTACAGACCACCAGGATATTTGTCTCTCGACTGTGGTTAACCACGGAATGAAATTCTAGTACCAGTCTGCTCAATTATGCGGAAATGTAGATTTCAGGCGGTAAAAACGTTGGAGTAAATAAGTGGCACGTTTAGTGAACTGAACAGTCCTTGCGCCACACAAAAGTATATTTAATTCCTCAGAGGACTCATTGAGAAGATTTCGTTCGCGAAACTTATACCAGTCGCACATAGAGGAAAACCGGTCCCGAATATTTATACAAGGTATTTTCTTAATACTTATCTATAATGTTCATTTTTCTTAAGAAACCGTCAACGTATCTGTTAATTGGTCATATCTATTTATTGATACCTTATCGTTCATAGCTCTCAGCCGTGTGTCCTAATATTACCTATTTGATTATTTTTCAGTAGACAATGTAAATAGACAAAAATTGGTCGAATAATTTCCTCCTTGAGATTGTTTACAAATATCTAAGAAATGAAATGTTACCCCACGTTAACACAATTCTTAGAGTTAAGAGTAAAGATCGGGTCCTGTTTACACATAACTATTTTTTTTATCTTAAAATAATCAGTTTCGTTTCTTCTTTCACAAGCATTTATACTCTTTGATGATTGACGCAAGAATTATTTCACTGTCGTTTTTTGATCCGACCAGTTTTGCGCACTCTAAAACCATACAATGAATGAACTGGTATATTAAGATTGGTGGAGTTAAAATAGTTCCACTGTACCCTTACAGGTGGCATTTAATCATTATATTTTTTCTGACAGGTCCATTCCTGACGAAGCCATTGTTAAACCAATAGTTGTTTGTCAGCCATAGTATAGACTAAGGATAACTACTACTACATTACATCTTTGGACATAATTTTAGAGAACTTTTTACTGCCCTAACGATACAAAAGTCAATAGAAGCAATAGTGGTATCTGGGACGAAAAAATTAATTCCGCATATCCAAATCTGAGAACCCTAATTCAAAGTGTTCATTCACTGAAGTATGTTCACCGTACACTGATAAAACAATGTTCTTCCCTAATTTCGAAATTCTAAGAGAAACTTCAGAATTCCCGTTGAGTGTTACCTTCCTTTTCCTACTTTATGATTTGATTAACATTGTATCTGTTGGACTGTTAACCGATGAAGATTCTTATCTGAACGGTCAGTGACATGAAGGACCCATTCTCACTGGACGTTGAATGTCTTATCACAGCCGACAGTAGCCTCCACAAATGTTCACTAAACAATTGCACGGAAAGTGACTGGGATAAATTATGTAAGTGTTTTCATGTGTAATTCGCCACCCGCCAATTAGTGATACGTGCGTCACAATTTCATCAGCTTGATTTAAATTTTATTTTCCGACAGGGATTTTTCGGTGCCAAAGACAAAGACAGAATTGTTTCAGAGGCTGAGACATTCCGTGGCTACGAAAAACAAGCAAGCCGTCGCCCCGCCGGATCAATATCCGTCCTCCTCCCTGATTGCTCACCTACCAAGAGACGTGAACAGGCTCTCATTAAACCGGCATAGACGAACACACTTAAAAGCTTTTTGCTGTTATATTATTCGTAATTTTAACGTACAGGACGCATACCTCATTTGCTCCTGGATTAATATTACGTTTCACTGCCTGATTTTGAGGAGACAATGAGAGAGCTAAAGAGAAAATTAGATGCAATTAACGGAAGAAGAGGAAAGAGTTATAACCTACGTTTATGTTCAGTAAGTACGCAAACATTACATGTTTGTATCTACTTGTTTCAGCTCAGCACATGGAGGCTGCTTTCCGCGCATGAGCAATCTGCCTTCAAATTGTCTTTCCTGCTTTACGTAACTCATATCTCTGATTTTTTCCAATATTGTTATTTTCCCAAACCAGTTTCAGAACACACGAAGAGTCACAGTATTTCAAATACATCTTTCTCTCCCAGGCAACACCTACTTTCGGTCATAGTACGTCTGTAAAAATTTACGAGACAATAATTTTGAATTACATAATCGAACTACAATATCCGAAACAGTCAGGATCTGGACTTTTGTTCCTATTTTTACGCTGTGTGACACGTGACCCGAAGGAAATATGTACTTTGAAACGTTTCTGCCTTCTTCAACGGCAGATTCATTTCCATGAATCAGGGATAATTTTAATTCTGGCCAGCCATCGCCATCTACCACAATTAGTCTCGGTTTTTCAGTATATTCCATTAGAGTTATTAAAGTCAAAGGAGAGCGTGGACAAGATGGCTCTGTCAGGTTTGATAGATGGAATTACTGGTACGCGTACCATTTGAGTAGACAGCTGGACGAATGAAAAAATACTAGCTTGAAAAATGTGTAATTACATTTCTCAGAAGTTGCACGTTTTCACTGGACACAGTAATACCACTGTAATATTTAATTAAAAATTTGCAAAATTAAAAAGGAACATTTCTTTAGATGATGAAATAAATTGAATAAAAGACGCTTAGTTAAAACTAGACAAAATGGGATGTTTCTGAAACCTTAAACATAGAATCTTTCTTCAATGTCGCATTGTTCTTAATGGGTTAAACACAATTTTTAATTATAATTGCTAAGTTTTAGGTAGGCATTGAAAATTAATGACGTTTTCAATAGCTGGTTACCGGAACTGTTGTACGAGTAGTAATTCTTGTCACAACCTGACTATATTTTTAATATTCCTAGCTTAGATTATTCTTATATTTTAATAGTTGATCAAATAATTAGTGTACTATATCGGATTGAGGAAGCCAATGCTTCTAACGTCCTCCACGATTGATTATTTTTGCTATTTTATCCACATGCTATGTTGATTTTATGCAGTAATGCGACATCAGTTTACATGAAAAATTTGCATAGGCAGTCAAATGGTAGAAAACAAGTAAATGCTTTTTGTTCGAGTTTTCATATTTGCTTGTAATTTTTCTGGAAATTCATATTTTCTATAATTATTGCCTAAACCTTAACTTTTTTTTTAAAAAAAATATAATTCAAACTATTCATTTATACTGTAACTTGATTACGCATGAAATAGAGGAGTATAAAATTTCCTACATTTTATGTCCTAAAGGCCTTTCTGTTCGATCGAGCTTACAGCCGAGTGAGCAATGCAACATTTAAACGTAATAAATTAATTGGGGGGGGGGGGGGGGGAACGATATTTGAGCATTTTTTTAGAAAAAAATAACTTTGAAAGCACCCAGTTTTTGTGAACGTAGGAAATTTTACATGATAAAATTTACTACATTTTATGTACTTTGCGTTGTTTTGTCCTTGTCCGATCAATGGTTCACATACTACAGAGTATAAAAATTTGTGAGAGGCGGGTTCGTGACGTGTGACACGATGTCGATGAATTTAATTTGCGATCGTTCACTAGAAGGAGAAACTCTCCTATCAACGGTTAAAAGTTGTGGTATTCTATCCTTCTATGAGGTTAGTACAAAAAGAAAGGAAGGTAATTTTTTTAAAAAAAGGCAGACACGATCAGTAGACGAGCATGATGAATGCAGAAAAGAAAAACGGATAATTGTTGATTGCGTGAATAGGACAGAGGATTTCAACCTTTTGGTTCATTTTCCAACTAATTGTTTTTTGCATGAAGTGCGCAGAATTGAAATATGCAGCAGATGAGCGTAATAGTGTGTACTATAAATTCGACAAATGCGACTGAGAGACAGTTCTCAAGGCAGGAAAATCTCGTCATTATAAACGATCAATAATTCAGCGACAGAACCGCAAAACCCGTAAAGATCCGTGTGGCTAGCCAAAACTGGAACAATAGAAGAGTCGTGCAACATAGTTATGGAAACCCTGAAAACAACGCTGTAGATTACTAGTTCTATTTGGAAGAGTTGATGGAGCATAATTATTGATGTGAAGTTGTAATGGGGAAGACTCGACTAATTGAAAAAAAAAGAGAGCACCGATTGTTCTGAAGCGAAAAGGAAAAAAAACTTACGTAACGTAGATTTTCCCGGAGTAACTGCTAAATAAAATTTTCTCGGGAATCCAACCGAGTAACGACGTTTGCATGCCACAACGTCTCGATGGTTTCATGTGAAGATGATGTTGGTGCGTTTCGACGTTTGTCTTCCCACGCCCTTCCGATGACTAGAGAGGAGTTTGCTGTTGGGACGCAGCATTTTATTCTCCGTGCCTCTGCCAGTTTAGGAGGCAGCTGCCCTACTATTCCAATGGGAATATCTGACAACTCTTACCGTATGCTCAAGATGTACGATCCCGAAACAGGTCGAGGTGCCTCAGCTTGTGGGAACCTTAGGTCAAAAACGGTGATAGGAAAAGCCCTCTCCATAACTCCAGAAAGATTAATATGTCGTGGGTTCAATACCCTGTATTTAAGGACGAGCTGAAACGCAATCAAACTGAGAATGTTTTAATTATCCTCGGAAAAATATTCAAAACTATCTCAATAGACGCATAAAGATAACTTATGTTAAAGTATTCAGAACTCCTTTAGTCCCTCTAAATTTCTCATGAATAGAGTTTCACAGTAAATTAGTGATGCAGAAAATCGGAATCTTCAACTCGGTATACGATCTCTAATTTATATTTTCTTTCTGCTCCGCGTTACAATTTAGTACCATAAAGGCACGACTGGTCAACATAGGCCGTGAAGCCACAATTTGTAATGAAATATATAATTAGTCCTCCCATTTGTTCATTTGGGATTGTAAACTGATGTATTGGTATGATAGTGTCGATGACTTGGTTTGCTGTTTTTGATCATAAATTGTAATTTTATTCCAGTATTGCAAGTCTAAATAAGAGTTAATGTGAAAATAGCAGGGGACAAAGTTATACAATAGGTGAAGAATGAAAGTCGAAGTTCCAGAATTCTGTTTTGTTTCTGACCGCCGCTAGAGACATCGCGTGACTAAAACCTTTTAGGGAAGAGTCGTAAAGTTATTCTCCTTCAATATCCGAAGTAACAAGTGCTAAGTCTCTATCACAATATACAAAGTTGGCTTGAACTCTTCACTTTACGTTAGGCAGTTTACAGAATTGTGTCCTTTGGATCTTGACTAATATTTGTTGTCAGACCCAAGTAAACACAGATATTTTGAATTTGTTGATCATTACTGATTACTCTGTTACCAGTTCTCGACTTGAGGATTGTGTAACAGTGTTCAGCAATATACACGTTTGTAAGGAAAGTATATTACTAAACATCTTATTTCGGAATTCGAACTACTTTAATTTTTTTTTTAGATTGTCAACTATAATTTGCGGTTTGTCGCTCTTGTGTTTTTTAATCATTTGACATATGGAACAAATTTTCCAGAAATATTGTGTGGTATTTATATTATCACTTCATTTTGTCATTAGGCCATTTTAAAACAGGCGTATTAAATTTTTTATTTGAAGCAACGTTATCTCAATTATCATCTCTCTCTCTCTCTCTCTCTCTCTCTCTCTCTATATATATATATATATATATATATATATATATATATATAGTAATACTAATTAGAGACATGTAATGATTTTAATAATTGGATTGTTAGCGGTACCAATTCTTCAAGGACGACAATGGGTAGGATAGTTTTGTTGTGAGCCGCTAGCACTGTCTGAAGGCAGTTGGTCGGTTGTTGTGGTCGCGTGAGGAAATCAGAATCTGGGAGCAGAGAACGAACAGCGTGACCAGAGTATAAATTCAACCGAGAAAGTTACAATTTTTTTTAGAATCCAAGTATAAAGTTTGGACAGCGATTTACTTTGTGAAAAACTGCAAAGAGTAATCAAATATTTAGCGCCACATTAAGATTCCTACGCGTACTGAGATCATCATCATTTTCCACATAAAGAAAATGTGTAACAATATGTCTGACTAATGATCCGGAGGTGCAACAGATCCAGTTCCCGGAGGAAAATTCGATAACTACGACCGTGTGTTTGACAAGCAAGTGTAGAGTCAGTGTTTTATGGCCTATTAGCATAAATTGTGAGCCCGAGTCCAGGAATTGAGTCTGGTATCAGCCGAACATTTTGTAAGTAGAAACCAAGTTAATTAAGTTTGTAAACGATAGCTAAAGTTATTCGTCAGATTTCGTTCGTCTCGTTTTGGTTTTTTTAATTTCTTAATTTATAAATTCTATGATTGTTCTTTACTTATCAAGCCCAGGTAAACGACCCTGAAAGAAGAGTTATCAAATTTCTAAACATTGAAACTTTAAATGTATTAAAACTCGGAGAAAACGTTAGAAATTTCTTTTAAATAATAAATGGTATCATGATTGCCCAACATGGATACTATTGTGTTAGTGAATTTTAAATATGACAGTTTGAATTATTATGGAAAATTTAACGTATACCGTTTGTTTATTTACAGTTAAAAATGTCTGTAAATGATGTTAATTACAATAGTGAATACATATCTACAAAAATTTACCTGTTCGTCCAGATGAAAAATCATTGTAATAGCTCGTAATTCTGTCAAGTCAGTTTAAGCATCGTATTTATCTTAATTAACAATATCCATCATTATACAATAAACAATAAGTTATTAGACAGTAAATTAATATATTAATTATGTTGTAACACTACTATACTAAATTTTGTAATGCGTTATGACGTTTAATAAATTAATTTAAGTATAATTTAAATTTAACTGTAATTACTGGATTTATAGAAATTATAAAGTATAAGACTGATAGATGTGTTTTTGAGTTTGTGACCTGGTTTGTTAAGTTATGTAATCTAATGCTAATAGTGATAAAATTAAAATATATATAGATATTTAGAAATGATGACATAATTTAGGATTATATATTGTAATGAGACAAAAGTTTGAATTCTCCAAACATGTGTTTCAAATTAAATACAATTGAAGTATTTCAAGAGTCTTGTAAAAGACGAAGTCTGTATGGACGTGAGTGATAGTAGTCGAGCTAAGCGTCCGCGGAAATCGGACATAAATCATCTTTTATTTATTTATCTATCTATCTTCTAATAAATAAAATTGCCTGTATGTGTGGGTAATTTGTAATGTGTTTGTATGTATGTATGTTCCTAATACAATTCTATACCCGTCGAGAATATTGGACCAAAATTTTGTTCACGTGTTCATTGCGACCAGGAAACACGCCGTGGGTGTAATACACTTTTACTTCACATGCTCAAACGACAGTAGTTTCGTAGTATTTCTACCGATGTTTTCTGTGTATAATTTCATCTTATTTCGGCGTGGGAGGGAGCTTCCGTAGGGGTGGGGGTGAAGGGACCTTACAAGAAAATAACGTGAATACACCTGAGAATGGAGTCTAATCCGGGATTATGGATGTCGCTGAGATTAATTATGACATTCCACTTGCTGTTTGAACAGCCGAAGCGGGGTACGAGGATAGAAATTTTGAAACATCTTAAAACGGCCGATATTTACGCCGTGTAATATTTTTTGGGTTCAGTGAAATTGATAGGGTTTCTGCCCATAATGATTGTGTATAATTTCAACCTCTTTCGGCATAGGAGGGGAGTACCCTTAGGACTGGTTGTGGAGGGTCATTCCATAAAAATAACGTGTAAATTAAAGAGATTAGAGTCATATCCGAGGTTCTGGATGTCGCTGAGTTTAATTATGACACTCAGCTAGTTAAAATAAAAAAATTTTAATAATAAAATAAAATGATTTTAATCTACAATCCTGTACTCCACACACAATTATAGAGCCCTTTTCCTCAATCAAATTTCCATTCTTCTTGAAAATGGTCTTACACTTCGCTCTTCTGCTTTCAAGTTTTTTTTTATCTCTGATATAGACTTCTTTCTCCATGTGTACTCTTTCTATTAATAATTAGTTTTCAGATGGGTTGCATAATGGAAAACATGTCATTCAAATTTTCTTAGATTGCATTGCAATATTCGATTTATCTGCCCAACTAATTCTCACACGCCGGGAAAATTGCCTGTTATAGTTATTTTTCTAATTATTTAACATTCGGTGTTCTACCGAGTACTATGAACGGGATATTGTTGTACAAAATTTTAATGAAAGATTTATAGAAGGGAATATTTATTATATACAATACTGACTGTTAGTTGAACAAAAACTATCCGTGATTCATGTATTGAGTGGTTTTAGAATTTTGTACTTATGCGTGACTGTATTGCATACACTCACTGTAAGAAGAAAAATGCCCTCTGCTATTTGTTCAGGTAACGCAGCCGAAACGGCTTGGAGGGATATTAAATATCTTGTCGAAAACGACCTTCTACGAAATAGAGCAAAGGAACAAAAAATACGAGTGGCAAATTATTTTATCGTTGATAAATGACTAATTATTATTAGCCTTTTCGTCAGTATATAAAAGTTTTAATGATATAATCAGTAATATATACAGAAGTGTGAAAAATTGTTTGCTATTTATTTAAAAATAGATACAGCAGTTTAGTCATGCAGTTTGTTTTTTTCTTTGTACTCATAGTGCTCCCATTATTTTTTTAAAAAACCTTTAGGCCTCGTTTCTTTTGTGTTATAATTTTTTGCCATTAGTCTAGTAACTGTTTCCCGTAAACCATTGATTCCTAAAGTGGTCTATATCGATCCCTTGGGGTCGATTCCGAACTGCAAGGCATCCATGTGAGCGAAAACAACAATTGGCACTTTACTAGTTGTAAATGGGAGTCCATGAGAATGGATCCCATCTAAGCAGGTCGTGACTAAAATATGGCTTCCATAAACGAGATAGTACCTATGTACTGTATTTTTATATGATTACAATCAATCCTGTGATATTCATGTATACATGTTTTGTTAAAACAGATTGTTTATCCAAAGATTATTTTACATCTGCAAAATTCCCTTAATTTCTGGTTCGAAACTTACGCTTCGTTTGACCGATATAGGAGGCTGTGTAATATATACACACTCAAGTTTTATAAATTCAAAAGAATTTGTCAGTGAATTGAGATACAACTGTGCCATCCATCGACAACATTTATTAGCTATAAATCTGAGTGGTAGATTCAATTAATCTCTTCAATTTGTCATTAACGCAGTAAACAAAATTCGTAGTAACGCGTTGAATACTAGGTTATTTGCGCAGCTGTACGAAGAAAATGAGGAGAACTTTCATCGATTACTCCTTCACATTGAAATTCACTGGCCGTCAAAAGGCTTTTGTTTGGCAAGATTTTATTCACTTTATGAGACTATTTTAGAGTTTTTTTGTTGATAAAGATCCAATTTTAAACTAAAATTTACCAGGCGTTGCTTATTTAACAGATTTGTTCACTAAATTTTACGAGGTTAACTTTAAGTTACAAGATAAGTCTAAATTTGATAAAAAGCAAAGTCCATCATTTCATATTTTCTTGTCAGAATTCAGCTAATGATGCAATCGTTGGACGGCGCGAATTTTTTCATTTTTTTCACAGACAAACTGCCAGGTTGATGATGTTCAAACATACGTTTAACATTTTAATATGCACAAAGATTGAAGAATATAGAATAGAGCAGTAATGCGGATAAACCGCGTATGGATAATTGAGAGTCTGCTGTACAATTAATAGAAAAAAGGTAATCAAAGTAAACTGTCAAGGTGAAGATAAATTGTTCGTAACACAAAAGAAACTAAGTACTTCAGGTTCTTAAAACGAACACAGGAAATTTACACCCCTTTAAGAAGTCAAAATCTTTTGCATCCCTATGTATATGCCAATCAAATCAATATCGTTTTATTCAAAGTCATGGATTATCGCCAGTACCCGTACCTTCTTATTGCCTAAGTACTTCCCGTCAACACAATTATTCATTCCATCCCACTAAGATACATCACAACGCTACAAATAAGCCCAATGAATCACATGGAACTGAATTGCAAAACCACCAGCAGCTCTCTTACCGTCGTCAAACTCCATCCAACAAGTATAATTAAATCTGTTCTAAATGTGCACTTTGTAATTGTTTACCAAATTTTTATTCTCCACGTACTTTTTGTGTACTTCACCTAATATAAATACTCTGAATTGAAACTTTTTTTAATAATAATGCCTCGTTTTAAACTTTCGTCAAAGTTATGACTAGTTTTTCTTCAGGTGAAATAATATCCCTAACTGCCTGAGAACTTGGTGCAAAAAAATTATATTAATTCATCGAAACTGGTAGCAGACATTCTAAAACTGATCGCGTCACAATACTGCAATTACGAGTACAGTGTTACGAACATACCATGAGATAACATGCCCCGTAAAATAGGATGAACCGAGTACTGTGTCATTGTTTCCGCTGTTTACAACGATTTTAGAGAACCTAAAGACCTCCAATTTCTTTAAGTTTCATGGCTGAAATAAAGTGAGAACTTATCACGTCAAATTCTGGAAATCCAGCAGTGTCTGATTTTGTTCCGGCCGTGAACTGTGACTAAAAACGTGGCCACTGACTGTATGATATATTTAATATAATTCATACAATGTACTTATTATCCTAATGGACAGATTGTATGTAAAATGGAGTTAAAAAAATGTGTGAAGGGAGCAACGTCAATTGGAAAGAAGTTAAGTTGTGTTTCATAGTGTCTGTTTGTACATTAATTGCTTTATGTTTGATTTATTGTGAAGCATCTAAATATAAATCTGGAATTATTCCCGACAATCATCTATACAATAATTCAAAGAACGAAATTCGCGTCACCCCAATTTGGCGGCCTATAGGATTGGGTTTTGTTCCATTTGCGGTCGCTTGAAAATCAGTCAATGAATCTAGCTTTGGGATTAGAAACGGACGTATTCCCGACATATTATTTACATATTGCACTTTTAACAAGCTTTTAAATATTTTATTTTAAAATATTTAGTATATTCAATTCGACGCAGAATTCCCAGAAAAATGTTACTTAAGAATCTATAATTTTCTGACACTGTGTCTGTACTGGTCAGAAGCACTCCCCAGCATAGAGACAAAGTTCATGGGTCGCAAAGACGTCCAACCAATCCGACGATGGTTATAAGTAAGGAATATATGAAAATGACTTCTCGTTAATGATGGCGTGTCAAATATAATATTAATTTTCACTCGTACCAAAGGAATGGTGTTAAGAAACAAAAATGTATTTTCTTGGATGGGACTTACAAAATCTGCAGCAAACAATTTGCACAACTATATGCAATTCATGCAGATTTACGTAGCACAAAAAATGTTGTAAGGGTTGTGACTGTCTTTCTTCTAAATAAGAAGACTGCATTTTACGTTTGTTTCAAGTACTACTGCGCGAATGGAGCCCTGAAACTGATAACTCAGATTTTGAGGCATCCACCATCTCTGCATTAAATGGGGCGGTCCTTTGGTCAGTGTGCGTGGATGCTATTTTCATTTCAAGCAATGTGTTTCGGGAAACGTTCAGTACGTCGGAATGACGACACGAAGACGTTAGACTGAACGTCCAACCAAATGTGCTTTTCTAAAGCTTAAAGATGTCGAAGACATCGACGGACAAGCTCCAGAAGACTCTGCGAATTTTGTTGAATACTTTGTTGAACAATGGTTATATAATCCATTAGTTTCACAAATTTGATTTAACTGCTACGGTAGACGCTAAAGAAAAAACTATGTCTTAGAAGCATAGAATCATAAATTGAATGGCTAAGTTGGAAGACGAAGCCCGAGATAGTCGATCTCATTAATATTTTTAAATGTGTAGCGGAAAATTCTAGTCAAAAAATGTTAAGCATGGAATTGAATTTAGGAGTTAGATGAAACAAGATATACATTTAGATAGGAAAATTTCTGGAATTACTGTGACTGTGACGTATGACGAAGCTCTGAAGTTGGAAAGAGTTTAAGGTGAATATGTTATTTACTGTAATTAGATCAAATAAGAAATGTTTTATGTACTAACATTGGTCTAAATAAAAAAAGTTAAAATACGCTACATAGCTAGAAATTATATTTTAATGTTAAAAGTTTGCTTTTTAGACCTACTTAAGCACATTTAGTTCGGTATTTTGTTTTTATAAACTCTATGATTTATTACATATCAATTTCACTTATTACTTATTTATTGTACAATACAAGAATACAAAATCTCTCTTACCGTGATTTACATTGATTGTAATATATTTCATTTTATTTACAGAACATTTTCGGCTATATTTTTCTTTTCTCTAAAATTATTAAAATTAGTAAAATTGTTAATTTAAATGTATTAAAATTGATTATGATGATATAATCTGTTGATGTATTGAATCAAGCCTGATTTTTTTACTTTATGATAAACGTGTGAAGGACGAAAGGAAATATGACGGGCGGAGGCTAAATGATGATAATAATAATAAATAGTTTATTTTTGTTTTATTTAACTAGTTTATCTAATTCAGGAGATATATTGGAAGTAGCTGTTCTCAAGATGCCTTCTGTAAATTATGTGCATATTTTAAATTTGTATATACTGTATTATATTTAACCAACAAATAATACTTGGTTAAAAGTTTTGTAAAATAAAAAAGATGTCTTCTAACTATCATCACTAAAACAATGAGCATTTCTTGTAATTGTTAATGTTCATAAACTAATAGTTTTTAGTGCAACTGCGTAAAGATTCTTGTACTTCTCACGGTCCAGATTTTTGTAGAAATTCTGGTGGAAAATATCTTTCCATAGAGCTGTCTGCTTTAATTCCAATGTCGCTTTTAAAATGAGTAGTACAATACTGCCACGTGCTCTGTAGGCAGATTACGAGTGACTTCTTTCAGTTAGTGATCAGTAAGTTATGTTGATTGTGAATACATACTCGCGGGTCCACTTTGTATTTATAATATTATAAATTTTCACCGAAGTCTTCGTGGGCCTTATGTTGTGCAGGCCTGTGTTAAATAATACAATGTATTATACACTTTGGAGAGAATGCCATTAAAATAAAAATTATATTATACAAACCTATTAATTAATTAAATAGTCAATGTCAGGAATTCACGTATTATATTCTCAATATAATTTATTTAAAAATCCATTCTATAATGGGCGTTAATAATATAACAGTAGAAGTTTATGAAATATAAAATATTTACATTTTAATGTTTTCACAACTAATGTATCAGAAAAGCTAACTCGGAAAAAACCCACTGTTAATACATTGCGCTCAAATTTAATAAAGTATAGAATATTTGTTATCATTTTTCTTGTAACGCTGCGTATAATTTATATATATTAAATATTTTAAAACAAAATGTGAAATAAAGTAATTCGAAGTTTAATAGACAGAAGTCCACTAGGTAATTAATGACGCGTGACTACGGGACGGACACACACTGCCTGGGGGTGACCGCATATAGTCCGTATCACAAATGACACTGACCACATATGAGGTGACACCATAAGATTCGCCAGTAACTCGAGTACGAGACTGTTGGTTACCTAAGATGTCCTGGCTTTGATTCAGTAAATGAAGGGTTGTATCAATAAATTCATCAAAGGATTGAATTACTTATTAACATTAGATACAATGTTGACAAATAATATCCTCTAGCTGAGCCGGAAGCTCTTTAAAATGTTGTGCATTGTTTTACAAACATACATTGTCACTAATATATATATATATATATATATATATATATATATATATATATATATATATTGTAATGCATTGAGGGAATGCATTGTTTCGGAACAACGCACATGTTGTAAGGAAGATGCAAGTGCAAAGTAATTACGGATCCTGTCTCGATGTGACAAGACAGAGCGGCAAGACATTTGTTTCGGATGAATGGTCTTGGCCGACACAGGAAGTTGGAATGTGTACTTAGGAGGTATCGGTTTAAGGCAGGCTATTGTTTCTGATTAATGGCCTGACAAGTGGCGTATTTACTTACGATTTGTAAGGAGGGGTCAGCGCAAGTCTTGTGAGGATGAGACGACAAGTCCAGAGTAATTGAGGGTAGGATACAAGTGCAAAGTAATTACGGGTCCTGTCTCGATGTGACATGACGGAGGGGCTGTCTATAAAGTGTGTGTTTAATTAACGAGCCAAATGTTCCTGAGAAATCGTGAGTTGAAATTTATGGTATTAACATGTGTAAACGTAATTAAAAGATACAGTCAGATATCGTTCTCTTCTTGTGTTAATAAAATAAACTCTTGTAAATTTAGAAGCAATCTGTAGAATAAGTTCGTTCATAAGTTTCGTCAATGCCTAGACGATTAAATACTTCTGTTTAATTTAAAGATAAATGTTGGGTTCTTTGATTATTTAAGTGTTCTGTCCGTTATCAAACCCAGTAAAGACCATGAGAGAGAGATATGTTTTTTTTAATTGTATGATGTTTCAAGAATTTGCAAATAAATGTTGTTTGTTTTAAAGTCTATAATTTTTTATTCAAAACCCATCAAATTAAATTGTCGCCTTTTGTTTATTACATTTTGGCTACCACAACGTGGGGCGAATTAAGAAGGAGTCTTCTTTTTAATTATTACAATATATATATATATATATATATATATATATATATATATATTGTAATAAACAAATAAGAGACTCCTATCTTTGTCCACCGTTGTGGTAGCCAAAATGTAATAACCACAAAAAGCGTCGAAATAAAAAGGATAATTTTTATGAACAACAAATAAATTTATTAACATGAAATGAAATTTACATTTGAATTTAACATTTTACCATTATAATATGAAACTTTTGCTGTCCTGGGTCTCTACTGGGTTTGACAACGGACAGAATCAAACTATTAAAAAGACCCAACATTTATGTTTTTAAATTTAACAGAAGTATCTACTAAATTTATTTATAAACTTAACCTATAGCTTGCTTCTAACTTTATTATCAAAGAAGGGAACGAGATCTGACTGGTATCCTTTAATAACGTTTACATTAGTTAATATTGTACATTCCAACTTACTGTTACTCAGGTCTTCTTCGACTCGTTCTTTAGACACACACTTTATAGCCCTGACATTCACTCACTGACTCTAACACAATATCACTGGTTCGCCGATATCTGGTTCTCCATATACAGCGAAATATTCCAGGTGTTCGTTGTGCCACTCCTTGACGTCGTTTGCTGCACGCAGGTCGCCTACCATCGAAGACAGGTCAAATTCTCGTACTCATACAGATAGAGCTTCTGTATGTTAAAAATGTTCATAGCTGTTTTAGTTTTGCTGACTGTCTCTATCTCCTCTCCCACGCTAATTGCCAACTGTCAACTTCGCTGCGTCCTCCGTCTCTCTCCCGTGCTAACTGCCAACTGTCCAACTCTTCGCTGCGTCCTCCGTCTTTCTCCCGTGCTAACTGCCAACTGTCTCCTCTCCCACGCTAATTCCAACTGTTTCTTCGATGCGTTAACTCCAACTGTTTTTTTCGATGCATTAACTCCAACTCTTCGTACAATAGGCGATTCCCCTATATATATATACCCCTAGCCCCCCTTGTTTTTCACTTGTTGCTAAGTTTCGTTGCAACGGCGCGGTGACAGAATCCCATTACTCTAATTTTCGTTCCGGCCACTGGAGTCCTTCCGCCCTCCGAACCCCGATAATCGTGACAGATCCAATTTGTCTTTGGACCTCTCCGCTCACAAATGCGCGATACTAATTTCTCCAAATCCTAGGTCAACAAGTGCCTGGACCCTCATCATCCCAAGCAATTGCTCTATTATACACGCTCGCATCTGCTGTACCTCGCCCCCCGCAATTACTCAGGACTTGTCAGCTGCTCTCTTTGGTCCGACTCGCACAAAATCTTTTCTTGCAAGTCCCAAGCACTTGTCAGGTCATTCGTTAGAGACAAAAGCCTGCTCTAACATAGCCCCTTTTGGAACATCTGCTCGCCCACGTTCTGCCCTACGAATTCTTCTCGCCGTTTCCTAAATCAATATGCTACTGGAGTCCTTCCGCCCTCCTTAGACCTAATTGTCGCATCGTCACACTCTGTCTATAAATCACGGCTTCCTCTCTGCCGCTCACCAGCACTCATCGCAAACTAATGTCTTACCGCTCCGTCTTGTCACCTCGTGACAGGACCCGCGGTCCCTTTTCCCTCGCATTCTCTTCACAACACGTGCGCTGCCTTCAATCCAATGCATTATATTATATGCATTACAATATATATATACTTCTTCTTTAAACTAATTACCAGAAGTTTTATTAAGTTAATCGTGCTGTTTGACAAAATGATATGTTGTTTCACTACATTTAGCCAATTCCTTGAAGATGAACACTTACCATTTCAAAACAATTACTAGTCTACGATTTATTGGGAGATTCAATCACGTTGCAACGTCGGTGGAACTCATCGATGGTGTTGGAGTTGTTATTCACTCATCATTTGGAGTTTAGCTGGTTGTGGGAGGTTCAGTCTGGAGTAGGTCGTTGGGATCGTGGACACAAACACTGACGCACTATTCCGATATCTAGTCCCCAGCTTCTGTCTCACAGAGAACAAAAAGAGCTGGTCCGGGTTTATATACAGAAAAAGTATCATCGGCCTTTGCAACGAAGGTGAAATGATTACAAATTAACAAACGTCTCTTTCTAAATGACCTGTTTGATAGAATGAAATATTTACATTATTATTTATAACAAAAAAATCTTGAGGACTTTTGCACTGTGCTATATATATAAAATACTATACGTTTTACATAATACTATATAACATAATTTCAGGATTAAATGTTCTAAGGATCAATCCATACGAAATCTACAAAAAAATTGTTGTTGCAATATTTTACTTTATCACATGGATGTACTATTTATGTACGTGTCTGCGAGTACAATTTTTTTTTTTTACAAATTTATTATTACTACTTTGGATTTTAGCGGGCATTTTGTAAATGAGGGTTTGGCCGGTTTAGGCGGTTTCAGAAGTTAGCGATTTAAATATATTTTTTGTTTATTGAGATATCAATAAAAACCATCTTCTTCTCAATAAAACCATCTATAAAACGCAATAATAAAATTTTGTGTGATAATTACCATGAACTAGAAGGCCATTTTGCGAAAATTTCAGATTTTTTTTATTCAGTCCTTTATGTGATATACCCGTTTGTAACTCCGTAATTTTGGACAAACTGTGATATTTGAAGGCCTGTAAAACCGAAAGGAAGCATATAAATATTGTCAAATATTTTTAAGTCTTGCCTCTATTCTATTTTTAAGGGGGACAAATATTAAAGTTGTGTTGTAATACCTTCTTTGGGAAAAAATCCTAAATTATGCATTTTTTTATAATTGAAACACATTTTTCTAGTCAAGTTTTAGGTTACTTCCTCACAACTTAACACATTTTTGGTCCAAACATGATTTGTAGATGGTTTTATTGAGAATAAGATGGTTTTTATTCCAAGGTTATATCTCAATAAATAAAAAAGTTATTCAACTTATCGCTAACCTGTGAAAACGCCAAAAACGGCCTACCCTCAAACAAAATGCCGCTAAAATCCAAAGTAGTAATAATAAAATAGTAAACAAAAAATAGTTTTGTACTCCCAAATACATACATAAACAGAAAATGTACTATCAAATATATAAAAATATGTGTGAGCAACACCCATTGGTTGATTTCGTAAGGATTGACCCCTGAATTAGTAAAAACTAAATTAAATTTGAACTAGATAACATCATTTAATCAAATGTTAATAATTCAAACTTTTTCTTATCAGTCTGCAAGGAAAAATCTTCAAAGTTATTAAATTAGTTCAGGCAGTTAGCACAATTTGTCTATCATTTTTTTTAACTTGAACCTGTATTAGTTAAATTATATTTTCCTCACGGCTGAACAGTCGTTACTAATGGATCTACGTACATTATTAAAGAAGTTGTAATATTCTAGTGGGTTATGATGTCTTTTTTTACAAATACGCATGAACACTGATTGCTTTCTTGAATATTACTTTATAATTAGCCGCCATTTAATTTTCAAATGTTCTTTTCTCGGTTAAATGTGTTAACTTTTGACGATGGTTTTTCATTAAAGGACTAAGAATGAAACAAATATCAATATAAATAAGTAGCTCTGTTATTTCCAGACTGTAAAACCGAGATGGCGTGCTCGTGTCGTGCAAGCATGATGGCGAACTGCCCTCAACTCTACTTATTTATATTTCTTGTGGACGAACTAGATGTTCGTGACTTAGCGAAACAGACAAGTTGATTAGGAACTCATGTAGGTCTTCCAGAGTCTTGGCAGGACGCACTACGCTCAACAACGCACGATCAATTTTGAAATATGTAGACCACACTCAGGTGCGAAATATTTGAGTAGAATATTGCAAATTCACACAACAAGAAAAACTCGAAATCAAGCTAGGAAATGTGGAAATATATATTTAGTCTAAAACCGATCTGCTTCATTTCCAATAGTTGTAGTCTCTGACACAGCAACAAAAGTTTGAGTGAATCATTGTTCGACTTATCAATATAATTTATTAATCTCGTAGAGAAGTTTAATTAGTAGAGAAGTTGTGCTGACGATATATTTTATCTTAGAAGATTCAAAGTGTTACATTGTTGTTTCTGGTGACGTGATAAGACATTTAAATGAAAATACAGATAAACAGAACGACAAATTCCAATTCCCAAAAAATTGAGATTTATTTATGTCAAATTCTAATCTTTGTTCGTCCACAAAATATATTATATCTCGATGTCAACAACGAAATATAAAATCGTACAATTTCGTGAATATACTTTTATCTTTTCCAGAATAATACTTATGTATTTGCTATATTTAATTTTTGTGGTAACTTTTCTTCTTCTTCTCCTAATAAATAAAGCAGTGTGTATGTATGTATGTTACTTAGTTCCTTATACAAATCTACACCGGTGGAGTAAAATTCACCAAATTTCGTACACGTGTTCTTTACGACCAGGAAATAAATACTATCTGGGTGAGACGCGTCGGCCACCCACAGGAGCGCGGGTGGACGGGAGTAGAAATATTTAAACATGCTAAAACAGCCGATATTTGAGTCGGATAAATATTTTTAGGGGTCAAATATATTGATAGTATTTCTGCCGATGTTATCTGAGTATAATTTCAACCCCTTACAGCATGAAAAGGAGTACCGTTAGGGGAAGGGGGCGTTACAAGAAAATAACGCGAATACAACCGAGATTGGAGTCAAATCCAGAGTAATGGATGTCGATGACTTTAATTACGATATTAAATTGGCCATTTAACCCCCATGGGTGGCGGTGTTTGGGGGCGGAATTTTTTAAACGTGTTAAAAGGTCGATATTTGCTTTTAATAATTATATTTTTTGAATTAATTAGATTGATAGTATTTCTACGACTTTGTTTGTTTATAATTTTAACCCCTTTCGGTATGGGAGGGGAGCACGGATAAATAGCACGGGGTGGAATGGAGTTACAAGAAAATAACGAGAGAACAACAGAGATTCGAGACAAATCGGAGTTTTGGATGTCACTGAATTTATTTATGACTACCTGGATAGCGCGCGGTGGTGGGCGGAGGTGGGAGGGCTGGTCGGACGTGGACGAGGGTATAAATGTTCAAAAAATTTAACAAATTGAATTTTTCCTTCGAATTAATATTTTGAGGGGTCCATGAGACTCGTAATATTTTAAAATATATTCCGTGTATGATTACAACCCTTATCAGCTTGGGAGGAGAGAACCATGAAGGGTAGGGTGGAGTTACATTACATAAAAATAACGAAAAAATTCGAGATTGGTGTCGAATATGGTATTATGGATGTAGCTGAGATTAATTATTACATTAAATTTGCAGTTTAACCCCCACGGGTGGGCCTGAACGGGGGTGGAAATTTTCAAACATGTTGATCGGCCGATATTTGCGTCCAATAAATATTTTTGGGTGTCATTTAAATTCATATTTCGGTAGATATTCTCTATATAATTTCAACCCCTATCGGCATGCAGGGGAGCACGCTTAGAGGTGGTGTTTGGTGGAGCGTTACATGAAAATAAGGTGAATAGACAGAGACTCGTGTTAATTCTGGGTTTATGGATGTCGCTGAGTTTTATTGTAACAAACTGAGTAATGCTCGGGTTTGGGCGGGGGTAGAAATTTTCAAAAAATGTAACCGGCCGATAACATATTTAGAGATAAGGGTCGAGTTGGGTTACATAAGAATAACTAAAAAATCGGGGATTATGGATAATTGACATCTCGGGCAAAGCCCGCACCCAGCTAGTACGACAATAAAGTAGACGTTTATCAGAAATAAAATGAATTGTTATTGTTAATTTGGTAATTTTATATCGGGTCTTGTTTGTTGATCAATCTTAATTTATTGTGAAGTTATTTTGTTTACTTTCAGAACAAGACTGTACATAGAAATAACAGTATCACAGTTGTACTACGATCTACCTCCAAACTCTTGCATCAAAAAGTGTTAATGATATGTATTAAGGACAAGTATAAAAGTTAAATTGTTAATGTGATGAAATAAAAAACTATGCTCGTTTGTGGCCAGCTAGTCTGTCTTCAGGTTTTAACAACAAATTAATAAATGCGTGTAACTACACTGACAGTGAAAATCAGAAAGCTTAGTATCGCCATTTATATGGTTGAAATTAGTGTCTCTCTTTCATTAGCTTTCGTTTCCATAAATACATTTTAGTCTAAGATCCCAATTAAATCGACCTACCCTCACTTGCTGTTCAATGACAAATATACTTTATAAAATATAATTAATTAATTAATTAATCAATCGCGCATTGGTTGCCTAATAATATCCTGGCCAGGCTATCCTTAATTAAAAATTATTTAATTTTTTTAACTCTTCCCATATATCATCTCAAAAAAATTTCTATCAATTATCCCACGTTTCATATTGAAGTACTGCACTTTGAAATGTAACTTTTCATTCAACTACTTCCATCTAGTAAAGTTTGAAACTATACACATTAAGACTACACGATGTCAATAATATTTTGGCATTGTAATAATGTTATTACAAATGTTTGAATGATTTTGGCGAACTAAAAAATGTACTGATGTGTATTTTACCAGACATACTCCATAGTTTTCGGTTCTAAAAGTAACTTTCGAATATTTCGCCTTTTCTGCTTACAAGTTCAGTGTAATGGAAGAGAAACACACGATATGTCGGAAAATAAATAAGTTTGCTAGATTTTAATCTGGTGTTTCATGATCAAGTCTAAATTGTTGGTACAATACTGTCATTTATAGTGGGAGTAGTCAATATTTTATTGCAGCACTGCGCCACAACATTATAGGTCAAGGTTTACGGTACGTGTGAACGAATTTATGTTGTCAGTATTGCAAAACTTAAGTTTTCCAATTTTTTTATTATTATTTTCGGAAAGGGCCCCGTCAAGGAAATGATAGTTTTTGTACGTCATTTCTTAAAATGTTTTATTCGTGGATTTTGATTTGAGTTCCTAATTGTCGCTGCTTACTGAGTGTCGTGATGAAGGTGGGCGGTTTGAGGCCCAATGGACTTGAAACAATCGACCGCGCTACGTGAATTAATAAGAACGTTTACTCACGCCAGCTACTAATTATGTACACTTCATCTTCATTCGAAAACTAGGGAAAGATATACTTGCTAAACATTTCTTTACAAGTTTGTATCCAATATACTACTGTCAATCGTCCCCAAACACCTCAAGCCAAATTTTTTCTCGTACTCCCTTATTACAAAGTTCTACATCACAAATTTGTCCAAATATTCAAAGAATATCAAATATCCGTCATTTACAGATCAACTAATACCCTTTTATGCTTGATTAAAAACCACAAGGATCCTCTTGACACCTACAGCAAACGTTGTGTTGTTTACAAAATCACTTGCTCTAATTGTAATTCCTCATACATAGGACAAACAAAACGTTCCCTTAATACACATATCAAAGAACACATATCTAATATCAAACTTCCTATTGATAATCAATCTATAGTATCCAAACATACCATCAATTTTAAACATGCTAAGATTTTAGACACTGACACCAGGTACAATTCCAGGCTTATTTCAGAGATGCTTCACATTAAATCCAACATCACAGCTATTAATGTACAGACACTATTAAACTCAATAATTCCTATGATCACTTATTATTTCGCTAAACCTTCTGTTTTCCCATTGTCTTTGCTCCCTTATTGTTACGCTAACCCTTCGGCTCTCCCATTGTCGTTGCGTTTTCTTCGCTTTTGAGTGTTGTCAACTGACAAGTGCAGTTGTGTTTCTCTAGGCTCTTCTTAGCACCTGACGAAAGGAACAAGGATCCCAGAAACGTTGTGTGGTATTTATATTATTACCCTTTTTGTCTGAATTGTCTATCTTTCTTATTCAAAGCCACATTGATAACCCTCAAGTAACATGTTTCAAAAAAATTATTTTGTCATTACTAATGAATATTTAAGGCTTGTATATGTATGCTTCAATTGTCTTGTTCCAGCATGGGCTGAAGTTGGCTGTTTCAGTTGTTACAACTTAATAACACTTAAAGCACACATATCGGGGACATACGAGAGTTGTTACGGAAAGTGATCATCAGTCTGAGACACAAAACGCAACACATTTTTTACCAATTTTTATTTTCCAAACAGAACACAGTTACACCAATTGATTTAGTATACAGTTTTAACGGTTCTTTATATCTTCAGAACGAAACAATTTCTCTAGCTCTGAAAAATAGACGTCCGAAGGAAATATTTCTCCAGCAAGCCATTTATTTAAAGTTTGGAGCCGGAAATAATCGCAGGAGCTAAATGTGGACGATATTGTGCAAGTAGTAGTTTAGCAGCAACAATGGAAGAATTGACCATTATCGTTGTGAAGCAGAAGAAATCTTAATTATGACATTTTCCGCCTTTTCCACCTACTTGTACACTTCATTCACTGGTATTAAACATCGCTAAAATATATTAACAGTGCTGAGAAATATTAGGAAAATTTAAGGTAATTATACGATATTTTCCAGTTTTGAAAATACGACAGAAATATTGTATTTCGTTTTATATAGAATCGGTTATCTGGATCGTGTGGACAACGAAAGTTTCTTGGGTAGTCTTGTCATAAGCGACTGGAATAATGCCTCAAATCGAGAAATAAAATATTTATCTGACATTACCTTGGCATTGTCTATTTTTTTTTATCTTCTTTTCAAGTAAAAATTTCCTTCATTTGGTCGAAATGATTAAGTATAGAATATTTTATTTTGGAAGACAGCGTTATAAGTGTAATAAGCCTTAACTTGTATTTCGGTCTCTACTAACTAGTTCCTAATATATAATGTACATCTAAAACAAATTAGACTAAGAGAAAATATACAGAAAAAATTTTGTTCAAGATTATCCTTGTGCCTCAAATTTCTTTCAACCACAATTTTCATTTGAATACTAAATTTATTTGGCTACAGCATCTCTTAAACGTATAATTATTTTCAATAAATTATTTTCAGGTAGGAATGCTACATTTAGCAACTGTTATTCTTGTATGTATATTTTTTTCGCCTATATTCCGTACACTCTGAAATTACAGCTGATAGAAATTTGAAGCTACTTTTAATTTACAGCCATACTTTAAGTTTACGTCCTTAAAAAGTTTATAATTAACTTTTATGTTTCTCAGCTAATACGGTTTTCGTTGATTTTATGCAAATGTTTGTTTTATTCGCGGAGAAATGAGTGGTAAGTTGAGGACGGACTTTTGCCAGCGCTGGAGGATGTTCGAACGAATGAGATCTTATTTTAGCGCTCCAGGCGCAGCCGCTCGTTGGCTTTCGTCTAAACGTCGTCGGTTGGCGTGGCCTGCTACAAATCTCAATACTAGCTCTCGCTGCTGTAAGCGGAGGAAGCAGTTAACACTGGACATCCTGACTTTACGTACACACCAAAATCTAGCGAGAATAAGACAGTTACCAAACCATGATTCCTTCGTCGCTTACTATTCGTTTTTTATGTTATATTATTAAAAATGACTTCTTTTTGATTTTTTCCCTTTAATTTGTATTTACAATCTGCCCTGAGTAAATTCCTATATATTTAAAATGAATGTCTGTGTGTCCGTATGTGTGTCCCCCCTGTGCGCTCCTAAACCATTCATCCAATTGCGATGAAACTTTGGTGAGTTGTTGTGCACGCTAAAACAACCGTAGATTAATTATTTCTCTGAGTCCATGTGATTAATAGTTTCTATACATATGTACATAGTGTATAATTTCAACCCCTTAAAGCACCAGTAAGGGAGGGTGTGGAGAGATGTTACATAAAAATTACGCGAAACAATCGAAATTGGTGTCAAATCCGGGGTTATAGAAGTCAAAGAGTTTAATACTGACAGTCACTTTGCCAATTAAGTTATAGTTCAGCCCCTAGGTGTGCAGTGGGGGAGGAATATTAAAACAAACTAAAACGACCGTATTTAGCGTCGAACCTTCAGTTTTCGTGCTCGATGGGATTAATAACTTCTTATTCATTTATTTTCGTGTATAATTTTTAACCACGTACAGCATGGGAAGTCAGCACCATTAGGGAGGGAGGGAAAGAGGGAGCGTATCATCAAAGAAAAAAAACGCGAAACAACAGAGATTTGTATAAAATCTGTGGATATAGAAGTCAATGAGTTTAATTCTGACATTCAGTGTGTCATTTAAATTTCATTTCAATCCATAGGTGTGGAAGGATGTGGGTGAAAAGCCGTTACATAAAAGTAATGAATAAACAACTGTATTTAATCTGGGGTTATGAAAGCCACTGAGTTTAATTCTGACATTTACGATAATGGTTAAGATGTAGTTCAGTCACTGGGAGTTGGAGCGGAAGGGGGCGACACAAATTTCCGTTTACAATATTAAGTGCGTAGACTAATTTCTATCAAACTTTATACACATGTTACTTACGATCCAGGAACAAACACTGAGGGGTTAAGATACCTACCGCCTCTAGGGGTGTTGGTGGAATTTAAAAACATTCATTTTTAGGGTCGAATAAAACTATTTCGGTGTCATTCTAGAATTTTAAGTGTATAATTCCAACCCAAAATCGCAAGGGAGGGAAGTACCCATACCTTGCGGGTGGTGATGTAAAGGGTTTACGTAAAAAGTAATGCAAAAAAGACCTGTATTAGTGTCGGTTCTGCGTTTATAGGAGTCGCTGAGTTTAATTCTCGCATTAATCATGGTGGTTAATGAAATGTTATGTTGCACGGTGTGGAGCTGGACTTGGTTGACAAAAGGTTACCCGGAGTAGTTTTGACCCTCTTACGTAACCAGGTATTTTTTATTTTCTTAGGGTACGAGGTATATTTTGGTCTCTATTTAGGTAAAGGTTGTATTTCTTTACTCCTTTAAGGTACCGGGAGTATTTTTAGACTTTATGAAGTTAGCGAGATAGTTTGTATATTTTTCTAGTCTTTTAATATGCTTAGCACTCACGCACTTCACTTCCTCCACTGTTTTTACATGGCGACCCCAATGGATGATCTCGTTTCTAACATATCATGGAACATCTGTTATCCTTAGGCCTAGTTCACACGATCAAGTTATTCACGCCACAGTAGGTACACAGCATTAGATAGGTCCACAGCGCGCCACGCCACTGTCAGTCACTGCTGATTCAATTGTCAATAGTAGGTGCGCGCCACTTGCTCAAAGCAGCTACGCTCGTCAACAATGAGTATACGGTTACATTCACACGTGGATCAGTCCGTCGACACCGGCGAGTGCAGTGTATTCGTTAATTATTTTTGTTGATTTTTTTAAAATGAGTGATTTTTTTATGTGGAAAAATACATCATGGAAGTTAAGAAACGTCCTTCTTTATGGGACTTACAAGGAAAAGATTATATAAATAAATGAAAAATAAGAAGCATGGATGGAGCTAGGTGGAGAAATGTTTGCCGATATGCGTCATTGGATTTGAAGGGGGTTGCCTATTTAACAAATAAATGTATATATCTCGTAGCATACATTTGGGCGTAGATACAATTATATACTAGTTAGAGAAGTGTTTGCCAACCACTTTCTTACCATGCCTCTTATGTTATATATACATATTTTTTATTTTCATCAATTGAATTATCCCTAAAGAAGCCTAATTACAGTTCGTGTGTCACGGTTCTTCAATAATAATAATAATTCAAAAGTTACCAAGTGCAAATTTAAAATATAACAACAATTTTACCTTTTGTACAAGTTAAATCTTAGCTTGCAAATTTTTAAACTAGCTCACTTTCGAATTGCCTCCATGAGTGGTGTGGGACCCACGTTGGGAAACACAGTGTTAGAGAGAAGAGCGGGAGAGGATACAAATTTAAATTATTTTATTTCTATATTTTATGCATTTGCCAGGTTACTTGATTCCATTAGTGAGTACAGTTTATTGCAAGATTCTGGGCTCATACGAAATTAGTGCGAAAACTTAAAAGGGTGTTAAAAATGTTGATCAATAAGGCAATTGTATACACAAAAAGTTTTATTTTTTCTCTATGTTTAGTCAGTATCTTTATCCTATTTATTAGCGCCAACAACACGATGCCTTTGAACTAAGGTTCCCATAAGCCGAGGCACCTCGGCCTGTTTTGAGAGGTGTCACAGACCTTGGGCATGAGGTAAGAGTTGTTCGCTGTTCCCATTGGAACAGTCGGCCAGCTGCCTCCTAAACTGGTCGAGGCACGGAGAAGGGAATGCTGCGTCCCCACAGCAAACTCCTCTCCCGTTATCGGCAGGGCGTGGGACAAGTACCCGATTCCCGACCTACCTCATGCAGGTTTTTCTAGGGTTTGTCCTACATTACTTAGGCGAATGCCGGGTAGGATCCCTAAACCATAACCCGGGGGCCCTAGTTAACCCTTGGCTACCTGCTCTACCCTTCCGCATCCCTCCTTTCAAATCCCTTCCTATGCTATAAAAGGGGAGTTGCCACCATGTGGATTACCCTCGTGTAGCGTGTTAGCTAAAAAAACGGTGCCTTTGAAGGAAGCCTGCGAGAGGATTTCTTTTGAGAGGTGTATGTTCCAGGGTCGCAGACCTTGGGCATACGGTAAGAGTTGTCCGCTATTCCAATTGGAATAGTCGGCCAGCTGCCTCCTAAAGTGGGCGAGGCACGGTGAAGGGAATACTGTGTCCCCACAGAAAACCGTTCTCCCGCCATCCGAAGGGCGTTGGACAAGTACCAAACCCCCGATCTACCTGATGCAGGTTTTCTAGGGGTTGTCCGGTATCACTTTTAGGCGAATACCGGGTACTTAACCCTTGGCTACCTTCCTCTACATTTCCACATTCCCCCTTACAAATCCCTCCCTATGATATTAAAGTGGAGTTTCCACCCTTATGTAGCTTGTTACTCTAAAAAAAACGAGTACAGAGGTCTGGAACTGCTGGTTTCTAATAAAAATGTTATTATACATTAGCGTCTTGAAGATAACTTAGTTTAAGCCTTAAAGGAATTTCAATTGAAATGCATCCTCGACACATCAATGTAACACGTGGAAACAGACTTCGATTGTATATAGAATGTTCGAGGTCTAAACTGAGCGGCAGTACCTTCGATCGAATTTTGAATTAGAGACTTTGTGTTTTGTGATTTACGAAGCCGTGGATGTGCGTTGTGTCCATGTGGGCCTCGTATATTATGCACGCCCTATCGACTAAGCACATGTCGATATCCCCCGGAATTTTAATCCTCTCTCTGATTGCAGGCTGATTTGACCTGTGTAATCGTAACACTCTATCAGGAACCATTTTTTATTAGTATTTTTTTATTTTATGTCGTATGAGAACACTCTAAAAGTATGCATTGATTTAATTACTTTCCTGCTAGTCGTAGCATACTTATAGCTGAATGTTGAGTCTTACGGTATATACACAGTCTAACAAGTTGCTCAACAAGCGATATTGCACAATCAGTTTGATTCTGTAGGTCGCAAAATGACCTATTTCACGATGCTATGTAACAACGTAAAAGTTGACAGCCGGTTGCAACGTCTTTCGCACCGTTAAATAGATTTGATCGGGTCGGGAACGTCTCAATTTTAATTCCTGATTATTTGGTTCGATATTTGGCCCAGACTACCTGCGTGTGAATCATTTATAGGGGATTGAAATAATTGTGCACGCTTCTTAACATTAGACTTACCGTTTGGAACAAAGATTGACAGGGTAGGGCAATTTTCTTTAAGACGTTACTTACAACTCGTTTTTGTTGTTCTTGTTTTCCCTCTTTGCTCTTATCTGTATAAGATTATTGCACGGGCGTACTGACAACAAAAATTTTAAGTACCTTCCAATTGTTGTAAATTGAGCGGACTTAATTTAAGTTTTAACTTTCAATTGTTGATAGCTCAAACATTTGTACCATTTCAGAGAAAACTCATTCAGCAGTTTTCTTTAAAACGAATAAATCCCGCGCCAAGCAGTTGCAAGCAGATTAAGGACCGTTCGCCAATTAGTCTCGGTGCTGTGGGTCACGTTTGATATCCCTAATTTCTTATAATTTTATATAATAATATATCTAGTTTCACCAAAATTGATCCGATCAATTTCTTCTGAAAAACGATGATGATGCAAGGCAAAAGGGAAGTCTCTTCGTACGTTGAAAGAATGGCCTCATACAAGAAGATATCGTTTATTTAAACAGGATGATAAGTAAATTTCCCCCTATATCGGTTTCCCACACGATTACTTTTATTTTCACTTATAGACGTCACCGTTTCTAGCAGCTCATCTGTATCCATGTGTCGATAGTTCAGCTGCTACCTTTTCCGTTTCGACGTTTTCTTTCTTCTCACGCGTAAATGCAATGCGGCGCAAACGTGTTTCGTATCTCAAACTGAACAGTATATGCACGCTTTCTTGACAAACAAGACTAGTATTACGCTGACATACGTGGACGTATTTAATAGCTGATAGTCTCATGCTATCAGACTTTACTGTGAGAGGTAGGGCTAAAGCTTCCGTGTAGGACTACTCAGTGCCGGCTTTGAAATCGACCAATGTAATAAATTCCCTAGAAAATTATGGTGACGGTGAATGTCAACAAGTATTTATCGTTAAACGTTACATTTTAGCCGGGACTATTTTACACACACCACTTGCAAATACTACGATAATACGAGATCTGCAAAAGTTATGAACGTGACGCCTCCTAGTCGCCAATAGTACGAATGTTTCATTTGATTTCCGCTAGTAATTACATTCGGCTACGTTTCATCAACTTTTGTTAATTTAAGTACAACACTTGTATGGTTTCTTTAGAACTGCGTGATTCGAGAGAAGTTAAACGAATAAATACATGATCTTATCCTTATACTTTACCCAAGTCACTTTATTTTGTTGCGCGTCAAATACGATTCAGTTAATTGATTAATAAATAACCGCAAAATATTTGTTGATTTTTAGGTGAAATTTCTGTGATCCCGGAATTAATCATGTATGATTGTATAGGCTGTCGCGCGGCACGAAGTACATTCTGTCGCCCGAATTATGTGGAACTACGAATCTCTCGCCATGTATCTTCACATTCACTTCGATTTGTGAAATGGGAAAAAAGATCAGCTATATGGTGTGGACTTTTAATTTATATCTGTATTGTTCTGACATAAATTATAACATATAAAATTGATATCAAATAATTAAAAGCGGTTGTCGTTAACATTTTTAATTATTTATGCATTTGAGCAACAATGCGGGAATCAGAAGGAAACTGTCAAGGTAAAGATAAATTTTTCGTAACACAAAAGAAACTAAGTACTTCAGGTTATTAAAAAAAAAAACAGGAAATTTACACCCCTTTAAGAAGTCAAAATATTTTGCATCCCTATGTATATGCCAATCAAATCAATATCGTTTTGTTCAAAGTCATGGATTATCTCGCCAGTACCCGTACCTTCTTATTGCCTAAGTACTTCCCGTCAACACAATTATCCATTCCATTCCACTAAGATACATCACAACGCTACAAATAAGCCCAATGAATCACATGGAACTGAATTGCAAAACCACCAGCAGCTCTCTTACCGTCGTCAAACTCCATCCAACAAGTATAATTAAATCTGTTCTAAATGTGCACTTTGTAATTGTTTACCAAATTTTTATTCTCCACGTACTTTTTGTGTACTTCACCTAATATAAATACTCTGAATTGAAACTTTTTTTAATAATAATGCCTCGTTTTAAACTTTCGTTAAAGTTATGACTAGTTTTTCTTCAGGTGAAATGATATTCCTTACTGCCTGAGAACTTTATGCATACCATGAGATAACATGCCCCGTAAAATACGATGAACCCTGTACTGTGCCATTGTTTCCGCCGTTTACAAAGATTTTAGAGAACCTAAAGACAATTTCTTCGAGTTCCATGGCTGAAATAAAGTGAGATCTTATTACGTCAAATTCTGGAAATCCAGCAGTGTCTGTTAGTGTTCCGGCCATCAACAATGTCTGAAAACGCTGTCCATGTGTACGCTGCTGCCTCCTGCTGTCGTTCTGCTCATGTGCACGGGGCTTGACTGCAAACTATTCACACGAACTTATGTCGAAGTTAACGCGGTACAGTAGGTAAATATGATGTTCACTAACATTACATTTGGGGAGTTAGTTTATTGGTTTCGTCGTTTTCCAAACGCGCAAAACTGTACCAGTTTTTGAGGGTAATGACATTTATATGAAAGTCTCAGCAGAAGCCATCCAGTCTCTCGTGTATCCTGTTCCGTATCATGAATTTGTAGAGTTCAGTTGTAAACACATCTGGTTTCCCCAATTTCCATAGAAAAAGAATATGTCCGGAACAGTGATTCTAGAAACGTTGTGTGGTATTTATATAATCTCTTCATTCTGTCTGTTATTTGAAAAATATTAATACACCGACTGATAAAAGATCTTTATCTGCAAGCGTAAGAAAAATAAAAATGTTATCATAACTAACATTTTTGTGTAATTTTACAAACCGTATAAGATATTTTTCAACAACCCCCCCCCCCTCCCATTTCCTTATTAATACTTTTGCACTTAAGTGTCAATATGCAGAGACTAAGAAAAAATTTCACAGAATTACTAGGAAGTATAAAATCAAAACTTCTTTCACCACACTAAATTAATAATTACACCAAACCTCTCACCGGTACAGCCAACAAAACTTCAGTTATTCGATTCCTTGCGAATGTGGACTTCGTACATTGGCGACACGAAAAGAACAGTTTCGACCAGAATAAATGAACAAAAAAAAACGGAAAATAGAGATCGAAACCACCAATTCAAAACTCACGTTACTCGTGGGATAACGAACATAAATTTAAATTAAATTGTTTCTGCATTATTTCCCCCGAATACCTTAATTTTAAGACAACATTTAAAGAGGCCATATATATAAACTCAATTAAACTTCCCGGCTTCAATAAACCGAATATTTGGCATTCTAAAATCCGACTCCCTGTTCATTTGTCCTAATATTAAGGATTACTTCTCTGAATTTTTAACCGCTGTTCTGCCAGGAACTTCTTCAATGGAAAAATAATCACGGTGATTTTTACGTTTTCGGACCGTTTAAGTTCCCGGCATAACAGCGATTCACATGCAATGATGAAGCCAAGACAGCAGTCCGGCGGTGATTTAACTGGACGAATTCTACCTCAGGGGCATCTCAAATTTAGTGCTGCGATGGGACAAATGTCTGAACCGGTGTGCGGACTATGTGGAAAAATAGTGTATCTGTATCAGTTTCGCATTCTCTTAATAAGCCGTCGGTTAATAGTAATTTGCTCAGATTGTTCGCTTTCGAAATGTTCGATAATTGCTTTTAATAATTTCTTCATGTTTCGTACTTGATGACGGCCATATAATTTCAGGTGTTTACGATCTCGGGCAATGAAGCGAGTTCCTCATCGTCCCCGTTTCTGCGCGTGATGTTGGTTTTGGGTTGTCAGGGTTACAAGGTTACTGGGTTGAGTAGTCGCGTTTTTTGTGTCATTAGCCGTTTGTTTGTTCGGAATCGAAGCGCGTTGGCCTTCACGATACGTGTGAGGTCATGTCTCCATGGAGACGCCGATGCATTACATGGTCAGAAGTGCCGATAATGTTAGCAAAAAACACGCACACTTCATTTATTACGAATACATGTACATTAGCGATTCAAGGAGAAGATGGACATATATGTTCAATATGCTATCCTATACGTATACGCAGCAGAAGTGCGACCTGCCCTCGGGAAAAGTACCGTCTTCAGACTACGAAGTAACAAAGCAGATAAATGAGTCAACTGTCGCTCATTTGACCTCACGCGAATAAAATAACGAGAATTACACGAAAAGGTTTGAAATGAAAATTGATGAAATCCTGAAAGACAGTCAATGTTTTCTCCTGCTTTTGTTAATGGGACAAATTGAAAATAATCTCGACGTACGTGTGGCGTTTATTGTCCTGAAAGAAGATTTCTACGTCGTGATCTATTTTAAATTAACTATAGTTTTAGGACACATACGCTAGGGTTTCATTTCTAACTTTTACAGAGCACACAGTAGATGAAATAAAATGGGGGAAACTAAATCAAAGTGGCTGATATTAAGAATAGTGAAATGTAGGGGTGTAACTTATAATACGCGAGTAAGAATTGTGAAGGAAATAAAAGAAATTCGAAAAGAGGGAAAGGCGGTTTTTACAAACGACATTGCCATCTTGGCAGAAAAATAATTTAAAAATATCTGAAAGTATGCGCATATTATTCCAGTCTGAAAATTTACGTATCAAGAACTTGTATTGTTCAAATTAAAACGGGAAATACTATCCAATTAATTGTAAAATGTTTTCCGCAACGATACAATAAGAAAATAAGTGATTTTTCGGTTAAGATATAAAAAGAGAGCCTAGAATAGCAGAACCTAACAAGAGCATTATTCAAAATGAGAAATATACTTGTTGCCAACGTAGAATTAGCTTTCTAGAACTGTATGTCTGGAATATGAGAATTTAACATGTACTGTGAGGTTTTTGCCTCGCGTCACAGAGGATCTGGGGTTGAATCTCTGCATGGCAAGGATGACTCATCACCAGAACTATTGCGGAGCTCCCGGTATCTACATTCGCACGATTGAGTCATTAGGGCCATCAACAAAATAGGCGAAAGGCAACAGGAAACCACCGCCCACAAAGACACAGTGTAAAAAGTGAAAGTTATTGAAACATAACTGTACTATGGAAGAAATATAGTCGTATGAAATAGTCTATAGAGCATTTTTAAAACAAGACTTGTCCAGTTAGCAGAACATATATGTACACACAAGGGCTACTGCAAATGCATTTTAATTACTTTTCTGCCAGTATTCGCAAGAAAATAAGCATTCTGTTGGCCGATGAGGTATACTAGTAACCATAGCTTTTTACTGGATGAAATTACGACATAAAAACAAAATAGAAGGATTAGTTTTGAAACCAAAAAATTCGCTAATACCAATCCAGACCTGACATACGTGATGTGTTGAGTAACGAAATACTAAGTTACTAGTAAGTTATAATTCAATTTACGTGAATTCCAATCAGAGAGAGTTACATTTTGATTTTCGATCTCGACAATGATATTATGTTCACCACAGTAAAACAAAATCAAGTACGATCACTAGTGATAGACCAAATAACTACTTCATAGAAAGTAACCACAGAATACCTCAAGGAAACAGAAGTTATTACAGCCTAAAAAAATTAATGAAGTCAAAAAGGTTTTAAGATAACAGACGAAAATAAGTAGTTAAATATGGAACTTAGGTTTTCTGGTGTAACTCTCTGATAGCAGGGCCAATCTGAGGAACTCGTACTCCGAAACCATTGGCTAAGGCTATATACAAGCGACCACACAGATCTTGAACGACACTTCACTTGAAGAAGATGACGGTGCCAACTATCGAAACTTTGTGGCAAACAAACGCCGTTACCCGGTTGGAATCCCGAGAAAACTAGCATTAAAAAGACCTGTAATCTTATATTGATGTGAGAGTTAGACATTCACTAAGAACGATGTAGAAAAAATCAGAATATTTGTTTGGAAGATTTATGGCCCAAGATGTGTTAACGGTTTATGGAGGATAAAATACAACTATGAGCTATATAAATCATATAAAATACTAACATGTAGACTTAAATGGATAGGACACGTAAGAATGTAACATATTAACTCATGATGAAATTAACCTTCTCCAAGCCAGAACGTGTTAGTAGAAGGAAGACCCAAGCTAAAGATGTCTAAACGAAGCTTTGATGTACCTTCAACTACTGTAAATAATGTGGATTAATGTTCATGATAGGAATATGCAAGTATTTATTAATTTACAATTGGTCAAATAGATTTTGAGCTTCCCTTTTTTAGATTCCTCTTTATGAGATGTAAAGAATTCCACGCTTTTCGGGTTGGGAAATTCACCTGCTCCTTCCACTCAAGGCTAAATATTTGCATCTCGTCGCCCTTACTAGATGAAAAGTTAAGGATTCTAAGGCTCACAAAGGGCTGTAGCGACTGTTAAGACGAATCAGGTTAACCCAGAATGCTACCAAAAGTGAAGTTTTTATTTTTTATACACTATTCACACTCTGCACTTGTATTGTCTGAGTGTTTTAAATGGCACTGTGTGTATTGATTCGGTGGACCATATTAAATTAATCGTGCTATTTCCAATTTCGTGACAAAATTACTTTCAACTTACGCAACCGTAATCTTAAATAAAGGTTGAAACGGAAATATAGTACACCTGTGTTACAAATAAACTAATTAGATAAATTAGCCAAATAACCGACAAAAACGAAGTGATAATATAAATACCGCACAACGTTTCCGGAATCCTCATTCCTTTCGTCAGGTGATTAAAATCGCTAGATCCGTGAATACGACACAACCTCACAATCCAGGTGGAATAGTACCTGATGTCACTTCCAGAATTGTATCATATTATATATTCAATTCATATTAAATCTAACACCACTGTACTTAACGTGCAAAATGATACGTGGGCGCCGCCAGGATTATTTTCAGGGAGGTGCAACTGCATATACACACTTCACTATTAACTAATAAAATTTAATTTATAATTGTGCATCTTTATAATTATGTGGGCATATAAAATTGGACATTTATGTTGATGCCAAATTCAAATCGCACGGCTATTTCAATATGCGTCGCATCATTGCTGGGAGTCAAGCCTGCCGTGCGATGCAAGCGCAATACCCCCCCCCCCCCCTCCCTCGGTGAGTTTACTTCCCGTCAAAATCAAACCCGTGTGCAACCAATTACAAAAATTTGAAGGCATGTTCAGAAAGTAAGTGTACTGTGACCATAACCTGCTGTGGATTTTTGTTTTTTGAGGGTTGGCAACACTGAATGGTAGAGGGGGTTCTTCTGACAGGACAAGCATTGCAGAAATCCGGTAGTCTCTAAGCTCACGTTGTAGTGTCCAGTTGCGTGGAAGATGTCGGTAAGAAATCCCGCCAAGTGCGAACCACGATGCTGTAATCCGCTTCTTACTAGCGGAAGGAATAACACCGAAGATTTTTGCGTATCAAAACGGTTTCCGGCGAGGTGGTACGAACAGACGAGTGTGTTTAAGTGCAGGGAGTTTAGTGGAGGCAGAACAAATGATGATGACGAACATAAGAGTGGAAGACTTCCATTTTGACTGCTGAGTTGGTGCAAAAAATCGATGAAACTATTCGTGAAGACCGCCGATTGACAGTGGATGAAATGTCTGTTATATTTCCAGAGCTCTCTTATACGAGACAGTAACAGAAACGCTGGGATACCGGAAACTGTGCGCGAGATACGCCTGAGTCATAAATACGACTGTCACAGTGGCGTCACACCGATTCCCCATCTGCAAAAATATTCAAAACCACAATGTCTGAGAAACAAATGATAGCCTTTTGTGTCCCAAAAGGCATAATTTTGGTCAAATTTCTTCCCGAGGGGGAGACTATGAATATTGAATGATATTGTGAGATCCTAAAAGAACTCAAAACAAAAGGAGGGGAATACTGACGGGAGGAGGGTGCTTGTTGCACAACGCCCGTCCCTCTCGGTTTAGCCACCAACGCTGTCTTTTCGCATATCCATTCTAATTTCGTGAGCCTCCCATCAACAATTTCCTTTTTCTTTCAAGTTAAAGAAAAAATTGACGAATTGGAAATCCTAGCTGAGTGTTATTTGGCTATAAATGCTGGGAAAAGAAAAAGGATACAGTGGGTACATCTTGTCAACCAAGGACGTGAACAAAAAGGTGCATTCATTTTGTTGTTCAAAGAACTAATGGATGACCTTATGACAGAGGTAAACAATACACGCTTTTCTTATAGTCGCCAAGTGTTATAATAAACTTCTTGATATAGACAAAAAAGTATTATATTTTCATTTCAATGATTTGCTTATATAACGTGTTAAAAAATAGATCCAAGCACAGCGTGATCGAAGGACGAATATTCAGATAGTAATTATTTTAACCATTGTCAACATTACTAACACACTAACATCGGATATATATGTATAGACATTGAGGATAAAGTTGTTTGATAAAATTAATGATAAATTAAAAAATCTTTCAGACCTCAAATAAAATAAAACCAAACAGGAACTTTCGGCTTTTTCCTAAGCCATATTCATTTGTTATTTATGTAGAAAAGTCATGGAAATATTTATAAAATTATTTTATAAATAAAATGAGAAATTACAATAGAATGAGAGCGTGGAGCGGGAGCTAGACTGATAGCCGTGTGAATGTGTGCCTATTGCAGTCAATGGCCCGTCAGCCGCCTCTAGGCTTTAAAGAATCGAGTATGCCGCAGGTTCGGAGCGACTCACCGTGTGAATCGCAGACGTGTGACGACGTGACTCACCGTGTGAACGGACCACCTTACACCCACCGCCGGGTTGACTGCTTCAGCCGTGACTGACAGACACGAAATCGCCGTGTGAAAGGGACCTAATTTCTCTCGAGGGTTGTCTGAGAATTATTCCTTCAGCGAGTTGTCCGTTGGTTTTGAAGGTTGAAAAGGGGGGGGGGGACATTAGAAAAATCCACGACTTGGCTCCAGAGATTATAAACTTTAATTAGTAGTTTAATTAAAGTTATTTTTTAAAGTACAAAAATGTTTCTTTAACCAAGTTTTCTGTGACATAGTTGAAAGTAATTGTATTGTAATTGCATTATCCGAGTGCTTAGGGTAATTGTGTAATCAATGCCTACAATATCATTAAACCTGGATTAAGTCAGATAAATTTGAAAGCTTGTTACCAACGCTAAATGTGGCCGACCTATGGAACCGTATGCTTATTTCCATTGCCTAATTGTTGTTTATGGTTTCTTACATCATTGAATAAGCAAATTTCATTTGCAACATGAAGCAGAAGCCTCTTGATTACATCAGCTATATATCTTGTAATAAATAAATAAAATCTTTAATTAAAAGAAATTCTTAAACAAAAAATTAATTAAAATTTGAATGACAGTTAGCCCCACGTTGGGCTCTATTTATGTTATAAATAAGTAAATCTTTAATTAAAAGAAATTCTTGAACAAAAAAAATTAATTAAAATTTGAATGATAGTTAGTCACACGTTGAAGACGCCAATTATGTAATGATTAAAAACGGGGATGAATTAAATTTGCCCCACGTTGTTGGGCCATTTATGTTATAATTAAAAAGGTGGTCTTAATTAATAGGAATAATTAGCAAAATTATTATGTATTTAAAATTTATTGTTGATAATTACACATTATAATCCCTGCTTTGCACACCGAATTCCGTCAATTTAACAAGCAAGTATTTCAAATTTTATTTTATTAATTCGTGGCGTTTATAAAAATATATCTTTATAATTTTACAATCAATTACGTTGATTTTCTAATTATCTCAGGGTCACCACTGGGTTTGATAGGAAGAACAAATACAATGAACTAAAATATTAACAATCCAAACTAATTGAAGTTAACGGAATACAATATTAAATACAAAAGTAAAAGAAAACGAATGAAAAGAAAAACGCGAACGAAATCTGACTATACCCTTTAATTATCGTTTACAGTCATTAATAATTGTTTTGTACTCACGACAGTCTGCTATCCTGGAACCTGGATTAGCTCACCCTCAGCCAGTTGCCGGACGTAGATCTCCTCAAAGTCTCTCTATGCGAAAATTAGTTGTTTGTGAAGCAAAACTTCTGCTTCCAAACTGCGATTTTATGAGTGTCTCCGTCAAAACTGTTTACTTGCGTTTTATGTAAACTATTATCTTGCTGTTGGACTTCCTAGATAGCCCTGTTCATAATTCTTAATCCGCAGACTTTTCCTGTTTTTATTTCTCTATGTGGACCGAACTGCTATGTCCCAGTTCTCGACGCATACTCTTTCGTTTCGCGTCTCTACGCAGACTGAGTTCTCTAAGCGCGCAGTTTCCAGTCTCGATTGTTAACAAAGAAAAACCCGCCTTGATTGTCGTCTTTAAGCACCCGTACCGCCAACAATTAAATTATATTCAAAACAATTAATAGCCTATTTAATTGGTATTACTAGATAGATTTTTTAATGGATCAATGTGGATTTACAGTCATCCCTTGAAATGCTAAGGATATGCAATTTATCTGTAGGTAATATCCTGTTCTTCAGTGGTCTACAAACAAATAATTTTACTATCTTCATTGTGCTTCTTTTAAGGAACTTCAATTAAAAACTAGTAAATAAACAATTATGACAGCATTTTATACTTGTTTTTTTTTACTCTTTCATAATGTACATCATAATATTGTGGGGAAATACACCATATAGTATAGAAATATTAAAAATTCAAAACATAGCTACACGAGTAATGAACAACCTCCTGTAAACCGTACTTCATATAAATGCAGATCATGTAAGTAACATATATATTCAACAATATTAGTCACTGTTGGCTACATGAGTTATGAACAATGAAATACTTACTTACAATACACACCAATGCCAGGATATGCACAGAAATTGTGAAAGAAAGTGTATTAAATTTTGGTCAAAAAGCTATATAATAAACATCCCATACATTTACAATGTTCTAATATTAATGTCTTCAAAAATAACTTTAAAATATTCCTAGTGAAGAACTGTTATTATTCAATAAATCAATTTTTATAAATTGAACTATAATATTATGATATGACTACAGTATTTTGCAAAAATTGTACTTTTTCTGTATGTAACTTCACTTAAAGTTTAAGTGGACTTGTTATATATCTAGGAACACGTATGTATGTACCACAGATTCAACAGGACCAATAAATATATTATCTTACTGTGCACTTTGATTGAATTTATGCCACCCTTCATTTGATACAACATATAGGTATTGTTTATAAATAAACTTTTTTGTTGTAGTGAAGAAGAGCGTTATAAGAAAGTTCTGTGGAAAGAAGTTCATGTTGGAGACCTCGTTCACTTGTCCAACAATGAACTCATTCCAGCAGATTTACTTGTACTCCGATCAAGTGATCCCAATGGGCTATGTTATATTGACACCTGTAACTTGGATGGAGAAACGAACCTAAAGCAGAGACAGGTGGTCCGTGGTTTTCTTGAAAAAGTAAGTTTTGTAAACAGGATATTATTTTTGGAGAATAATTTATATGGGCCTGTATACAGGCAGGAAATTAGTGATGTACCTAAAATTAAGAGTTGGTGTAGCCATGTTGGAGAGGAAAGTATTAATATTTTTGGAGACTCTAGTCCCTTTCCTCAGTAGATACATCTGTAACTGCATGAGATGACTACGGTCAGGCGGCTTAAGGTACAGACTTACCTCTGAAAGTTTCACGTGGTGACACCGGTTCTAAATTTCAAGTGAGCTATTAATTTTCTGTCTCTTTCCTTTCCACACCAGTTATTTTGATATCATCACATCATCCTTACTTTATTAATTTCATAATATTTCATATGTATTGCTGAAAAATAGTTCAATCGTGTTGTGACATTTCTGAGTATAATTTTTATTGTTAAACTATTTATTAATCTGTGTAATCAAAGTTTAGTTAAAATTTTAGACATGATAAAATTATAAATGTTTCAGAAAAATTTTTGTTCCCAAATGTTGTCTTTATGATAAATACAATTTTTTCTGAATGACTTCATATATTTCATCTAATATTAATATTTTTTCAGCTAATTATTACTTCTAACCTGAATTTATTTTAACAAAAAACTAAAATTTTAATTACAGCAAGACATCTTTGAACCAAGTAAATTTCATTCCATTGTGGAAGTTGATGCTCCAACAACAAAAATCTATCGTTTTCACGGTGTTATTGTACATCCTGATGGTGAGAGAGTGCCTATTAACACTGAAAATTTGCTTCTTCGAGATTGTGTTTTGAAAAATACAGACTTTGTTGAAGGGATTGTTGTGTATGCTGGTAAGCTTTGTTTTGAGCTCCTTTGTTATATGTTAAGGAAAAATGATGGTACACCTAAATTGACTTAGCAGATTATTAGGTCTAGAAGAATGTGATTTAGTAAATTGTAGGTAGACTGTGTTCAGGTGTATGGAACAGATAGAGAAAGCTCTCATCTGATGGTGTCAAGGAGGGTAGTTCATTGGTAAGAGCACCATTTACTAAATGGAGATCCTGGGTTAGATTCTCTAACTGGTAGAGATTTTTTTATCCTCGTCCAGAATTGGTATATTTCAATACATTTTCTTTAATTTACACAAAATCTTTGCTTGTACAGTAATTTAATTACATTGTTTTTATAATTATTTCTATTTTTTATAATTATATTACATTTACTTTCATTTTCAGGTCATGAGAGCAAGGCTATGTTGAACAATGGTGGTCCAAGATACAAGCGGTCCAAACTTGAAAGACAAATGAACTTGGACATAATTTGGTGTGTGTTGATTCTCATAATTTTATGTATTATTGGAGCTGTAGGATGCAAGTTATGGTTGTCATCCTATAGTATTGATTCTGAACCATCTTTTATTCCTGCCATGCACGATTCTACAACAGAGGGAATGCTGAGTTTCTGGACTTTTGTTATTATATTACAGGTACTTCAGTGATACAGGTTTCAGATAATTAATTTATCAACATTTACTTGAGGTTGACTCTTAATAATTTTAATGAGGAAATTGAAAAATAATCCAGAGTTATAATAAAATACATACAAAAATTAAAGCATTTAATAAATTATATGTGCACTTATTTTCAGCCTTCTCAGTTAATTTTCCACTCATAAACACTGTTGATATTTTATAAGAAATTCAATTCATAAATAGTATATTTTGTTTTTTGAGGATATTGATATATGCAGCAGTTTACTGTGAATATTGAGTACAAGGTTGCTTTGAAAAATTATTATTCAATTAACAATTAAGGATAGAAGAATTATCATAAAATTTATAAAATTGTTTTCTATGTTCAAATCATTGTATTAAGCAAATAGCTATTTAAAGAGAGAGATTAATTGTATTTTTGAAAATGTATATAAATAATTTATAAAATTCTCACTATGTACTAAATGAAACTAATTTTAAATTCTGGTTAAATATTTGAGGTTAGTTTCCAACTAAACAAACAAATTCAACAAGATGTCTCAGTTTTCAGAAGAAAAATACTTTCAAATTGAAAAATCTACTGTGTTGAATCTACATGTCGAAAACTACACCAAATTCAGTTTTCATCTTATTCCAAAACTGCAAAACATTCTCATTGGCTGGTGAATTTCTTTGAAACAAGAAACAATTGAAACTAATAATATGAATTGTGCATATCTTGAGGAGTACCACTTGAGTGATACAATTCTTAGAGATTTTTTTAAAAAAATAATAATTGTTTTTGATTATAAATACAAGTTCTTTCAGACCATTTTCATTGTCATTTGTTATATGTTCTGTTTTAAAAATTGTAGCTGTTTTCTTGTGGTTAAAGTGAATGGTCACCAATCCCAGTGAAAACCACTTTGTCTTTAGATTGTTCACTTCTTCAGAAGTGCTTTGTAATGAATGATTTTTTATTAGGTTTACGTTACTATAAATCATTAAAGTTTTTAATTAATATAGAATAGTTTAATAAAAATCACTGCAATTAAAGGGAAATACATACATTTTACAAATTTCTAAAAACTATTTAAAGAGTGTATCATGGACCTTTTTTGGGTAAATTTTTGTGTGGGGATTTAATAGTAAATCCTTTGTGGCAATATGTCCATATTTTATTTACAATATTTTTTTTTCATTTAACTCTTATCTGAAGTGCTGGTGTCTGTTCTGTTTGTCGTCTGCCTTTCTGTAAGACATCTAGCAGTCTTGAATTATTTTCTGTATAACATTCCAATATTCTTCAGTTTACACTGTTCTTTCACAGTACTTTGCTTTTTCATTAATACCACTTAACTTTTCTATCCAACTGTCACACTAGTTTCCACTTTGACGACTTTTCACATTTTACATATATAATCTTGCTACATGGAGACCTGCAAACACCTTTACATTTTTGTTTGCTTTATATGGCCACTCAGCAGCTTCTGTTTCACTCACAGATGTGTGAAAGTGACAGTCATAAATTTTCTCAATGGCAGGCCACTGTTACACCCCAGCAACCCCCAGATTTTGTCTTTTTCAAGACACTCCAAGTCCTTAACAATTTTAAACAATGTCTGAGTCATTTAGAATTTGGCTTCATCAACAAGCTTGATTGTATTTTCTTCCTATTTCACCATTTATTATTATTTACTTTATTTAGCATTTGGATAAATTTGTAACAAGACAAAGTATGCCTTATTGAATTTTTTATATCTGGTTTTTTATTTATCTTTAATTTTTATGATTTATTTATTGCAGATTATGATTCCCCTGTCATTGTATGTAACAATAGAAATGACCAAGCTTATCCAAGTTTACCATATTCACAATGATGTTGCATTGTATGATCCTGAAACAAATAAAAGGATTGAATGTCGTGCCTTAAATATTTCTGAAGAACTAGGACAGGTAAATTATTATTTTCTGTGCTGTGCATCCATTAAGCTCAATATTGCAACAGATAGATGTAATTCTTTAATGCTTTCTCCATCTAAAAATATAAACAAGGAATTTATCTGATGATTTCACTCATTACAGATTGTTAAATTTATTAAAATGTAATAGTATTACAATTTTATTAGTCACATATGACTGAACAGTGTTACACAAACCAATTGGCATGAATAAGTTCATTTTATACAGTTTTGTTTGACCCAAAGCAAAACAATCTAATCTTAATTCTTTCTATTGTGACAAAGTATTTTTTCACTTGGTTTACTTTCATTAATATTTTATAAAATATTTGTCAATATCTTTAACTATAAAACTCTTTATAGGTGCAATATGTTTTTTCTGATAAAACTGGAACTCTTACGGAAAACAAAATGATATTCAGACGCTGCACTATTGGAGGAATTGATTATAATCACCCACCACCAGAAAATTTGCAAGTATGATTAATATATATATATATATATATATATAACATGTATATAGCACATTTAGGTAGGAAAAGAGACAGCCCTACGTCAGGAGAGAATGTCTGAACTGCATGCTAAGCATGAATTTATATATATATATATATATATATATATAATCATTTAAGGAAAATGTAACAAGGTTAAATTAAATAACACATTTGTATAGGAAAGATAGACAGCATAGCTGACTTACCTGAAATAACAGTTGAATTTTATTTTCTTGACTGCCCAACTGGACCAACTGTTGATTTCATTTAAGTCAGCTATGCTATGTATGTAAAACAAGTAAAAATAATGTGTCATTGTCAAATTAATTCAATTGGATAGGAAAATGGATAGAGTGTGGTTGAGTTACCTTAAATTGAAAGTTGGTGTTGCCAGGCTGGGAAGCAAAAAAATGTCTCGTTTTTAAGAGCCTAAGCCTAAGCCTGTCCAATTGTGGCATAAACTGAAGCCATTCTGTCACATCTGTTGATTAACCAGAGTACATAAAATGGATTTGAAATTTGTTGACAATGGTTTCATGAAACTTCTAAACTTAAACCCAAAACATTTCTGAAATGGAAGGTTAACGTGATGTGTGGTTTTGACAGTATTGGATATAGACGAGGGCTCATATTTGCTACGTTTTTAAAAATTATTACAAAGAGATTTTTTATTTTAAAAAATAATTTTTTGAAATGGAACAATACCTGTTGATATTAAAAAATAAAAGTTCACTAAATTAAAATGTAATGGTGTTTCTTTCTGTATTCTGGTGCAAATAGTATTCAAGATATTGTATTTAGAAAATTGGAAACGCACTACAGTTGTTTGTTTACATTGTTTTTTATGTGCATAGGGTTGCATTGTGACATTCTTGTCAGTTATTTTGGAATTGTTCCAGGAGTAAGTAGGACATGGGTGGAAGGTGGCATTTGCCACTTTCATGTAATTGGTTAAAGACAAATAATTTTTGACATCTATTGGGATATCTTTCTGCATACATAGTAAAATATCAAACTGCATTCTTCTTACATTCTTCATACACCAAGAGGAATGTTGACTTTTTTTGCATTGGTAAATACCATCTTCCACCCACATTGACTGCATGTTTTTAATATTGGTCAAGTCTGAGATTGTGTAGTCAGCAGGTGGATACGGCACAGGATGTTTGTTTCTGGAAGAGGTCTCTAGGGTATTTTCTATTTATGAAATCATTGGTGATCTGGTTGGGGTAGGTAGCCGAACAGTTCCAAGAATAGCAAATGTGAGCTCTCGTCCGGTCTAAGCTGTGTGGGAGGAAGTATGTTCAGGGTGGCAACTAGTGAAGTTGTAAGGTGAAGTCTTGGTGTAGAAGAAGTTGAAGTGAACTTAACAGGAAATTTGGTGTTTATGTTTTGTAGAAAATTGGAAAGAGCATCTGGTCCAAGGGTCCATAGTATGAAAATATCATCTATGTAGTGGAACCAGGTTAAGGGTTTCAGTGGAGAAGAATTTGGTTGTTGCTGTTCTAGTTATTCTATGAACAGGTTGGCATAGGAGAGGGCCGTCTGGGTACCCCCATAGCCTGTTCCACTATTTCGTCGTAGATGTGGTTTTGAAAAGAAGTAATTCTTGGACATGACAAACGGGATGATGGAAATCAGGAAGTTAATGGTCAGTAAGGAATTTGGAGGCCTGCAAGACAAGAAATATTCAAGTGCTGCCAGTCCACTACCATGGGGGATATTTACAGGAAGTTAACATCTATGATAACCATTAGAATTGGGTGAAAGTGGTTCTGGGAGTCCACAGAAGCTGCAAAGGAATTGAACAGGTTTATAAGTTATGTCAGCTGGTAGGTGAGAAATTTTAGAAAACTTGTCCTTAGCTATCTCTCTTTCATTTCCATACCAATATATATATATATATATATATCACTTTAGTAAAAGTGGCAATTTAACAACACATTTGAAAATATAAAAGAGAGGTAGCATAGTTGACTTAAGTGAAATCAAAATTTTCAAGTGCCTGTTGAGAGGGACTCAGGTCCTTGAAAATTTGAACTTTTTTCTACACATCCCGATTGCACCGACTATTGATTTGAGGTAAGTCAACTATGCTTTCTTGTTTGCCTATCCAAATGAGTTATACACACACACACACACATGTATATAATGTTTAGGACTTGAATTTTGTGATGAAGTCACATTATTTTGATATATTTTTCTTAAGTATTTATAAGTTTGAATTAATTACTATTGGATGCATAAATTTTAAATAGAAAAAATTGTAAATACCTCTTTTGTTTTTTCCAGAAATTAAAAATTCAACCTGGCATGCCATTACCTCTGCTTGTTAATACTCGCTTGCAGGAGGAATTGGAACCTGGAGGAAGGCCTTCGATTCACTCTCAGCACCTACACGAGTTTTTATTACTACTTGCTGTTTGCAATACTGTTGTTGTCTCTCAACACCCTCACTATGATAAGGTTAGATTTTTATTGCCAAAAATTTTTAATTTAAACAATGAAGACTTGTGGGTGCATGTATGTGTATGCATATATTGAAAGGAAAGAGAAATAGAGTATTTAATTTACATTATATTGAAAGTTGGAAACCGACAGACTGGGAAGCAATACCTGTCAAATTTTCAAGGGTTCTGAGAAAGCTCAGGACTGAAAATCTTCAAAACAGCTACACACTCAATGTTATTTGCACAGCCTGATGAGGCTAACTTTCAATTTAAGGTAAGTCAGCTTATCTCTATATTGTCCCCATTAATATATATATATATATATATATATATATATATATATATATATATATTCTAAGATAGAAATAAATAGGAGAAATAGGAGAAATAGGAGAATTGCGCTTTATGTGAATTCATATGCTCGGGCGAAGAATTACGCACATAGAAAAGCATATGTTCAAAGCAAGGAGAAGGATGGAAGAAGAAGGAAAGACTGAAAATATTTGACCCAAGTGGGACTTGAACCCACATATTCTGCTTAGTACACAGACGCCTTAACCATCTCGGCCACCGGGTCAAGTTCCTGACTAGGCAAATATAGACAGTCTTATTGTGGACAATTAGTAGTCTTAGTGGAGGTATGGATAGAGTAGAGGAAATGAAGTATTAGGAGCTTCCATTAAGGAATAAATACAATATTAGGAGAATCCATTAAGGAATTGGAATTACCAAATTAGTTCCAATTCCTTAATGGATTTTCCTAACATTGTGTGTGTATATATATATATACGCCTGGGTCAAATATTTTCAGTCTTTCCTTCTTCTTCCATCCTTCTCTCTGCTTTGAACATATGCTTTTCTATGTGCGTAATTCTTCGCCCGAGCATATGAATTCAAATAAAGCGCAATCCTTCTATTTCTCCTATTTATTTCTATCCTTCCTCACTATCCAAGTTTGAATGTGAATTAGTTCCTTAATGGATTCTCCTAATATTGTATTTATTCCTTAATGGAAGCTCCTACTACTTCATTCCCTCTACTCTATCCATTCCTCCACTAAAAACTATTAATTGTCCACAATAAGACTGTCTATATTTGCCTGGTCGGGAACTTGACCCGGTGGCCGAGATGGTTAAGGCGTCTGTGTACTAAGCAGAATACGTGGGTTCAAGTCCCGCCTGGGTCAAATATTTTCAGTCTTTCCTTCTTCTTCCATCCTTCTCTCTGCTTTGAACATATGCTTTTCTATGTGCGTAATTCTTCGCCCGAGCATATGAATTCAAATAAAGCGCAATCCTTCTATTTCTCCTATTTATTTCTATCCTTCCTCACTATCCAAGTTTGAATGTGAATTAGTTCCTTAATGGATTCTCCTAATATTGTGTATATATATATATATATAAATAAATATTGGTATGGAAAGGATAGAGAGATAGGTTGTGGCTTACCTGAAAGTGAAGTACGGTGTCGCCATGAGGAACTGAGCCTCCTTCTTCAGGAAGGAGTGTTACACCATTCCGTGCACCGGCCGGCTGCGGACTGCGGAGATTTGACCGCCGCACGGCCAGTAGCCCATAAACAATCAACACCCCCACCAAGCCACTAACTTTCTCTCTCAGGGGGAGGTTGTGGCATAGGAAAGGTTAGGATACAGATCATTCATACAAAGCATCCCATGTATACATGTATGCCTGAACATACATACAAATACACATGAACATGCACACACACACACACACACACACACACACACACATGTATGTATACTTACACATACATGAGCATGCTCATACATACATATGTATGTGTAAGTATACATACATGTGTGTGTGTGTGTGTGTGTGTGTGTGTGTGTGTGTGCATGTTCATGTGTATTTGTATGTATGTTCAGGCATACATGTATACATGGGATGCTTTGTATGAATGATCTGTATCCTAACCTTTCCTATGCCACAACCTCCCCCTGAGAGAGAAAGTTAGTGGCTTGGTGGGGGTGTTGATTGTTTATGGGCTACTGGCCGTGCGGCGGTCAAATCTCCGCAGTCCGCAGCCGGCCGGTGCACGGAATGGTGTAACACTCCTTCCTGAAGAAGGAGGCTGAGAGCCTCCGAAAATTTGAAGAACAACCTTCAGTTCCTCATGGCGACACCGTACTTCACTTTCATACCAATATATATATATATATATATATATATACACACACACACACCCACAAACTTGGATAGTGAGGAAGGATAGAAATAAATAGGAGAAATAGGAGGATTATGCTTTATGTGAATTCATATGCTCAGGCGAAGAATTACACACATAGAAAAGCATATGTTAAAAGCAGGAGAAGGAAGGAAGAAGAATGAAAGACTGAAAATATTTGACCTAGGCAGGACTTGGACTGCATGATCTGCTCAGTGCACAGACGCCTTAACCATCTCGGCCACCAGGTCAAGTTCCTGACCAGGCAAATATAGACAGTCTTATTATGGACAAATTGTTATTTAGAGGAGGAATGTATAGAGTAGAGGGAATGAAGTATCCATAAAGGAATAAATACAATGTTAGGACACAATACATGTTATCTCCAGGGGATATATGCTTTTAAGGGAGGGCTATAGTGTAATTTCTATTCATAAAGGTGTTGAGGATTCAGTTGGTGCAGGTGGCCAGACTATTACAGGTGGAGCTAATACAAACTTCTCCGAGGGGTAGGCTAAATGTGAAGTATTTGGTGTTCAGGGTAATGTGTATACATTGCAAGGTGTTAGTGGGCTAATGTGTTGATTAGGCACCAAACTAATGTAGATGATGTTACTTGGGGAATGGTGCCACATGAACTGAATTGGGTATTTAGTTTTTAGGAATGGGAGGAATTTGGATTGGAAATCTGTCTCATGAGCCCATAGTAGTGATTGGCAAGATAGTTCTTTTAAGGGTATGGTTGTTTTACATTCCATTCAATTTACTGAATTATTTCATTTGACTTTTAGATTTGGTTAGTTTCTAAGAGTCTCAATGACCAACTCTCAGAAATATGTTACATTAAGTACATTTCATTTGTTAGGGACTCAAGTCACATGTGTGTTGATTTTCAGCTCTTTCTTTTCCCTGAAGATGAACAGAGTTTTTTTTGTTCAAAACTTTGTAACTATCTATCTTTCCTCATCTTTCAGTTACTACTCTCTTATTTCATCTCTACTTTGCTCTTTTTTGGCATGGATAATGGAATACTCAAATAATGTCTCTACCGAAATCCCATACCCTTTGCCTGATTCTAATGAGGTCACTTGCACAGAAATAAGAAAACTTCTTAAAAATTTATGTTATACCCTTTAATAAACTAAATTTTAGGGTGAGCTAGAAATTTCAACAAAGAACAATTGCTGTATTTTGGGCCTAAAATAAAAATAAATAAAAAATAAAATAAAATAAAATAAAATAAAATAATTTAATATGCCTTTACGTAAAACATCAGTTGCCTGAAGGTCTTTCCAAAAATCATACTCTGCCAGTCCACAATTTAAAATATTATCTAGTATTAAAACAAAGAAATTAAGTGAAACAAGTTTTTCTAGTAAATAATTTAAATTTACTCTCAAACTTTACAGCTTAGATTAATTGAATAAATCCTTAACTGTAACTGTTAAAATAAAATTAAACTTGACACTTGTTATATGTTATTGCATTTATTAAAAATATATAAGCCAATGTACATTCTTCAAAATAAAAATAGGCTTATGAAACTGTCATCGATTAACTAATTTTTGCATTTGTATTTCTGACATCTGTGAATGACTAAATGTGAAGCGTAAACTGTAAAAGATGAACTAGCTACAACTCAGATTTGAGCAGACATTCACTTTGAACTGTGAACTACAGAACATGAAGACCTAACTAAACTAAGAGAAGACCGGGAATTAGAGTGGGAGTAATATGGGTAACTAGGGAGGGAGATCAGAAGGTGCAAATAAACAGCGAGAGATAAGCTGGATTTTTTCATCAATTGCTTATTAGATAATTCACTTGAAAACATTTGTGTCTAAGTATGTAAACGAAGTAATTACTATCATCAAATGTGATAAAGTTGATAAAATTATTGCAGTGTTAAATAAAAATTCATCCCGGATTATAAATAATCTGAAGAGTTTACTTAAACCTTCTGTTATAAGAGAAAAAAATCCTGGTTCATGATATATTATCCAGGTTGTAAGCCTTGTGGTAGGAACACATACCATATATACACTATCCTTCAATCCACCACACTCCTCCAGAAGACCACAAAGAAAGCAAAATACAAAATTTAAAGGAAATATCTCCTGCTTCTCTTCCCAAATCATCTATGAAATTAGTTGCAGACAAATTTATGTATATTTGATATATATATATATATATATATATATATATATATATATATATATATTGGTATGGAAAGGACAGAGAGATAGGTTGTGGCTTACCTGTCCTTTCCATACCAATATTTTTGACAATGTCACATTCTCACTATTACAATTAATATATATATATATATATATATATATATATGTATATGTATATTATTAATATTTTTAATAATATTCTGAGTGAAGTAAATATATTTTATATGTGTATGTGTAAATTATTTTGATTTTTTACAGATGAATGCAAGTGGTGTTATTGAATCTAATGTAGAACCTTGTCCAAACCACAATATGGCATCACAAGGAACATCTCGCATTGAAAGTGGGCCAACTCAGTATACCCGTTTGAGTGAATCACGATCAGTAACACCATCACCTCCACCTCTGCCTTCAGGTGTTCAGCCAACTGAAAAGTCTAATATGCGTCCAAAAATGCTAAGTGTACCATCACTACTGATTGTTAAGCGAGCTGCATCACCAACCCCATCTCCATGTGAGCTCAAGCCTATATATGAAGCTGAAAGCCCTGATGAATTAGCTTTGGTTGATGCTGCATATAGCTATGGTTTTCGTTTGATCAAAAGGACACCAAATGTTGTGACAGTTGCTCTCCCAGGTATTAATAATTTTGAATGTCTTTATTCAAATAATTTTTTAAGGAATGTAAATGGGCAATGTTTAAATATTTGCTGTGAAGCACATATTTACAGATGTTTGAGTCAGTTTATGACTTGACACCTGAAAAATATTATGTATTGATCATTAAATTTTTTGAAGAATGAGTATATATAAAACTATTTTCATTTGCTGGGGAAATATTAAGTAGCCAATTTATAAATAGTGTAATGAAAACATTCAAAAGATGATGACATATGGAGGGTTGCAAAAATAATAATCAGTTATACTATATAAAAAAATTCTATTAACATGAATTTTCATATTTCTGTAATTTCTGACTTAAATACACTTCTGACTAAGAAGTTTTGTCAATTTATGCACATTACAAATGGAAGTTCAGTCTGTGGAGTGAGGTCTGATGTTCTTAATGACGGGTACATTGGCTGTTGTTGATACGCCGATCAATTTATAATTCTTGACTAAGAAACCGAAACATTTTTAATGCATCTTGCCACAAATAGAAGCTTTCATGTTCATTATGTAATTTTGGAATAACTGAATAGAAGATACAGTATCTTGGGAAGAGGAGAGGGGAAACTTCAATTAAATGTCAAAAGCAACTAGAATTTCATTTTCATAGATGTTGTCTCTGTCTCTGTCTTTGACACACTACTGATGAAGTCTATGGTATTTGTAAATTGTCAGTATGTTCGGTAGAAGGATTGCAAATTCTGTAACGCATTTCTGTCTAACCATTTCAACATTCTGTCTTTCTTCACTGTTTGATCAACAACTTTAGTGGGCCATTTATAACTGTATTTACTTTTGCACTCCTGTGCATTATTTCTGTTATAGTTGTAATTATTTTTAGGGTTCTGCTATACTTTTCATTCCATATGATTTATGTTACAGGACAAAGTCTACTTCAGTATGAAGTTCTATATATATTACCATTTGATTCAACTCGTAAGTGTATGTCCATAATAATTCAACATCCTCTGACAAGACAAAAAGTATTGTATTGTAAAGGTGCTGATTCTACTATTTTATCAAATCTTTCATCCACAGGTTAGTAAACTTTTATTTTATAAAGTTACAATAACATTTCATATAACATCAATGCTTTTTTGATTTCATAAAGATTTGTTTAAAAACTGTAATTTACTTTAACAGTAAAAAATATTGAGGGAAATCAAATATGCATTAGGTAAGAAAATAAATTACTTTCACTGATTTAATTGGAAAGTATTTGATGATTTAGACAATAACACACAATGAATGGAGGGAGGGATTATGCACTTTATAAAATTGACATTTCAAATTGAGCAAATGTAATGCCTAAATTTATTTTAATTTTTTGCTTAAATTTAATTGATTTAGAAGGGTTCTTTTTTGTAGATGATCTTCTAGTTCAGCAACATATTTTTCGTACTCAACAACATCTGAATTCATATGCCAGGCAAGGGCTGCGAGTTTTAGTGATGGCAAAGAAAGACTTATCTGATTCAGAATTTTTCCAGTGGAAGCAAAGACTCGGTGAGGCTGAGTTAGCCACTGAAAGTAGAGATCGCAAAATACGTGATTCTTATTCAAGCTTGGAAACAAATCTCACACTGCTTGGTAAGATTATGAACTAACCACTCTCCAATTTTTAATGAATTTAATGATCCACAAGGTACTGAAAATATAAGTTTTCATTATTCTTTCATAGCATGTAACATAAAGGTTAATAATGCTGGTTGATTTTTCTTATCTCAGCTTTCAATTCACTTATTGTAATCAGTAGTAGTAAACAATTGCTTATCTCTGGTGCAGGCTAAAAATTAACTCTCTTTTTATTTTATTATGTACCAATTGGTAGTGCAAAATGGCAGAAATAATATACCAATTGTTTATACTGTTTTAAATTAAGAATCAGATACTTCTTTTGTAATCCCAATTGTTAATTATACAACCCTGTAATTGAAACTTTTCATTGTAAGTTGATTAATAATTTTTCTGTAGGTGCTAAATGACACAATTCTAGTATGTTTTTTGTCTTAAGATAATGAAAGTGACAGTATAGTATTAGCTGTGCACTTATGTGTGAAAGGAATTTGAAGATTGAGACCTGTCATTATTTAAGATAATTGCATCCAAATAATATAATTAAAGAGAAGTTTGAGTTGTTATGCTTAATTTTTATAGGAGCCACTGGTATTGAGGATAGATTACAAGATGGTGTTCCAGAGACCATAGCATCATTGATAAGTGCTGGAATTGTAGTTTGGGTTCTGACTGGAGACAAACCTGAAACAGCAATTAATGTAGCATACTCTGCTAAACTTTTCCAACCCCAGATGGAGCTGCTAAAATTATCTGCTCGTTCACGTGACCAAGCTGAGAGTGCTATATTATTTTACCTGGCCCAAGTGGAACGGGACAGTACTGTTGCAACTCCTGCCTCTAATGTGTACGTTAGCCTAATTAACTTACAAGAAAGTGTGTATTCTGCATGTTTTGAAATCTGAAATATGGTATTAATGACCCAAGTAAATGTTTCTTTATGCTGTCTATTATTTGTTTAATGAAATCAATGCAAAATAAATTAGTCATATCACTTAAAACTGACATGTTAGCCAAATATGTGGCATGTATTTTTGTAATATTATCACACATTGTAAGCTACAGGTTCTGAACAATACATAATTAAAGTCTTCTAATTCCTTTTTACTTTTGTATGTTTCTTCCACCCATTATCCACAATTACACTAAAACTTTTGTGATATACACTGTGTCAAATATATCTTTTTACTGCGGTTATGAATTGAGTTCATTATATATTTACAGCATCTTATTTCATGTTCATTATTATTTCAATCTTATTTTAATTTCAGTGTTCGTGGTCTCAATCAAGTGGGTGTTTTTAATCGGTCAGTAACTCCTAGCCGAAACTTTTCAACTGGTCTGAAACGAGCGCTTGTTGTCGATGGAAAAACTCTTACGTAAGCAATTTCTTGTTTGTGCTAGTGCTTAAAAGTGTGTGTTAGATGTTCTCGCTTTGTATATTAATCTAATGTTTTCTTTCTGTGTGGAGTCAATTAATTCTCATTTTTCAACAAGTTTAAGTAAGACACAGTTTCAATATGTATAATCAACTTATTTGTCATTCCAACTACAGCAAATCTAATATATTAAGATATATAATTGCTATTAATTTTTTTGTAGGTACATATTGGATAGACGTTCTAATCTACAGAAACCATTTTTGCAGCTGACTTTGTACTGTTCATCTGTCTTGTGTTGTAGAGCAACTCCACTTCAGAAAGCTTATATTGTTAGAATTGTGAAAGAACAATTAAAAATGCGTACACTTGCCATAGGTATGTAGTATTTCATACTTCCGAAAGTTAATAGATAATTTTCATTTAGCTCATCTTTCACTTTCAAAATACACAATAATCCAGTGTGAATTTGTTTCCATACCACAAGGAAGTTTATTTTTCTTATTATTGTAATGTTCAGTAATAGAACTCTGCACTAAAGCTATCATCCTTTCCTCTACTGATCACCAATAGTTTAAATCTTTATCTCAGTCTTGTTTCTTGCAGATTTCATTTTGATAGTACTTCTATATTGCTAAGAGTCTAAATACATTGTTTTGTTATAGCAGTTTGTTCGCACACTTGGAAATGGTGCTTCTTATTCCAATATTATTGTTCTATTAGTCATTAGCTGCTTATTGGCCTGTCTTTTCCCTTAGGAGATAGTGGTTGTTTATTGGCAGAAACCTACAGCTTTTCACATCAAAAGCCTTTTTCAACTGTATTAGTCACTTGTGCAAAAGGGGTTTAATGTATTTTTTCTTATGGCCAAACCTACCTTGTCAGACTTTCTCAACTCTTATATACTCTGGCACATGTGATTGCCATATCTATAAAGAGACATTGATCATAAAGCATTGAGGGGAAAAAAACAATTACTAGCTGGTCTTTTTGATAGGGCTGTTAAATAAAAATAACCTTGATTCAAAACAATTAAGATTGTGTGAAGTTAAGGACGTATTGATGTGCTTGGCTCTGGCATCTTCAGGTGGTGACTGTAGTGACACCACCATCAAAACATGTTTGCTTTCATGATTCCACCAGGTTTGCATCCTGAGCACTTAGTCATTCAGTTTACCCTCAATATTGACTGATGACGGCCTTTGGAACATACATTTTTGATAAAGAAATATATCAGAAAGTAAGCAAATATTTATTGAAAATCTATTTGATCTAAGGTTATTGTTTAAGATACTCTCTACAACAGTTTATTGTATTATAAAATTTCTATTTTTATAACATAATCTATTCTGAAATTAGACTTTATTTACATAACAATTCACTGAAAAATTCTCTTGACAGTCTACAGTGCAAGGCAATACTTGCTTCATGATTTTATGTTTAAGCTAATGAAGTATTTATACTAGGAAATTATTTATCATGACTTCTACATTAAATTTCATTATACTGTATTTCTCGAAATGAAAAAAATTACATCTGTTTGAAAATAATGAATAAGAAATATAGCCAATTCAGACAAAAAAGTGATAATATAAATACCATACATTTCTGGGATCCTGCCATTCCTCAGGTGCAAAGAAGAGCCTAGAGCGACACAACTGCACTTGTTCTGTATTTTTGAAAGTTCATTGTCAGGTATCATTGAATCATTAAATTTACTTTGTCTGACTTATTACCTAATTAAAATTTTATTTGTGCTCCAATACATTTGAAAAATAAAATGCTGTTTACAGGTGATGGGGCTAATGATGTATCAATGATTCAGACAGCTGATGTAGGAATAGGTATATCTGGACAAGAAGGCAGACAGGCTGTGATGGCTTCTGACTTTGCTCTTTCAAGGTTCAAGTTCCTGGAACGTCTTTTGTTGGTTCATGGACATTGGTGCTATGATCGATTAGCCCGCATGGTGCTGTATTTCTTTTATAAAAATGCTGTAAGTTTATTGAAAGTAATAGATTTCAAATTTTTAAGTCTGCATGTTCATATTTTAATGATCCAACTAATAACTTGATTCAAACTAGCTTTATGGGAAACCAAGATTTATTATTTGTTTGTTTTTTCATTTTTGAGAGAAAAAGAGGAGGGATAGCTTGATTCCAAAGTTATATATAATTGTTCTCTCATTATTTTAAGTTAAAATTATCAAAGCAGTAGGTGTTCACAGTACATTTTACATTATCAACATAAATTCTAAAATTAACCACAGGCTCTTTCAACTTGTTCAACCTATTATATCTTATTAGTAATGAAATAAGCATTTATGGAAATTTTAAAAAATGTTTTATTGTATGAATTTATAAATAGTTACTTATAGTTTGGATTATACTCTAAGTTACTGATAGGGGGGAAAAAAATATGAAATTGACATGAGAATAACCAAAATCTGGAAAGAGTATAATTTTTGTATAATAAATAATGCAGTTTATGGCCAATTACTGGCAATTTATTTATTAAATTTAAAAACAATGTTTCAGTACATGTTTGTACTTTCTTCAGGTATTTTCAGTGGAGAAAATACAATATACAAATTTGTTATTATCATAAATTCTCCAGATTGTGTGTAAAACAAATTATAATGTACAACAAATGCTGATAATGAAATACACTTAGCTGTAAGAGAAGTTATTTCACTAAATGAAAAATTTAATTTAGGAAAAAATAAACTCGGTAAAAGTGATGTTTTAGAAAATATAAAAAAAAATATAATCAAAATTATACACAACTTCTAATGATATTGAAAATTAAATATAGAAAAAGTCATGCAAAACAATTTATAATGTGTAAAAAAAACATCCAAAAGAACTATTTGCAAAAAAAATTACTACAAAATATCAGTGAGATCAAAAAATTCAGAAATAAAATCTAAATTTAATGTTCACCAAAGCTGATAATGGTCATGTAACAGTTTTGGTGAACAAAATGAAATATGTAGATAAAGTCAACAATATGCTAACACATGACACAACACACAAAGACCCACTTTAAAAAATCATTGGTAATTATAAAGAATAACTAAAGAGGAGGAAGATGATAATCTACAGTGATGAAATTGAATTCAACCGATAGTTTCTAACTTCCGTTTATATATCTTGATGCTATGTACTACCCAAAATTCACAAACAAAATAATCCTTACAGACTTATCATGTCATCTATAGGTAGTCCTTTATACAATTTTTCCACAATATTTTATAAAGGGAAGCCAATTACACTGTAAAGAATAGTAATAGTAAAATGAAAAAATGTCTTTTTGAATATTGTGAGAATAAGTGATTCTCAGTTTCATAATGTTAGTTGAACATTATAATTTGTTTCAACCACAATCTGGATATTCATGGTCTCTGTGATAATAACAAATTTATATATTCTTATATGAATTGTATTTTCTCTGCAGAAAAGACCTAGTGAAAGTACAATCATGTACCAAAATGTCATTTTTTAAATTTAATAAATGAATTGTCTGTAATTGGTCATAAACTGCATTATCTATTTCATATAAACATAAACAGGCTTAAAAACACAACCTTTTGTATAATAAAATTGTAGATAGTGATTTTGTTTGAAATAAAGACTGGCACATTAGTTTACAATGAATACTTTATGTATGTTATGCTTATCCTATTATTCTTTTGCAGACATTTGTCTTTCTTATATTCTGGTATCAACTATACTGTGGATTTTCGGGAGCCGTAATGATTGATCAAATGTACCTGATGCTGTATAATCTGCTTTTCACATCCCTTCCTCCAATAGCCATTGGTAAGATTTTTCTTTCAGCCAATAAAATATTTTAAGGAATAGGTTTCGAAATACTTTCAATAGTGAGATTAATTAAATTGGAGATTTTTCTGTAAATAATTTGTGTAATCATAGTACTACATGGTGTATATACAAAATATTGAGGGCTCAAGTCCCTTTCAGTTCTGCCACTATTACATTAGTGACAGTCGGTAGAAATTTGTATTTTATACTTTATTTTCTTGTATTTCATTGGGATAACATTTTATTTTGTTTTAACATTTATATTGCCTGACATCTTTCAAATAAATGTGAAAAACACCAACCTAAGAAAATTTATTATAAAATTTAAAATAATTTAATCCCTAATTGGCACTTCTTCAGGTGCTTATTTCAATTAAATTTGTTATTTAATTTTTTTTATCTATATTAAAGAAAGGTTTAGATTTTGTTCCAACCCAATGGACTGTACCAGTAAAGGAGGGGAAATATTAATACAAGTCTTCACACCAGCAGAAACCTAAGAAATAAAACGTGAATCTTGTCAGGGCATCAAGAAAGCTAGGCCAACATATCCTATGAAGAATATAAGACCCTTAAACAATTATGGGAAGATAAAAACATTCTCATATTACCAGATGAGAAAGGCAATTCAACAGTTACACTTTCATGGTCCCTATATCATAAGAAGATGATTATGTTGTTGGATGACAGTTGCTATAAGAAATTGATCAGAGATCTGACATCTTCAATATTGAAAAAACCAATGCACTATTTAATGCCTCAGAACTTTGAAACGACTAGAGGATATACAACAAAAGTTAGAATCTATAAATACCACACAATGCTTCTAAAAAGTTTCTTCTTTTCTTCAGGTGCTAAAAAACCACACGAGGCAAGAGTGACACAACCACACATTACACTTTTTTTAGCACCTGAAGAAAGGAACAAGGTTTTCAGAAACATGGTATAGAATTTCACTTCATTTGGCTATTTAATCTTATTATTGTATCAAGTTCAGTTGAAATTTTGAAATATAAAAAGTTTGTGTTAAAGTATATATACCAATTAGATAAAGAAGTAGCCAATTAACTGACAAAATAAAGTGATGAAATAAAAACCACACATTGTTTCTGCAATCCTTGTTACTTTTGTCAGGTGATTCAAAAATTCAAGAGCTGCAAGAATAGCACTCATACAAACCAGGTGATGAACTAAAAAGCAAAGCTAAAAATAGTTCAAATCCTAAGATAATACAAAATCAAATAAGTTAGTTTAACAATAAGGGATTTTATATGAAGTATTTTGGATATAATTATGGAGTAGTACTTGGTGTCTAGATGTTGACACCCGTAGTATATCCTAATTGCTTCATATTAAATCCATCATTGAAATTAATGATACTATGAAATCCATCATTGAAATTAATGATACTATGAAACTCAACAAAGGCTCTGATCTCTTATTGTTACACTAACTTATTTGCCTTTTATTATCTTAGAATTGAAACTAGTTTTAGCTTTGCTTTTGAGTTCATCTTCTGGTTTGTACAATGTTGCTCTTGTGTTTTTGAATAACCTGATGAAAGTGACAAGGATTGTAGAAATGTCGTGTGGTATTCAGTTGAAATTGCCGACCTGCTTTGGTGTAGTGGCCAGCATCATTGCCTCACATCACAGAGGACCCGAATCTCAGCATGGGCATTGATGTTTGTGGTCGTCCTGGTCACAAAAACTGGGGTTAAGGCTGTGGGAGAATCGACCCTATGACCAGGTGTCATTCCTAAATACAGAATGTGTCATAAGATGACAGACAGCAGTCATCTCAATAGGTCAAGGCCCTTCACAGGCTGTCCAGCCAAGGAGAAGTAGTAATTTTGTTGAAATTAATCCAATCCTTTAATGCATTTAATATTATATGTCAAACACACACACATCAATTTTTTGTCTATGAGCTACATTTTGTTTAAATGGGAGTGTTCAAGAGTCAAATAATTAACATCTAATAAATTTCTGTTTCTGAGGTTTGACATTATTTTACAGATTAAATTTTTTACATAAAATAAAATTTTAAATTATTAAAAATAAACTAATTTACTTGCATTTTTTCTGTGACTAAAATAAATGATAAAGTATCTTACAGGAGTATATGATCAAGATGCTCCAGAGCAAGTGCTGCTTGCACAACCCACTCTTTATAGACAAGGTCGACTTGGTCTCGTCTATCAGCCTCATTCCTTTTGGATAACAATGGCAGATTCTTTATACCAGAGCATTGTTATATTCTTTATTACTGAAGCTGTAAGTGGAATACAAGTACATATAATTATAGATGTTTGATAGTTTTTACACACTTTACTTTTAAGAATACTTTTAAAAATCATGATTTTTACTAAATAAATTTTATTAATATTTAACAAAACTTAGAACACATTTGTTCAAATATTTGCCTTCTTTTATTTTATAAAAAAGAAACTGCATATTGGACAATTTTTAGGCTTATCACAATACTGAAGTTGGAATTTGGGAGTTTGGTACAACCGTGACTACCTCATGTATGTTTGTTATGCTGTCCCATGTTGCTGTTGAAACAAGGTCTTGGGTAAGTTGAATGCCCTATAAAAAGTGTAAAATTAAGAGTACGCTTTGCAAATAATTATGTATATACTTGATACAGTTAGAAAAGAGAAAATTACTGGCTTACCTGAAAAAGATAGGCTTTACAATGTGGACAGGGCATTTCAAATTTTCACATGTGCCAGCATCTTTCTTTAGGATATTAATACTGTACTTTGTGCTGACTAACCAGCACAAAGTACTGTAGTATGTCCCGAAGAAAGCTGATAGAACCCTTGAAATATTTTTTCTCATCCGAAAAGGTTATAACGGTTCTCATTTTCAGGAAATATAGTAATTCTGTCTCTTCCATTTCAACACCAATTACATAATTTCAAATACAAACCTATACTTGATACAAAATTTGTATATTACATGCCCCATTGTGTCAAATTCTACAAAATATTTCTCATCTACATATTTCTTATAATTGATCTTCAGTTATTCTTTGAAAACTGTGTGCAATTTAGTGACCATGTTAAATATAATCTGATTGAAACTTATTTCACTATTCCAGACAGTGATACACATTTTATCAATATTAGTATCAATCACAGCCTTCTACATTTTCTCACTAGTCTACAACACTGTATGCCTACAGTGCTTTGGATTACCTAGTAATTACTGGGTCATACAACAATCCGTTGGTTCACTGATTTATTGGGCATCAGTGATTTTGTCGACAGTGATGGCTCTGCTCCCAAGGTATTGTAAAAATAATTATTAAATAGATTTATTATTTTTTTATTTTTCATACTTACTTAAATGTTTTTAAAACTTAATGTATATGAAAATATATTTTCATTTGCTTTATTATGTAGTTGTTACTTAAGTATTTATTTTAATTAATTGTATACCCCTGATTATAATCTTTTAAAACTATTATCAGGTTTGTGTGGCGCTGTCTGGAAACTTGTCTCTTTCCTCATGAAGTCGTACGTGCAGTTATGGAGCACAAATTGGCTGTCCACCGAGGTGAGGGATTCCTTGTATCGTGGTCACGGTCAACTTCGACCTCATCTATCTTCAGGTAAACATCTCCTGATCGCTGGTTGATTCCTTTAGACATTTACAGAATATCCTTCTTAATGTGTCTACTTTTTTTGCAAAACTTGTTTTTCTTTGTGCAAAATTGAATTCAGAGAATACTTGCCTATGAACTTCATTTAAAATATATTGATAAATATACTATCTGAATATTTGATAACCCGTAGTGAGTTTAACACCCCCTCCCCTCCCCCAAGCAATCTGTGCAAGTAAAGATCATTAGAAAGTTAGGAGCATTCTGAGACTTTCTTTATATGATCAGAAAAGAATGATTTCAAACTTTTTAATAGATTTCCTTTGTTACATTTATGTATACATTCAAGTGGCTCTCTGTGAAATACTCCAACTGCTACAGTTCTTTCTTGATTTGTCAAATAGTATTTTGAGAGATTTCCAGAAATTTCATCCAATTTAGTATGTTGATAATTAAATATCATATTATGTATAATTTTATTTCCGATATGACTTTTTTTTAATACATCATCTTCAAGCATAATTGGCCATCTCCTGGCTACTGAAAATGAAGATGTTCCCCAAAATTGCAAATAAATAGAAATTTAACCATTTAAAATGCAGTTTATAGCAATACAATACAAAATGTTATCCATTTGAAGAATACAAAGCGATGTAGATGACGTAATGGCCCTGCGACATAATCAATCATACCAAATGAAATTATTTATTTGAGGTTATTAGAGATGGGATCAGTTTCATTTAATATGAAAATAACCACAGCCGTCGGTATTCAGGTTAATATTTAACCTACCTCAATTTATTCTGTATTACAAATTCAACACACAATACTCAATTACAATGTGAACAAAACAAACAGTTAGGAATCAAACCAGCTTTAATGGTAATTGTATTAAATGATAATTTACGTTCAATTGTCACAAAGATTTATACTATTTATAATGCATGCTCAGTAGTGGTTTCTATTTGGCAGTTGAATTATATTTATATATATATATATATATATGGATAGAGTAGAGGGAATGAAGTATTAGGAGCTTCCATTAAGGAATAAATACAATATCCATTCCTCCACTAAACAACTAATTGTCCACAATAAGACTGTCTATATTTGCCTGGTCAGGAACTTGACCCGGTGGCCGAGATTGTTAAGGCGTCTGTGTACTGAGCAGAATACGTGGGTTCAAATCCTGCCTGGCTCAAATATTTTCAGTCTCTCCTTCTTCTTCCATCCTTCTCTCTACTTTCAACATATGCTTTTCTATGTGTGTAATTCTTCGCCTGAGCATATGAATTCACATAAAGCATAATCCTCCTATTTCTCCTATTTATTTCTATCCTTCCTCACTATCCAAGATTGTATATATATATATATATATATATATGTATGTATGTATGTATTACAATATATATATATATATATATATATATAGCCAATCAAAAGGTATCCTGTTAAAGTTACACATTCATTACAATTCACACTTATGTTACAATGTTCACAATCCATTTGTTTTTATCTTATTTACATCATCATCTACATTAATTATTAATACTTATTTGTTACATTATCTACACTTATTGAGATTCCTGTTGGAGTACACTAGGAGGAACTACTGGATGTAAACATAACCCCTTACAGTTTAGATAATAAATTATACATATATTTATTTTTAATTAATGTACATTATGTATATAGATCCTATAGCCTCCCTTTTCAATTTATTAATTTTCCAATCAAAATTCTGGCATTATTCCAATTTATGCATTGTTTCTTTTATTTTACATGTGTAGGAAAGGTTGTATTAGTTTTGGCTTGTAATTTTATTAATTTAGTTAATATATGGCTCTATATAACCTGCTTTATCTTGCAGGATGTCTGACACAAAAATTTATTTGGATTCAGCTTAGAAATTACTTTGCTAGAAACACATGTAATAGTTTTAACTATTCATTAACAAAAGCAAAGTTAGTAAATCTCGTGAATATCCACTGATCTGTACAGCAATTTACATAAAGTCTCATGTTTCGTCCAGTATCTTCAATAGAAGTGGTGTCGGCAGTTGGAAGCAGGAACTGTTGCACTGTTCACAATCAATTGATTCATTACTACACACCGTTTCTATTTCACTATAACAGCCTCTAACTGTACAACATTCCTATTCTGATGTCCTTTGAAAATAACACTTCACCCCTCCCACAGCAGTCATTCCTCGTGCTTCACAGTATTTCAGGGTAGTCTCTTTGTCACATTACAATATATTAAGTAGTATAGAACATTGTATTTATAATAATAAGTTATGTTTAACATTATGTTGGAGGTAAATTCTTTAGTGTGCCCACTGGGGTAATTGGAACAAGAAATTGAGAAGAGTAACCTGACAAGTAAAGTTCTTCTGTAATCAACCTTATTATTATAAATATAATATTCTATACAACTTAATATATAGAGCCATAAAATTATATATCAAGATATTTTACAATTAAGTAAAGTTTTAAATCTAACACGTTGCATTTTATAATTGGTATCCTACTAAACTATTTAATAAAATATAGGAGAGATGTAAGTACAAAATAAAGCAATCTGAAGATGATCTGTCAACCTTGACAGTTCAAATCCAGCAACTATTGCATTAGCACAAGTCCATACCATTCTTCATTGGATTGGCACCGCTGCTGTGTAAAGTCTTTTTATTATTCAGTTGGTTTTCTTCGACTTGAAGTTTGATTATTGTAAGCAAGAGCTTGTATGTTTTTAGCAGCTCATTTTGGCCAATTGCAAGTTTAATAAATATGGTGTGTCATTTTACTCTTAGAGTTTAATTGAGAATCTAGTACTGCAGAACCCATGAGAATAATTTGTGGTGTGTTTTGGAAGAAAGCATTAGCTGAGAGAATAGCCTGAAAATGGTTTCCATGTTTCTGAGAAGGAAAATTTGACTTGTCTGATTAACATTCTCTTTTGATGAAAACTGCTTAAATCAAATGTGAGAATTATCACAAATTATGGAATGTGATCTGACTACTATTGTGCGCCATTTACATTCATTAATTAAAATGCAAAAATTGAGTACTTGGGGTACCACATGTTGAGCAACATGAACAAAATTCTGTGAACAACCAAGTTTGTCTTTGCTGGTCCGTTACCGTTTGCCTTGTCGTAAGCACAAACCATTCCTTTAAAACATTGTTACTGGTGATGAGAAAATGTTTTTTTTTTACCTGTATGTGAACTTAAAGAAAGGGAAATAATGGTTCAGCCAATCGAAAAAAGCAATATCCCAAACGAAGGGCAGTGCACACCCTCAAAAAAATCATGTAGTGCATACCCTCAAAAAAATCATGTAGTGCATTTGGTGGAACCCAACAGGCAATCTTCATCATGAATTCCTACCAAGAAATTAAGCGATAACAGCTGCTGCATATACTGAACAGCTAAGGAAAGTCACTATTGATATTAGAAGCAAATCACCTGGTAAACCTGTGTTTTTACGCCACAATAAAGCATGCCTGCATACAACCAAAATCACCACAGGTGCGATTGTTGAACTTTGTTGGAACCACTTTGTCACCCTCATTATTCACCAGACTTAGCTCCTTCAGATTATCATATTTTCTAGTCTACCTCCAACAGCATTCAGGGATAACTGTTTCACGATCTCTAAGCAACTGGCTTACAGATTTCTCCGGTATGAAATCATAAAAGTTCTACAAAAGAAGCATAGAACTACACTGGCAGGTGGTCATTGGCAAAGATGGTGATTTCATCTCATAGTGAATGTGTGATTTATGATATCTGTATTGTATTGTAATGTAATGTATTGTAATGTAATGTATTTTTTACTTATAAAACAGCACAGACTGACCAAATAATATAAATCAATTCTGGGACCATAGTGGATTGTATAGATTCTTTAGCCCAATCCAAACTAAAAATATAATACAAACTAACAATCAAAATGACAACACCTATTGTAAAAAGCAGATATAATCTTAAAGTTTAACTTATATGAATGGCCTTATTGAAGATGAGAATAAATAAAAATGAGAATTTAGAATGTATATACATTTATAATCTATTGACATAATTGATATGGAAAGTAAAGAAAGAGTTTGTGGCTTACCTGAAACTGAAGCTCGGTGTAACCACTTGGGACAGAAGTGTGTTCTTCAAATTTTCAGAGGCTCTCAGCCTCCTCCTTCAGAAATGAGAGTTACACCATTCCGTGCACCAGCAACTGTATCCTTCTGTCCCGAGTGCCTAAATCGAGCTTCAATTTCAGGTAAGCCAGACTATCTCTCTTTCCTTTGCATACAAATGATCTCAATTATTTTGACTATATCATATCCTTACTCATATTTATAATGTATTGAATTTATAATCATATTTATAATGTATTGAATATATAACAATAAAAGTGAAGAAGGCAATATGCATAAAATTATGCTCATGTGATAAACTATTGGGCGTTATGTTTATACTAGCAATTCCTGGTGTTCTCCTACAAGTGTATTGTCAAGTCTATATAATGTAGATTAATTAAAAAGAAATTATATATATAATGTTTTTATCAAAACTGTAAGGGGATAAGTTTACATTCAGTAGTTCCTAACAGGTGTCTCAAAAATTCTACATTATATAGTGAATAAATATTACTAAGTAATGCAAATTATGTTGTAAATATGACAAGCAAATGGATTGTAATTTACAATAGTGTCAATTGTAATTCATGTATAACCATAAAAAGATAAGTTTTGATTGGTTATATATACAATTGCAATATTGGTATGGAAAGGAAACAGAGATAGCTTCTGGCTTACCTAAAAATTAAGTATCATGTAGCCATAGGGAACCAAAGGTAGTTCTTCAAATTTTCGGAGGCTTTCAGCTTCCTTCTTCAGGAAAGGAGTGTTACACCATTCCTTGCACTGGCCGGCTGCAGACTGCGGCATAGGTGGGTTGCAAACCATGTGGTAGGAACAGATGCCATGTCTGGCCTATCTTACAGCCCACCACAATCTTCCAGAACCACACAAAGGCATGCAAAATCAAGAAAACATCACCTGCCTTTCCTCCCACTCAATCTACCAAATTAACTGTAGACTCTGCCCTGCATTTTATATAGCCCCAAACAAAAATACCCCTCCCTGAATGAATAGCAAACCACTGCAGCCAGCACTGTCAAACTTTCCAAAATTCAATTCCCAGTAGCTGCTTACACCCAAAGATACAATAAAAACAATTTTGACCAATGCTTCACAATCGCAATCCTTATAGCTTCCCCCCCCCCCCCCTATCCTTGTAGAACTCCATCTGTGGGAACTCTCCTTCCTACATGGCTTACAGTTTTGGCAAAGCCCTGGACTCGACATCTTTTAAATAATGCCCTTCTTACCTGCCACCCCTACTTGCACGAGTCAATGTATGTATGAGCATGCTTATGCATATGTATTTATGTGTGTGCATGTTTGTATGTATATGTATGTACAAAATTCTGTGTATGGATGATCACAATCAGAACCTTTCCTATGCTACAACCTTCCCTTGAGAGAGAGAAAGTTAGGGGCCTGGTGGGGTGTTCATTGTTTATGGGCTATTAGCCGTGCGGCAGTCAAAATTCCACAGCTGGCCGGTGCACAGAATGGTGTAACTCTCTTGCCTGAAGAAGGAGGGTGAGAGCCTCCGAAAATTTGAAGAACCTTTGGTTCCCTATGGCTACACCATACTTAATTTTCATTAAGTAAGCCACAACCGATCTCTTTTTTTCTTTCCATACTAGTAGCACAATTATTTTTTAAATGTAATATCCTTACTAATATATATATATATATATATATATATATATATTACACACACACACACACACACCAAGCTTACTGCCAAACAGAAACCTCTACTGAGCATATCTTTTAAGTAGTATACATCTCTGTGAAAAATAAAAGTAAATTACCATTTTATACAATAATCATCAAAACTGTTTTAACTCTTGATAACTACTTGTGCTGTTCACATATACTGAATTTAATTGAGTGTTTGTGTGTTAAATTTGTATTACTGATGAATTGGCAATTTTAAGCAGAAAGCTTCATTCAGAATAAATTGTAGTTGGTTAAATATTAACCTGAAAACAGAGGACTGGTATTGGCTATTTCCACATTAATTGAAATGATTTATTTGACAATTATGAAAAATACACTTACGTTGAAGACCTAATATGATTTAGACACTCCAATTGTTATGAAAAATAAAACTAAATCTCTATTAATGGCAAAATTAAGAGTTTGCTAAAGTAAGAAGTTTTCATATGTGAAGCTTCAGTATGTCTGAAGAATAATATGAACTTCAAAAGAAACAAATGTTTTAGAAAACTTCTGTTAGAATTTAGCTTATGCTCCACTATTAGAATTCACATTTTAAGTTTAATGTGTTTTTGAACACTCTGCCTTTTATGCATTTTATTAAGATGATAATGTTTAGCATGAGAAACATACAAAGAAAACTGAATTATACTCTAAATTTATATAAATTATACTCAAACTTTTACTCATTTAGTATGCAATTCAGTGCTCATGGAGCATGGAAACATTTTTTTCAACTTGTGCAAGTGTATTCTAAGTAACACGTAATTATGAAGTGTGGTATCATTCTCTGAATTACTCTATCCTGCATTTATGAGGATTTCATAAAAACAAATTTGTCAAAAAACATTATTCAGTGCTGGTTTTTGAAATATGTTTGCTAAGTAACTAAAGTTGAAAAAAAAATTAAAAAAGGATATCAACCAGTTTCATTTGGAGAGATTTTCTTTCTCAAGTTCTGTTCACAGCACATATTTGTCACTTCATAAGTATTTAATAGTGAAGTTAACACTGAAAAACTTGGATTAACTGATTTATTTTGTATTTTTGTACAATAGATTTATTTACAGAACATGATCAGAAAATTCATTGGTTTGAATTCTGTAACTATGTAATTTATATATAGTGTTTGTATTTATAAGACTTTTTATTTTTGGGAAGGGATAAATGTAAAAAGTCATTTATGGTTTGATAGGCAACATGTGTAAATTTTCACCCTTTAGTGCATAGTGTATCATAACTTGTAGTATTACCCGAGAGGCATATGTTGGTTTCTAAGAGAGCTAAATTGTGATACAAATATGAAACAACATGTGCTTCATGAAATGTGATATTTTTGGCATCCATGGACATGTTAAAACATGCCTGCCCTAGCTTTCTGTGAGTCAACCCCTGAGGCCAGATTTTTCTGCCCACCAATCAGCTTCAGAATAGTATTTTTTGAGTGTGTGTTTTTTTTTTCAAGAAAGAAACTTTAAGTGTCATAGTCTATTTGCATTAAAATAATATATATATATATATATATATATATATATATATATATATATATATATAATATTAGGAGAATCCATTAAGGAATTGGAACTAATTTGGTGACAAAGTCACATTCAAACTTGGATAGTGAGGAAGGATAGAAATTAAAAAGGATAGAAATAAATAGGAGGATTGCGCTTTATGTGAATTCATTCTTCGCCCGAGCATATATATATATATATATATATATATATATATATATATATATATATATATATATATGTTGAATATGTGCAACAAATTGACAAAAATACATCTGAAAAAAAATTAAAAAATTGTGCACTAAAGGGTTAAGGCTGAATATTACATTGAATATTGACTAACCGAGTATGAAAACATATTAAACTTCAATCATGACAGAGCATCACCACATCAGTTATTACATAGGCAAAGTTTCGGACAGAATACATACTTTTATGGTACAAAATAAATTAGATGACTCAATATATTCTTCAGCTATTTTATCACAGATTGTAATTTTCTCTATGTCTTATTAACATTATGTGTTGTAAATTTGCACATACTTTGTGAAACACTCTAATATGAAGGCTATCATTTTCTTGCTCTTCAGAATAGAATAAAAATGGTCTCCAATAAGACAATGTAATTGGATTTGATAGGACAATAAGTGTGAACAGAACTTGTGATTGATGTTTATCTGGGCATGATTCATGCATGTAACAGCACCTAATTTGGGAAATGTGCATGGGTGCTGGGTTCTTTCCTTCATCACTAACTTTGAAATGCTTTTCTGATCTTATAAGTGTGTGATTGTTTCATTTAAATGGACTAATTATAAGATAAGGTAAGAAAAGAGTTGTTAATATCCATAGGTATGTAATGATTTCAGATAAGATTACCAGAGTGTTAATAAAACAAATTAATTTAGTTCATTATATTATAAACACTCTTATTTGCCCAACAATATGCCCTTGCTTACCCACAAGAAAACCATTTATGGATTTCAAATAGTCAAATTATATTTCTAATGATTCAAAGTTAATCTTAGTGAGCGTATGTGGACTGACAACTGCTAAATGAGAAAATTCTTCAAATGTAGGTATTTGAGAAATTTTAGATTTCATGTGAAACTGATGCCAACAATTGCCTTGCATGCATATTGGCTTAATTTAAGAGCAACCTGCTCCTGTGTGTGTATTTGGAAAATATAAAAACTGGAGAAGAAATATTTAATTCCATAAATGACTTAATAAGGCCTAGTACACACTTGTATACAAAATCGAGCAATTTTGTATATAGACAAGCTTTTAGAACAAAATCACAGAACATTGGTCTCGCATCTGAAATGGGAGACTTGAGACAATTTTCAGAATTGTTAGGCCTATTACTAAGAATAACAGGAGGTCATATACAAAACAAGTATTTTTAAAGGGGGTGTCCTGCTCTTCTTCACCTGACTAATTTGTTTCTGTTCCCGATGAAAAGCTGTTTTCAAATTGCGTATTTTTTTTTTCTATGGACACTTAATATTTTTTGGCTAGCTCTTCAATAACTATTTTCTTTGTAGTGTGATTTTTATATTTTGGGTTAGTCATTTCCCACAAACAAGATTATAATCTTCTATTAAAAGTTAAACTTTCTTCGTTGGCGACATCTTGATAATAAACAAGCAAAATTAAAAGAATTTAACAAAGTGTTCTCTAAAACTCTCAGGGATAATTGGGGACCATGAGAATTATCTCAAGTCTCCCATTTCAGACGGGAGACCAATTTTCTGCGATTTTGTTCTAAAAGAGTGTCTATATACAACAATTTGTCGCTTGATTGTCTATAGACATTGCCTAGATTCAAAATCACTCTACTTTGTATACAAGAGTACACTAGGCCTAACAATGAAACATAACATTGGGTGGATATGTTTATAATGATGGATGAGAAATCCTAGGGAAAAAAATGCCGGTGGCTAAAGAAACATGGCCATCTTTTATATTTTTGCAAAGTTTGATGAGGATCTTAGCAAGATGTATAATAAAATTTCATAATGCAAAAGAAACCAGAATCCTCAGTAGCTCATGGAAAAAGAGAATCATTATTTTCTACACACAATGATTGTTTCACCTGGAAATCCTATGATGAAGTTTTGAGTGGCAATTCCACAACTTACGGATAACATAAGAATATGTCTGTTAGTGAATTAGGTTTATATTTGTATGGACATCCCTAAATATTTAGTTTATTCAACTCCATATTTTGACTAACAATTAAAATATAGTCACATAAAGTTTCTTTGTCCAAGGTACATAGTGCTGAGAATGACTTTTCTTGCTTCTACCCTCTTCCTCTCAGTGGTAGTGAGCTTCGTATTTTTCTTTAGCTGTGTTGTTCCAAACTGTTACTTATAACATGTTTTATTTACTAAGGTGCCAGAAATACTCTATTCCATGCTTTTAAAATGGAGAAATAATGATAATTCCTCACATGCTCTTTGCTCCAAGTTATATATTAAATGTGACATCATCAAATTAATTAACTCATTTGGTCAGCAAAGAAGGATAGAGAGAAACTGACTTATCTTAAATTGACTAGCATGATGTTCATTTCTAATGACCTGAAGAAGGCACAGGCCCTGATTGGGCCAACTCGTCTCCATTTACTATCCAAATGAGTTAATTAATTTGATGATCACATTTTCTTACTGGGTTATATATATACTAATAAACTCAATTGGTTTGGAGAAATCTGTTTCTTACATATAGAGTGATTTCACAATATATAATTCCAATATTTATTTACTGTACTAGCAGTACATTTCTATTGGCATTGGTAGTGTTGTTGTAATGAGACTGCAGTATAAAAATAATAAATTTTATCTAAAAATGGTTCTATAAAATTATTCCAGTCTTGGCTCAAAGTGACAAAAGTCTGAGATTTAAATACAATATCAAATTAACTAAAACAAAACAACATTATAAATTAAGAAAGGCTTCTTGGGTTATCTCCATAAACAGCGACGTTTCGATGGATAACTTCTTCCGGCTGAAGAAGATGGAACAGCTATGTCAAAATGTTGCTGTTTATGGAGTGGAAGCCTTTCTCAATTCTATTCACCGGGAAAGTCTTCGTTCTCAACATTCTAAATGGTCAAAAATTGGGCAAATGCATATTTAGTGTTTCTCAGTATTTGAGGTATTTTCTTAGATCTGCTGTCAGAGAAGCATCTTATTTCCAGATATGCTCTTAAATCAGCAGTGAAAGTGAATCATAGAAGAGAAGTTGACAAAATAAATGTTTAATTGTTGCCATAAGAGGAAAACGTTGGCATTACCTGACTTCTTTGTACTTTGTGTTTGTTTCACCTTCCTGTAGCGTACCCATTTGTTGCAGGACAGCCGACAGCGGACCAAAGGACATGACTCATCACAATTTGGCAGTCGTAGGATAATTTGTAGCTACTGTATTTATAATTTGTTTCATTCTTGGCTGTGAGGTTCTCAAGGGACCAAAATAGTTTATTTATAAACTTAATGTAGCCCGCGTGGTTTGGCTACCGAGAGAGATCGTCGCCACTTACACGGGTTACATTGCCAACAGATGTATATATATTTTTGTGAGTATTGTGAAAAAAGAAGTTCATTTCAAATCTTTATTTTTTAAAGAAGTTCCTGAAGTTTTTAAAATTTTTTTATTTTTGTGTGAAAATTTTATATAAGTGTATACATATATATAATGACTAATTTCTACTCAATCAATATAAACTATCAATTCATATGTATTTTGAGATTTGCATTGAGTGGGTCATTTAAACTATGTAACCAACTGAAAAAGTGTGTCTTAATAATTGTGGAGGTAAGATCATTTCCCACAAAAGAAGTGCCTTGTCAGTTAAAAAATAAACATAATTAATCCCTTCTGTGCTTCTTTCTTTTGTGGAAAATAAAGATTACCAAAGCTTGTAACTGTCTTGTTTTGTATTCATACTTTTTATGTACATATAAGGTGAGACTGCCTCATTTAGATGGTAACAGCAAATTCTAAATTATTCATCTTTCTTACTTTATTGCCATCATAAACTGAACTAATAAAGTTTTGGCAGCAGCAACAGCCAATTTAAGCAGTGTTAATTATGTTCTAATATATTCTATAAACAAATTTTAAGAAATGTTTTGTATTATCTTGTTAAATTTATTGATTTTGCACTGTTGTTAGAAAAATCCTATTAACTCTGTGATACAAGTACTTCAATTCAGGGCAATGTGTGAATTATCATTGTATTAGCACATGGATACTTTTCACGAATTGGGAAGTATGTTACTTTTTCATTTACCTGTATAAAATTAGTATATTTCTCTATTTATAGGGAAAAATATGTATACCCCAGCAATTTTTGTGTCACAAATGTGATTAACGAAATTATAATTAACATACGAACTTTGTGTACCAATTATGACAATTTAATTTTAAGATTATAAATATGTTGTTCAAGAAAATTTGCAGTTATTTTCAATTTACAATGGACAGATCAATGCTTTTGTGTCTTTATAACAAGAAGCATATGGTCTCTCAATTTTTGTTTTTAAGTAATGATGTAAACTTTTATAAACCTTGTTTGTATGAAAACGGCAGAAAATGAATGCTGCAACTCATTATAAACCATTGAAAATAAAAATGTTTCTGTTTTCAAAACATCTTAAACTGTTGACTTTATAACCTTTACAAATATTTAAATAAGTAATAATCCATCATTAAGTGTAGTTTGGTAACTAAAAACTGCTTTTATGTAAATACATGGTCTGACAATTCTGCAATAGTGTGCCCAACATTTTAAATGACACACAACTATAAATGTTTCGTGTAATCTTTAAATAGAATGGTCATCCATACATACAAACAAAGTGTATATATAATGTGAACCCCAATCACATTTATATTAGAAAAGTCTAACCTGGAAAAAATTACCAAAAAAAAAAGATATATAAAAATATCTTTAGCAATTTAAAAAAATTAACTTTTGTATTTACCATTTAGAATAAGGATAGTGAATTTTGGAGCACTGTCCCCTGCCATCATCCTTAGCTGCATGCAAAACAAAGCCATTCCTTTCACTTATGTAAGGTTACAACAACAAAAAAAGATCAAATGAATTGTAAGTCTCATAATTTATTAGACATATTAAAATGAAGTTCAGAATCAGATTGTGTGTAGCAATTGTCCATGTATCAATTTATAAATCAGATAGTAAGTTTTACAATGTATCCTAATTTAACTGTGCTGTGGCTATTAGCAATATGTCCAATAAGGTGTAATTTGGCTTAATATAAAAAAGTGAACACTATACATACATTTTTAGTTATTAAATGGAATGTTAGGAAAGACAGGTAATATTCCTTAATAACATACAAGTTGTTAGTATTGTGGAAGTACTTACTTTTTGGATTGTATTACAGCCCAAAGTACATTAATATAATGTAATCGGTTCTTTATGGGCCAAGAAAATATGATGATGTAAGATCTATTCATACTTTCAGGTTTGCAATTTGTTTGGGTGTCTTGACAGGCATAAAAGGTCACCGGACTCAAAGATTTGCATGTGGAGCCGTAAGAGTAAGTAAATAGGAATCAGGAATGACAGAAGAGCCAGAAAGTGAATAGGTGGTCAAATGACAAGTAAATGTCTTTATTAGAAAAGGACAAATTTGATAGAGTACAGACTGGGATACTAACTAGTGCAGAAATATTAACAGTCTATACTGCTAATGGACACTGATCAGCAAAAAATTATGAATTTTTGCTTTATACCATGTTGGCTCACCTTTGAAACAGAATACAGTAGAAACTTGCTATGGCATACATTCGACAAGTCCTTGGTAGGTTTTCAAAGTTATCTAGAACCACATATCTATGCATGTCAAGTAATTGCCTAAAAATTATGGGCCAGTGGTTTGTGGACATGGAGAGAAGTTTTCCAATGAGTTCATATCAAATAAGATTTGGTAGCCAAAACATCAAAATGAGTCCACAATCATGCTCCTCAAACCACTGTAGCACAATTCTGCCCTTGTAACGTGGACATTTACCCTTCTAGATGATGCTATCCTCGTTGGGTAAGAAGACACCAGGCAAGAGGGGATGTGCCTGCTACAGCATTATACTCTTCAATCAAATAACATTAAATCCAATTACTGATATATACTAACATTCATACCAAGCAAAGGTTTACCCTTTATATCGGTATATCTTTGAAATTTATAAGTATGTTAATAGTTACAATGAAGCGAAGATGATTCAAAGCTGAGAAAATGGGGTGAAATTTGTGTTTTAAATGTTAATCAAAAATTTATATTTTATCAATATTCATTTAGACCATAGTGTCCAGATAATCTCTCATAAAATTAAGTGTTTTCTTCTCAACCCAGGACATCAGGTTTATAATGGTGTAATTAATATCCATAAATTGCCACATTATTCCATAAATATTAGCATTTGATGTTATATAAATTCTACACAAAATTTATATAACATCAAGTTTGGCTAGTATTTATATAAATTAATTACCCCTGACAAATTCGAAGGCTGAGGACTAAAACATTGTGAATTTTGTTTCTCATTAATAAATAACATCTTACAAATTTGGCTGTATTCATACATTTATAATTGATATGAATAAATATATCTATTACTCTCATATAAAGGTTGAGTTTAACTAACTTGGTTTAGAGTTAACATAAATGAGATATAGATCTTTCTTGGTCAATACAAATAAGCAATGTACAGAGGCATGAACTCCAAGTATTTCTTCAGGTGATTCAAGATTAATTACATGTTGACTAGCAACATTGGTCACTTTCAGGCCTGTTTTGCGATTTCGTAGTTTGCCACAGACTTCGACTGGCTGATGGTACAGGTAAACATGTTTAGAAGATTCACAAATTGCAGCATAAGACAAATCTGTAAAATTATTCATAGGCATTTATACTGCATTGTACAATACAATGAATTTAAGTGTTTAACATTTTCAACACAAAACAAAAGGACAATATTTTAAAAAAAATATATTAATTAAAATTTCAAAGTGCGTGAGAGGAACTTCAAAAATTTAAATTTTCTATTGATAAAATTGATTGCATTGACCCTTTTTCATTTATAAAAATAATTGATAACATTTATAGAAAATGAGATGATCATCATATAAAGCAACACTTTTTAATGAATAACCACTTAATATAAATTTTAAAAACAATTTAGGATGGTCTTTACATACATGAAAACATAATTATTCATGGTCGTCTACTTAAGACAAAACACATTATTTCATTTCTCAGCTCCAGTTACCCTGATACACAAAAAAGGAATAAATAGTAAATCAAGGAGTCACAATGAAAGGGATGACAGATAATTACTATACAGGTATGATGATTATGGAAGGTACTGGAAACTCAGGCATTTTCTCTCTCATATATACACTCTGAAATATTTACATATTTAAGGTTACACTAGCTGATTGCTCAGCTTATTTATTTATCGAATCTTTACCGAAAGGAATTAATTCTATCCTTAGTGTAAAACTAAAGTAATTTTATGTACATATATTTAAAAGTAGAAGTGTATTAAACCAACTATAAAGTAAAATCATTTATACACACACTTATTTTAATTAACATCAAATATTTAATATAAACAATATTTTCACTTTCAGAAAAAATAATAAATAAATTCTTTGGTAAATCAACCATTTAGCAAAGAAAAAAATAAAACGAGATGAAATCAGTCCACTTAATAAATTTTGTACAATCATCACGGTTAAATTATTTTTATGTCATTTAACACAACCTCTCATTTATATATAAATATTTATAAAATAATTGGCTCCACCTACAATACAACAGCTAATAATTTAAGCAGCAGCATGAAGATGGGAAAAAGTGAAAATATCATCATGTGACTTTTTTATCACAATCTGTATCTCTATGACACTTACAGGCAAAAAAAATAATTTTGAAATATGTGAAAGTTTCTGCACTGATTCAATAACCACTTTCTGAAATGGTGAAGTACGTAAAAATTAATACAAATAAATACACCAACAAGCCTTTATATATCATAAGGAAGGATAGCAGCCATTAAAAAAAATATGCTGATGAAGATGGAGACCAAAATTTGTGTATGGTTTTTAATGTTTAGTGAAATAAGGTTATCTAACAGAGCAAATACTGATTAATAAAACTGGATTGCACTGGAAACATGCCTGATTGTTAGAGTATACATAAAAAACAATGTCAGGTTTACTAAACTTTTAATGGTAGGTCAATTTTGTTGCTTGGTGAAAATGCAACAGATTTTAATATTTAAGCCTTTGAGTTTGTCAACTGACTAGTGCAGTCGTGTCACTCTAGGCTCACCTTAGCACCTGAAGAAATGTTGTGTGGTATTTATACTATCACTTCTTTTGTCTGTATTTGGCTATCTTTCTTATTATTTATATCTATATTTCTTACCATTTAAAAAATTAAGGCAGATATAGAGAAATAATTAGAATATTTTGTTATGAAATAACAACAATAACACTAATCATTTTTGAGAATAAAGAAAACATGCTACGTAGACTTACATTGTATTAATGTAAAATACAGGATGAAACAAACTAAATATATTTACTCATGCTACACTGTGGTGACCCAACTTCAGTTTAAACTTGATGAACATTTGTAATGGTTAAAATAAAAATTAGATAAAACATAATGATTGTATTCAATCTGAACAAGAATGCTCATGTTAACAATATTTCAACATTACTTAAAATACTAGCCATCATTAGGCATAACGATTAATAGGATCACAAAGAATCTTGTAAGTTCACTACTTCATTTTTCATATAAAATTCAGAATTCTATTGGCCAAAAAATACATCTCCAAAATATAATTGTAATTGGCATTAAATTTCAATCTATTCTCTAACACCACCTCCAAGAGGAGGGAAGCACGCAAACGGATGTGAGTTCGGAGGCCGCAGTCTCAGCATCACAGTCAACCTGACAATGGTGGCAGAGCTTGCAGTCAAAACGCTATTGATTCAAACATTGACCCATGTTGAAACCCAAGCACTGTGTTTGGAACAGATTCACTGGGAAAACATTTATCTCTAATATTGTCTACACATTTTTAATTCAGTTCATATTACAATTAACTTCCAGGTTATCATGTTCACATCGTGCAAAATTATCAGCAACTTAAATAAATTAGGCATCATACAAATGTAGTCCACAAATAAAAAGAATTCAGAGTCAAAGGAGCTTGAAATTAATTTAGTGTAGTACTACAAATATTCAATAATATGGTAAACAAAACCATAGTTTACCTGGAGCACACACAGAGAATTTCCGTCTTTGTTTCCCAGCCTGCACATATCCAAATGCCAGGAATGTTCCTACATGCTCAACTTTCCACTGTTCATTTTGCACTTTACTCAGGGCTTGCCATACACAACCATCAACATCATGACGCAAGCAAATAGAAGGAACTTCTTCACATTTCAACTGGCAACTGAATAACCATTGTAAGCCACCAAGATTGACCTGGATATAAATTTTTTAGTTAAGTCAATTACAAACAGTAATACATATACAGTGGACCCTCAGGTTACAAAAAATGTTTGGAAACAAAATTTTCCTTGGGTTGCAAACATAAATTCAACTTGTAATAAACACACTGCTCTGTGCTTAAATTAGTGTATATATACAGCTCTGTTTCTTCTTCATCCTTCCATAAACAAAGCACTATTAGATATTTTTAAGACAGAGGCACAAAACTGTGATCTATCTTACCTTTGATAAGCTCACAACTGAATAAATTAATGATTTGCAGAATAAAGAAATAAATTACCTTAATGTGGAACATTCATCAGAGGATAAACAGGTTTGGAATAAAGCATAGAGATTTAAGGCATGTAGTAAGTGCAGTAAGTTACAGGAATTTATTAAGGCGCACAACTGTAACAAAGTTGTGAAAATGACATTTCACATTAGAAGAAAATATTGCAAAAACTACAAATAATTATCCTTAGATATTTTTTTTGATCTGATAAAAACTTACTTGATTCTTAATATTTCATCGTTTATATTTTTGTACATATGCTATTCCACGTTGTTGAACAAAATAATCACTTCAAAACAAATCTATATTCTGAGTTTCTCAGACTGGAACAGATTAATTATGTTTACAGGAATTTAAAATGGAAGTATAGAATCAGATTATGAATAATTTGGCATACAAATAGAATCCAGGAACAAATTAAGTTTGCAATCTGAGGGTTCACTATATGGATACAATTGAAAGCTGAGTTAATAGTATATCAAAGAATTGCCTTATCAGTGATTTTGTGATTTTCCGGTGAGATTCTTGCCAACAAAGAAACACCTCCTTCTACTTCATCACATTCTTCCAACTGCTCACTATTAAATGTTGGCCCACAATGTTCAGGTTCCTAAATAAATGATAATATAAATTGAATTTATAAATGGTAATTTCTGGGGAGAAATTTATATTTAAATTGAAAAACTTTACATCTGATTGAAAACAATGAATAAGAAAGATAGCCAATTCAGACAAAAAAGAGATAATATAAATACCACAGAACGTTTCTGGGATCCTTGTCCCTTTCGTCAGGTGCGAAGAAGAGCCTAGAGCAACACAGTACACCAATTGACAAAACTAAAATTTTTCTTTGCACCTGACAAAAGGGACAATGATCCCAGAAACATTGTGTGGTATTTATATTATCACTTTTTTGTCTGAATTGGCTGTCTTTCTTATTTTAAATTTATATTTTTCTAATTTGATTCAAGAGTAAAACTAGAAGAAAAACTTTAGCACGAGATTATTTATAATTAAAAATCTTGATTTAAGATCTTGATAATATTAACATTACTACATATATTACTTTCATATAATGAAAATACATGTATTAATTACATTGTTCAATAAAACATTTAGAACACATGTTGTCCTAGTATAGTGCATTATTCAGTTATATTTTCACAGATACCAATTACCTTGAACAAGGACGCAACTCTGCATTCAGCCACAGACTAAATACTTAATAAGAAAATAAAGTAGAACAAGAAATGAATTTTTTTGCCTAATTTGAAACTGCATTCAGGCTAAAATAGAATTTAGTTTAATGAAAGGATGTCATCTGAGGCTCAATATATAATTCAATTATATTCAAGTTCTAATATGAGATAGACTTTTTTATCACACTATACAAAATCTGGAAGCATGTTCCAGAAACTTAATTTTTGAACATAATTTTGTATCTTAATATGAAACCATGGGTCACAGAAGCAGATTTTTCAGTGATGTCAGCCAGTCTTGTACATTGCTTCTCAGTTCATTATTTTTTCTAATATCTAAAAATCCAGATCATCAGAGACCAGTTATACAGGTCTAACAGAAGTTCACAAATGTAAATAGGGTGAATACAAACATTTTCCCTTTAAGCATATTTGTAAGACAAGCTTAAAGGGATCAATGATCAAAGACTATCCCGGTGTAGTTGCTGCAGGAGAGATCTCGGGTTTCACACGGGTGCCAACAGTGATTAAAATGCAGCATTTCAACAACCACAAGCTCTGTCATCATCTTCTAGGCAAAGTGCAGGGACCATCAACCCAATGAATTAAATCCAGGAAAGCTCCCAGAGACCCGTTAAAGGGCTATAAGCCCTCTTCAGAAATTGTTATTTAATTAGCATGTATGACCTGTACCAAAACATGTTGCAGCAACCCGACCTGAAGCAGGCTATATGGGATTGAGGTTTCTGGTTTGAGTGGGTCAGTGCGTTTAGGTGGGATATATTGGGGCCCTGGAAGAAGTGTTCAGCTGCTGCATCAGCACCCTTGGGACCAAGCCATGTACAAAACCATCACAATATCTTGAGGAAGAAGCCGAAAATGAATGAGTGGAGGAAACACAGTGTTTGGTTCTTAGAGCTTCACAGCTACAATTTTGTTGACCTATTCAACATTTGCCTGAGATGCAGAAAAACTGCATCAAATAGGAAGGTTGAATGTTGTACGAGTCCTTGAGCATGCATGGCAACCTGCTCAACCGGGAAACTGAATTTCAATTGAGTATGCTTTGACACTGATAAAACAAGTGTACCGTAGTGCTAGTGTAAGCGAGACTGCTGGGGATAGGATATCCCGGAGTGTGGCTGGACCCATGACTGATGCTGACACAGCTCTTCCAGCAGGATGACTCAGTGACCAATAACACACCTCCTTGAGTTTCCATCCATCTGGGAGGTGTGTATTTATACCATTACTTGAGATGGTCCTGTCACTTCGCCTAGAAAATTATGACAGAACTTGTGGTCGTCGAAACATCTCATTTTAATCGCTGTTAGCACCCATGTGAAACCCGTGATCTTTCTGAAACTTAAAGGGAGTCAATACAAACATTTCTCTCTCTTAGCATTTTGTAAGACACACTTCATTCCTGCACGATATGAGAAAAGAAAAATAAGAAATATAATTAGAAAAGTACACCTCTCGCCTCACTACAGATAATAACATTTATGTACTTTAGAAATTAAAATATAAAATACACGTATATTTGGATTTATTACAGCAAAATGACATCTACACAATTTTCACAATGCTGGATCATCAATATGTGTGGACATTCTGCCAGGCCCCTTCCTCACATACAGGCTCAACATGGCCAGTTTCTCTGAATGGACAAAAGACTGCAGCAAATGTTCTTATGTTAGGCAATAACCTATCTGGATGACAATAATCTTCTCATTACTTCATTTCCTTCATCCAATATTGATGATCAACAACATTTTCACAATGGTTTAACAAGACAGATGACACAGATGCCAGTGGTGGTAGGAGGCTCACTTTCAAATTCTATTTCTCAGTTTTCTTTTCTCAAATTGCACAGTAATGAGGCATCTCTGAAAAAAAAAATTGCCAAAAAGGAAAAATGTTTGTAATGACTCTCTTTAACACCCTTTAAGTTTGTGCATTAACTCCTGTATATTTAATTCATTTTATTTACACTAAAACGTTGCCTCTGCTATACCAATTAATTTTATATAATTTTTTGAGAATTATAAAGTGAACATTTTCTCAGTGATATTTCCCAAGTATAATTATCAGCTATGTATTAATGTTGCAATGGCAAGCTCTGTTTTAAACATTGTTTTTAGAAACATTTGATCTAGTTGAAACTGGAGATTTACATTTCAAATAATTTCCGTTTATTTACTTTTGTAAGAATATATGCAATGTTCCCTTTCCAGCAATCTTTTCCTTGAATTAATATTATCTAAATATTTATTGTTGCTGATGCTCCAGTCAGCAATGGTCTGAGTGCATTGCCAGTGTATCATGTTTTCAGCTACTTATGGAATCTACAAACTGTATTTAGTAAATGTACAAATTCCAAAAGAATAGACACACAATAGAATGTAATTCTGTATCATCACTTTAAAATGTCCTGTTTATCAACCTTTAGCTTCTCAAATTTAATTGTGATACAGAATATTTCAATCAAAAGCACACATATTTCCCTCAAATCTCAACATTATAATTTAGGAAATCAAAGTGTTAAACAGATATGAAATCCAACAATTTCAGGAATTTTGTTCTTCTAGAGATAATCAGAATGATTACCCATTTAATGGAAATATAAAAAATTTGTAATAATAATAATCTAATCTTAATTTATAACATAATACAAACCTCTTTATCGGTACAAAGGTGAGCAAGTTGCTCATGAACTTCAGCTGCTGTTGCTGAGTCTATTATTTGCTCTCCATTATCATCATTTAAAAACACACTATTCCAATAAATGCCAGCCTCCTGTTTATTCAAAATTACTTCAAGCCTATAAAAAGTTACATAAAAAGAAAAATTACAAGCAGGAAAATAATTTTTTCTTTAATTATAGTGGATAGTCTGCACAGGTGTTCAGCCAGGAAAGGTTGTCAACTGATAAACTGGTCCAGTTTAACACCTTTAATTACTATCAGGCAATTTGCTCAAATAAAAGCTAATGAACTTTCATGTTCAACAAATTAGATACAATATGTAGCAAAGTTATTCAATTTTTAACTTTAACAAATCTAATTATTGGCATTTGTGTATTATGAGACCACCAATTGAAGACATGGCCTTCTCTAGTATGAGCATATTCACTGTTGTTAAGCCTTCTGGGCTTTTGTTTAACATCAAGCAAATGTAATACATGTATAGATCAATTCAGAGTACCTAATTATGACACTTATTCACATGTTTGATTGACAGACATGGGAGAACATCCAAGGGGATAGAAGTGATAGCTCAGGAATTGCCATTGTTAACAAAAGAAGCATAACCACTTAGAAAGTAAGGATCACACTATGACAAATTTTCTGACAGTGTAGCCAACTGATAAGGGAAGATGAATGACCTGGGCTGAAAAGGTCATTGTCCCTTTCATTTAACATTTATTTATTGATTGATTCACCTGGTGTAATAAATATAACTATTCTTCAAAACTACTTTTTACAGAAATTTATTGTGTTACACCATTGCCATAAAACTAAAGGTTGAGGCAAGAAATGTAAAATAAAATGTTTTTTTCAAAACTAGCCATTTTCTCAGTTGGGAATAGAGACAAAATGAATTGATATTGTACAAAATTTTGTTAACTTTCATTTAGCAAACAGTGATTTTTTATGGTTGCTGTATAATTTGTTAATTTAAAAAAGCAAGATGGATAGACTTTCTCCCCCCTCTTACCAGCCATCTAACCTCATAGGTCCAAGGATTTTAAGTATGTTTACCCACTAAGTAAGCCAAACACAGACTAGAAGTCAAGAATTCTCTCCCTGATTATGTCGTTGATAAAACCTGTATTGGCTGGGCTATGTGTAGTTAAAAAGATCCACTAAATGCATCTTTAAATAGTATCATAGTTTTAGTAAAATGAGTTATTTCATTATTGACATTAAATCATATAACACTAGTCACAATTTCCATTAATGTAATTGTTTTTTAAAAAAATTAAATATTCAATGGAAATAAGAAAGAGTGATGGCCATTGTTACTTCATGAAGCAAGAAGTAAATTAAAAATATTCATATGTTGAAAATATAAAAACATCTGCATCGTTATCTATTTGCTAAAATTATTAAATGAACATTATTCTGTATCCTACTTGTTATTGTCCAAAGTCCACACAGATGGCAGTTCTGCACAAAGAGAATAAGATGTATATCCATCAAGTATTAAGTGATTTCCACAAGATACACTTAATTTGTTTGTCACACAGTTCACTTTAATGTCTTCCTTTTTCACACCTTCATCAACTTGTAAACAAATTGTTATGGTCTCTGGAGTCTGATTCCATCCGTATTTACGTATTTTATCTGAAAATTTGACAAAAATATATGCTTTTTAAAGACATGTAAAAATCTATTTTCCTTCTACTGTCAGATGGGTGACACAGACATGAGCAGCCTGATCAATTATTGCTGTCTAATGTATAGTCTACTGGAGTTTGAAATGTAGTCAGCTGACATTCGCATGGATAAATCATCCTGACAACACCAAACACTCTGTCTAATGGGTATGAACCCTTAAAAATTTGACTTATCATTACTTGATATTAAAAGATTTTTTTAGAAAAACTAAATAAACAAATCTCATTACTCACCTTTAACTTCTAGATTCTCATTTACTTCTATGGGTCTCTCAGAATCTTTGATGAAAACAAATTCAGTTTCACTGGCTATGTAGATTGCTTGGCAATCTGGTTCAATAGCTGCATATTCAAGGCCTTTGGAGCCACTGAGCTGACGAGTACACTTCAAAGACCAAACACTGTTGCTACCTGAACATAAATTAAAACTAGAAATACAAAATTGCATCTTTAAACTGATCATAAACCCTTCACAAACAAATAACAATTACATAATTATTGACAATGATAATATGGGAATATGGTGTTTTATATAAAAACAGAGATACTAAAGCTCAGATCATTATGACATCATGAATTTTTGCGTCTGGATGGTACACAGAATGGTGTAACACTCCTTCCTGAAGAAGGAGGCTGAGAGCCTCCGAAAATTTGAAGAAAAACCTTCAGTTCCTTATGGTGACACCACACTTCACTTTCAGGTAAGCCACAACCTATCTCTCTCTCTATCCTTTCCATACCAATATTTTTGACAATGTCACATTCTTACTATTACAATATATATATATATATATATATATATATATATATATATATATATATATATATATACATACAATATTAGGAGAATCCATTAAGGAAATGGAACTTAATTTGGTGACAAAGTCACATTCAAACTTGGATAGTGAGGAAGGATAGAAATAAATAGGAGAAATAGGAGGATTGCGCTTTATGTGAATTCATATGCTCGGGCGAAGAATTACGCACATAGAAAAGCATATGTTCAAAGCAGAGAGAAGGATGGAAGAAGAAGGAAAGACTGAAAATATTTGACCCAGGCGGGACTTGAACCCACATATTCTGCTCAGTACACAGACAACTTAACCATCTCGGCCACAGGGGCAAGTTCCTGACCAGGCAAATATAGACAGTCTTATTGTGGACAATTAGTAGTTTTATATATATAGACACACACACACATAATTGTGGCAGTGCAGTATGGAGTGAGTAGCAGTCTGTAGCAAGTACTCATTGGGGTATATTAAATGCCCAAGATGCAACAAGCTTATTCCCAAATTTGGAATAAGGAGTCTTTACAAATAATTTATTACAAACTGTTAAAGGAAAAACCACATCCTGCAGACGATTCATAATTCATGAAACATTTAAAAAGTAACTTGTTTTGATAATTTTGGATAAATAACCTGGTGCCCAATAAACGACAAACCCAAGGAGTATTCACTTAAATATTCTGAAATCTGAGTTTAAGCCAGAAAAGTAAAGAAGAAATCTTTACAGTATAACTATGCCTAAAGTATGCTTTCTTATGAGCACATTCCCAACCTTTGTCCATATTTTTATATTTTCACGCTATCCAATTACCAAATGTGACTTTGTCACGTAATGATTAATATCCTTAACATTTGTACATGTATGTGTGTGTGTGTGTGTGTGTGTATAACACATGAGGATAGGAAAGAGAGACAGTGATGCCAAATTCCCTGAAATCAATAGTTGGTTCAGTCTGGTATAGGTGGAACATCAAATTTTTGAGGACCTGAGCCCACTTTGTCAGGAATGAAGATCTGAACTGTGTCCCAGCCAGGCACAAATAAATATATATATATATATATATATATATATATATATATATATATATATATATATATTTAGCATATTTGACTAGCCTCAGTGACAAACTTGCTAGAAGTTAGCTCAGTATTCTCGAATTTTGGGTTTTTAATGGGTGCCAGAAAATTTTTTAGGGTGATAAAATTATCAAAACTTTGATACAATTAAATAACTTTATTAATTCAAGATATGAAATATAACATTTTGCCAGGATGGGGATTTTTAACCAGTCACACATTTATGAAGATTGTTATTGTGGTTTTACTTGCTCTGAGCTGAGAACTGTCTTATCATTGCTAGCTCCTAGCTGAGACTGCCAAATTAGAGAATGCTTGCAAACACTACTGCACTCCCAACAATGCAGGTGGTACGGTCTACAATACAAAACAGTTGTGCTGCTGACGAAGGTAAATACAAAACAATAGAGGCCCTCAATTGCCCAATTGTTATGTTGTAATATATAAACAAAGACACTTTGGATATTGAGGAAGAATAGAAATAAATAGGAGAAATATGGGAATAAGCTTTTATGTGAATTCTCAGGAGTAGAATTATGCACAAATAAAAGCTCATGTTCAATGTATGGAGAAGGAAGGAAGGAAGGAAGGACTGAAAATATTGACCAGGATGGGATTTGAACCCACAAATTCTTCTCAGTGCACAGATGCTTTAACCACTTAAGCTACCAAGCCAAGTACCGAACTGAGCAAATAAAGACAGACTTATTATATTACCATATTTAAGTTCCTTAAATTGTAATAATTCACTCCCTGTACTCTACCCATTCCTCCTCTACACCAATATGACTGTCTATATTTGCCCAATTCTGACCTTTCCTGATAAAGGAGACTCAAGCCCTCAAAAATTTGAAATATTTTCACTCCTCAGCCCGATTAGACCAACTGTTGATTTCAGGTAAGTCGACTTCACTGTCTCTCTTTCCTATCTAAAAGTGTTATTTAATTTGACATAATATTTCCCTTAAGTGTTATATATAACTATAAGAATCTAATATATTACCTTCAACATAAACAACCCACTCCAACAACGTGGTAAAGTAGTTTTTATTCTCTCCAGCTTTTTCTCTGTCATGGCATTCACCTTCAATGTGTAAAAGAAGGCAATGTAATTCAGGATCTACTACTTTAGTATTTAATCTGGAATGTATTATTTTAAATGGTACTTCTCTACCACATGGTTGATCACTTAGTCGTAACTAGAAAAATTAATGATTTAATATTCATGATGATTCAATACCAAGAATTAAATTTCTTCATTTTCCTGGTTCTAATCACAAGTGCACTAGAGGTATTTAATAAAATTGGATAAGTACAGTAAATATATAATATATAAAATTGGTGGAGATATATTGTAAAATATTTCCTGTATGTTGCAGAAGTCTACTGTATTTCCAACTATTAATTTCAAATCACATTACAGTAGTAATTTACTTCATAACTTTATCTATGATACTAATGCCATTTTTGTGACAACCCACAAAATTGTGAACATTGATAATAAATAAATATTGTTTGTCTTATATACACACCTTCCAGAGTTCATTATTGGATCTTAAGCCTGTAGAAACAATGTGAAGTGTGCCAGATCCATCTGCTACAACAGCCATTTCACTAGATGCAAAACTAATGGACATGTTATAGTGGCCAGATTTCCTTTCATAGACCACCGGAATCTGCCATACGTCTGTTAATACTCTTCTGTCAACACTTGACTGTAATAGTAAATTGTTAAATTAGGTTTCAAAATTAGTAAATTTAATCACAGAGAAATTATTCAGCAGTATATCAATCCTAGTGGTAAACAAAAATTGTGATAGAGAATAAAATATTTTGACTGACAAGCTCTCAGTTGGTTAAATGCAAAACACTTCCATCATCATATACCTTATGAAAATTTTGGAAATATCTGTCAAAACCTTGTGTGTTTAATCAACAACTGTCCGGTTTTCAAATGTGGATTGTACTGAAAACAGATACAGACTGTTATGCAGAAACAAATTACTAATACAGAGGACAATCGGGTTATGAACTTAAATTGCTCCTGGACTCTGGTCATATCACAAATTTTCATTAGCTAAATCAATTTTTCCTATAGAAATACATTAAAAAATTAATTTGTATTATTTTCAGAAACACAGAATATAGTTTGGTCATTAAATGTTTATTTTGTTCAATAACATATGATATGTACAATTATAAACAATTAAAAAATAAGGGCTTGACTTTAGGTTTTTAATAGATCTTTTTAGTTGGGTCTTCTGTGAACAAAACATATCTGAACATATTATCTACCATTTTTGCCCATTTTTTTTGTAATGCGGCAAAACATTCTAATTCAAAACAACTTTGTTAAGGTAAAACTCCTCAATAAATTCATGTTCAACACACCACTTAATACACATCTTTAATCTGAGTGTTGTTCATCCTTTGATGAATGTTCAACTTTTAGGTTCTTTATTTCTTCGTTCTGCAAATTATTTAAGTTCTTCAGGGGTGAGCTCACCAGAGGTATGGGAGATCCCAGTCCCATATTTGTGCCTTGATCATATTGACATAAATATACTTTGTTTATCAGAGGAGGAGGATGAAATAAAAATCAGTATAATAAATGTATTTATATAATAGTATAGCAAATCTGCATAACGAACAGCAAATTTCCCAATTTTTTCTTCCTTTTTTGCTAATCATGACTGTTCTATAAATGGTAAAAAAATATTTTCATGCAAACTCATATTTACGGAGATATTGTCAAATTAACTTTGATATAGTAAGAAAGCATCTTTTACTTGTAATGCAGACCTAAAAGTATATACAACATGTCACTTACACTTGAAATGACTATCCAATCTTCACCAATAAAATAAACATTATGATCACACCATGGATCTCCATACAAATGGTTGTGTAAACTGAACACTTTAACATGTAGAAATGAGTACTGTTCGTCACCTGGTAGAATATGGTCAACACCTGGTGAACACAAAATTGTCAAAATAAATAAGTAATTTCATTAACAGGAAGAATTGAGAAAGAATTACTGCATTCATTAATTTTGTCACGTTAGAAATGTAGGGCTGAGTAGATGTATGAGAATTTTTCTTTACTTCTGCTTGAATCAACTAACATTAAGCTAAAGTAATTATTGTAAATTTAAATGGAGACCTAAGAAGTGGCTCCTGTCCTTTATTACCGTTATTTAGAGAAGTTTTGTACGTAGGAATTAAATTAACGGACAGTTTGTAACCCATAAAATTGGGATCTAGCAAATTTCTGTCAGGTCTTGGTTCCATCATGTTATATAATATAAATAGTTTTTAAAATGTCCTTGATGTTTGCAGATTTTTTCCTTCTTTCAAAATTAATGTATCAAAACATTTAGCAACGCTAACTACACAACAAATAAGTGCAGGCGCTTTTTTAAATATATTTTCAAAGATACGCTTAACCAAAGATCATTAATGTACACAAAATATCTTTATGCTATTGAAGTTTGGATTAAACTGGACCAACGTTGAAGCTTTTATTTATCAAATTATGTGGGGATTCTGATAATATTAATAAGAAATGATTTTATCAAGAGTTTTGAAGATTTTACCCTCCATTCATTTTCCCGTACAAAATGTTTTCTATTCGTCTATATTTTCTAATGGAAGTATGTGCATTTTAAAGTTGATTTTGTGTCGCCGGATATTTTAAAAATTCTGTAAAAAATATATATCGTGTTATGCATATGTAATAGTTAAATCTGACCTCCCCCCCCCCTTCCATTATATGGATCATTTATACCCGTAAAACTGAAAAGTTTAAGACCCGTTTTTAAGGTCATATTTAATGCAATAGTTAGCAGATAAGTAATGATTATCATTCCAATTTACGGGTTACTATATTAGGATCAGGGTACTTGTAATCTGTAATTATCTAACTTATCATATACATAATTGCAAATAAACTTAAAGTGAAATAATTTTCAGTTGCTTATGAATGTTGTTGATATGATAAATTCTGAACCATACCATACAACATAAAATTTCTTTCTTGCTGTTATTTGTCAATATGGGCAATTTTAAAATAATTTTCTATAATTGCAGGCATTGAAACAATTAACAGCAAAGAATTGGTCAATTAATGGATTATTCGGTCCACTTTTGTTATATCTGTTGCTAATTCATTCTATTGTAACCTTCCATGACTGTAATTTTGTTTTGCTAATTATCTCACAATGTCAAAAAATTATGACATCCTTTTCAGCAGCCCTCATTAAAATGAAAATATAATACCGTCTGTTTTGAAATATAAATCCAAGTGTATAATGTTGTGTGTGTGAATTACGAACTACTGTTTGCATTTATCAGTAATTTTTATATTATTTAATGATTCAATGTTTTTGTAATGTTTGTTAATTAAGAAATAAATGATCTCATTTACATTCACATTAAGACCTTATTAATAAAATAAGTTGAGTACATAACATTTGTATTGGGTTCTACCCATTTTCTGAAAATTTATTGTTTTAATCAGTTTTGCTATTATTTTCAGGAGTACTTTTCATGAATAAATCTAATCCAGTTGTAAGCAATCAATCATTATTCCTTCATTCAGAAATAATTCAGCAAGAAATTGTTTTAGATAAAGTCAATAACGATAAAAATGTAAGCCTTGGTAAGTAAAATAAAATAAATATTTTATTCAGTATTACTTTGTTAGTTCAATACAAATTAAGCTGACATAGTCTTCTATTGCATTTCCAAACAAATATCAAGGAAGTTACTCATTCATATACAGCTCTGCTTCACCATTCAGGATGGGATGAAGTTTTTAAAATTTCGTGTTCAGGTGAAAGGTGACTGGTTCCATATGCTATCCAGACATCAAGTGCCAGGAGGAGTATGAAGATGCTAACACCTCCTTTTCTATTTCATATCCAGATGTGTTATATATTAAATAATATTTATATTTAATTCTCAATAATACTATTGTAACAGTTTCTTGCACATTTTAATATTCCAATGTATTAATAATATTGTTATAATTGAGTCTCACAATGCTTTCTCATTTTTGCATAAATCTTACTTGTATGTGATGAATATAAAATGTATGGTAAACTGTTAACATATTAAAACTTTATATCTCTTTCAGATATAATTTCTAAAGTAAATACAAAGATTAAAGAAAATAGTCACAGTCGTTTGTTTGCTGTTGTTCATTTATGTGGAAAACAATTTAAAGTGACAAATGAAGATTTGGTTATTGTGGAAGGTTATTGGCCGCCTCAGATAGGAGACAAAATAAGATTGGACAAGGTGAAGTTTGTTTGAATCATTAAAAAGTGAATAAATATTACTTGCAACCAATTGAATAATTTTTGGGTTAATTTGGGAAATAGGTGCTGCTAGTAGGAAGTACTGATTTCACACTCATTGGCCGACCAGTACTATCAACAGATATAGTTTCAGTTGAAGCTACCATTATTGAGAAGACCTTGTCTCACACCAAAACACATTTCAAAAAGAAGAGGCGGAAACAGTTTATGCGAATTAACTGTAAGTATTTTTTCCCTTTCAACCTGATAAGAAAAATAAGAAATTTCTCACTGTAATCTTTACATCCTGCTCAAATTATTTTTTCCTTATTCTTAAATTTCTTAGATTGTATTCTAGCATACATCAACTTTCAAATTGAGGGATCTGTTACATCAGGAGATGGGAACAACTTGGCATACATAAGTTTGCTTTTGTAAAATAGGTTACCAAATATTCTTTTGTATGTCACACCGTCATGTAAGACGGGCACATTATACTTATGGGAGGAATTTTTTTAAAAAATATGTAATGTATTCTCTCCCATCATACTCAATTTGCTTACACACAATGTTAATGATATAAATAAAGGCCCTCTCATCCCTGTGTGGGATATGTTTTGATTACGGGATATGGACGTATGTTTTTTAGAAGGAAGGAGGAGGAAAGACTTAAGTATTCGGCCAGGGCAAGACTTGAACCCACATATTCTGCTCAGTACACAGATATATATATATATGATATTAGTAAGGATGTGACATTGTCAAACATAATTGAAATATTGGTATGGAAAGGAAAGAGAGATAGGTTGTGGCTTACCTGAAAGTGAAGTGCGGTGTCGCCATGAGGAACTGAAGGTTGTTCTCCAAATTTTCAGAGGCTCTCAGCCTTCTTCTTCAGGAAGACACAACCTATCTCTCTTTCCTTTCCATACCAATATTTCAATTTTATATATATATATAAGCACTTCAAAGCAATTGCAGGTATTTTTTCGGGAGATATTGGTCAAAAAATAATTTAGTGTTTCATTTGTATGAGGTTATAGTTAGTATATATACCTGCTACAGGTGACTATGGCTAGCACCAAAAACTCATGTGTCTGAAAATAAATTCGTTGAAGACTTACTATATGACACTACAGCCCTGGGTGAGCCTTGGCCTCCTTTACAATCAGCCTCCATGTTTCTCTGTTCTTAATCCTCTCTCCCCATCCTTTCATCTTCATAATTGTCAAATTCTCCATTACACAGTCTATCCACCTTAATCTTCATCTTTCTTTTTTCCTTGACGAGTAGTCTTGCTTTTAGGTATTCTATCTTGGGTCCTTTCCACATGACCCCATGCAGCCTTTGGGATTTTATAAATTTCACTATATCTTCTCCCTTAATTATTTAATTAATTTCATGATTATAACTTATTCTCCAGACTCAATGTTCCATTAGAGACCCGTAGATTCTTCTAATTAATTTACATTCAAATTTCCTGCTCTATTTTAGTCATTGTCCAGGTTTCTGCAGTATATGTAATCACAGACCTTATTAATGTTTGGTATATCAGTATTTTATATTTTCTGGTTAGCAGTTTACTTTTCATTAATTTCAGGTTGCAAAGTATGGTTTATTTCCTGGTTAAATCCTATCCTTTACAATCATATCCATTCTACCCTCATTAACTACTATGTTTCCCAGGTATTTAAAATTAGATACGCCCTCAAAGACCTTCTGTCCAATTTCCAAGTCTGGCAGCTTTCTTTTTGTTTGTGTAGCTGATATAACCTTATATTTAATTCTCCTAGTATTCACTACCAATCCCATTTCTTCAGCATTTCGTTCTAATTCATTGTAGACTTCTATTATTTTATTTTTAGACCTGGCTACTATGGCAATGTCACCTGCACATGCACATATCTGACTCATCTTGATAAAAATTTGTAACACTTTGATCTAACTCTTTAATAACATACTACAGGGCTAATATAAATAAAGTGGTAGACAGACCATCTCATTGTTTCACTCCTCTATTGAACATAAAGCTCTCAATTTAGCTGTTATATTTGTCATTGTTATCTTTATTAATCTAATTATTTTCTCAGGTATTTTCATTTGATTCATGGCTTCACGTAGTTTCTGCCAATTTACACTATCAAAGGCTTGCTTAAAAATCTATGAATAGATTATGTTTCTCCACCATTTGTCTTCTGGAAAATAATTGATCTGTTGTGCTTCCATTAGTGAATCCACATTGATATTCAAATATTATTGTTACCAGTTTAAGTCTTCTATTAATCACTGATTTCAATATTTTACATGTCACATGCAATATATTCATACCTCTATAATTACAACATTCTAAACTATCCCCTTTTTTAAAAATTGTATGGATTATCCCAGTATTCCACTTCTCCAGCATTTTCACCTTCTTCCATATTGAGACAATTAATTTATGTAATGTTATCTTCTCCCAGCACTCTATTGTTCATTTTCTTCAATTTCACCCATTGTTGGTGAATCAATAACATTGACATTATCAACTTCTCCGTTATTCTGTCAAGTCTTCTTCATTTTGTTCGATATTTCTGGTTCATTTCGTAATTCTTTAAAGTATTCCAACCACCTTGCCATTACCTTTCACTGTTCCTCCTCTTTGAATATATCTTCACTGTGTAATGGAGAATTTGACAATTTTTGGTGCTAGCCATAGTCACCTATAGCAGGTATATATACTAATATAACCTCATACAAATGAAACACTAAATTATTTTTTGACTAATATCTCCCGAAAAAAGACCTGCAATTGCTTTGAAGTGTTTATAACCACTTTTCATTCTATCTGCAGTTTTATAAAATTTCCTACTTTTGTTTTGCTTATTCAGCTGTTAGCTTTTCTTCTCATCTCTTGATATTTTTCACACTGCTCTGGTTTCTTTCCCTCCCTATCTATTCTTTTCTTGTATTATATCAAGACACTGTTTATCAAACCAAGCAGGGTTTCTCGTCGGTCCCTTTTCTTTAGCAGTTTCATTAACTGTCATTTCTATTACTTCCCATTGTTCTTCTACTGTCTTATCTATTGCATTATTTAAAATCTCCAAGTTCATTGAAGATAATAAAATAATCAGTATTTCCTATGTTTTATCAATTTCTATTGATACTGGTGATTTGTTTCAGTTTACAGGATACCACAAACCATGCTACGAATAAATAGTATCGAGTTCAAAAATGAAGTAAATGAAGTTAAAGATGCAGAAGGATTGGATTCTAACATATTTTAGTAACCTGTAACCAAGAAGAAATTCATTTTTCCAGAGTTAACAAATGTTCTGTTTCAGTACATGAAGTGTACTTGAAAGATGTTCAATTGTAGCTACAAATAAGTTTCAATTGTGCAATTTAACAAATTTTGTTACACAATTGAAATGGTCTTTACTTTTAATGTATTGATGTATTTCATTGCATACAGTAAAATATTTGCACAAAAAGCATTGGAAAATTTTATAATTTTTTCATTTCATGAATGATCCATTACACCATATTCAGTACATATTGATCATTATATAAATAATCTCTCGATAGTAGTTGTGACTTCAAATAAAAAACTATGAAAATTAATTTATAAAACAATTTTAATAAAAATCAGTATTGATGCTAAACAAATACATTGGGTTACAATTTAGTTCTTGAAATTTACATAAATGCACCAACTGAAATATTGCCATTAATAAATTAATTAATTAATTTTGTCAAAGAAAAACTTTTTATAAATATCAGTATACAAATGCAGATATCTTGTCAATAGCTGTAGTCTTATAGAAATAATTGAAACTATTCCACAAAAACAAATTCTACTAGATAGCATGGTGTACAACAATGACAAAATGTAATCAACTTATTATTTTTATAAGTTCAATAAAACTATAACTTTAACAATATCCACCACCCGTTATATATTTAAGAAATACTGAAATTAAAATTAATCATGAAATGTTTATATATTTTAAATGTCAACAATAGAAATTAAACATGTAAAAAAAATAACAGTTCAGACTTTGTGAAAAACTTAAAACTTGCAATGAAATTAGTTCAAATTATTCAATTCTCATATATTTTCCTTAAATTAACATTAAAATTAAAATAAACTTTCAAATCCAATAAATTTACATTTGTAACAATATTGCAATCCAAGTGACTAGTAGCTTTAAAAAACTCTTAGAACTCGATATATTTCAACCAAAAACAGCTCTATAGACTTTTTTCCTATATCATTTGCTTGTATAAAATTTCTAGAATTCATTGGACAAAATTTCAACAATGGAAGTAAATACTTCAAAGACTAGATATACGCTAATTGAACATATATTCCAATACAGCTGATATATGTAAAATATATGCAATTACAAATAGAAAATTCTTATATTCGAAACTGATTTCAATTAAATTTGGCAGCACTTATCAGTATGTAATTTTGACATGATAAGACTAAATATAGTTACAGATGGTAATTTAGTACATTAATCATTGATATTTAAATGGTATTCTTAATAATAATTATAAAAGTGGTAATGAGCAATAATTTCTACAAAATAAAGCTTTTCAATTCCTATTACTTAATTACTACATTTATCCTCAAACCCCAATATAGAAAACTGAACATAATTCTATTTTTATTTATCTACTTATTAAAAGTATATCACAACCTATGTTTTTTAAGTGTATTTCTTTAGTAGAAAGAAGTTGAGCACATTAAGATGAATTTTGAGTGGCAGCACTACTCACTGGAACTAATTGCAGTACAGAACCAACTTTAACTGCCGTGTAAAGTTCTCCTGGAACAACAGTAGGCAATAGAACTCCTCCAACATTACATGAACCATTAGTATTATCACTTATAATATTTGGAACACTACCGGGAATGGGAGATATATTGTGTGGTTGCAAACACTGAACATCCGATTCATTCTCATGAGTGAGTGAAATGATCTCACAGTTTTGCTGAATAATAGAGCCAATTTTATGTTTTGTATCCACAGAAGAGGATATACAACTATCAGATGGAAACAAGGAATTCAGAGAATTTTTACAAGCTTCAGAATATTTATTGGATAAAATTAAAACACCATTGTTTCTTTCACTCCTTGCTGATATGAGTCCATTATGTAACACTCCTGACGATTTTAAAGGAATAAGTACTGTAGGCATATGTGAAGACTTGTCACTTTCACTACTATACTTGTCAGAGATTTTGCTAATGGAATTGGCAGGCTTTGTTATTAAAGGATTTAATGGAAAATTAATCATTTCAGGGGTGGTAGTAATACATTCTCTACCAGATTTTAGTCTGGAAGATGAATATAGGTCATTCTGAATTGAAATTGGTATATGCAGTGGTGGACATGATTTTGGAACATAACATGCCAAACCACGTTCATGCCCTGAATTTAGGCAATTAGATGGCAGAGATGTTATATTTAATTCCTCTTTGGAAAAATTGAATGGTTTTCCCTTTTTTACCTGTGCTTCCAATTGCCCTTGTGTTACAATAATGCAAGGTTTCTTAGCATTTGCATCAATAATTCTCAATGATGTCTCTGAATGTGAGACAGCAGATTTAGTAAAAGTATTATCAACCTCTGTTAACTGTGTTACAGCAGATTTACCAATAGGTAGAAGTGCACAGTCAGAAGCTTTATTCAATGGAGTAACTTTCACAAGTTTCCTTTTGACAAGTATTGACGATTTGCTGACACAAGGTTCAGAATTGTGTCTCACAAAGTTTGTAGATGATTTAGGTTTATCACTTTGTTTTCTGGTATCATTATTGCTATTAACCTCTGACGGTATGTTCGGTATTACATGCAGTTGTCGTAAAGTTTCCTTAGACTGCTCCACAGAGTTTTTCCAATCTACCTCCATCCCAATTGGAATCAAAGTAATTTGATCATATGTTTGTGTCTTCAACTCTTTGCTTTCATTAAAATCTGAATTATCTTTAACTGAATCACATGCTAAGTTTCCATTTTTCCAGTTATCAGAGGCAAGAAAACCATCTTCAACAACTGAATGGCTAAACCGAGATGGTATCAAGACAGAATCACTCTGAGTACGCTTGAATTTGTCAAAAGATCGGGAACCTGAAAACAAAGTAAATTTCAGTAATCAATATTGTTTTTTTTTAGAATAGTTGTACGTGTTCTTATGCATGAACAATTACATTGATGTGGTGCACAATGTGAGCTTTCATAATGAAATAATGCATATAAAAACAGCTCACAAAAAATTGAGGAAAATACATTTCTGTTTTAGAGGACATATAAAATGTGGATAGCATTTGAAATCGTGCATTATGTACATATAATTTATATAAATTTCTTAATAAACATATTAAACATTAATATTACAAATTAGGTGTACACATTTGATTATCAATAAGAAAAATAGCCAAATGCAGACAAAAGAAGTGGTGATATAAATACCACACATTTCTTAACCCTTGTTCCCTTCTTCAGGTGCTAGAGTGACATAACCATACAATCAACTGTACTGTGTGGTTGTGTCACTTTAGGCTCTTGTGTTTTTAGTTTTCTTAGCACCTGAATAAAGGAACAAGGTTTCCAGAAACATTGTGTGGTATTTATATCACCACTTCTTTTGTCTGTATTTGTCTATTTATCTTATTAATTTTCAAAAAATATATATATAATTTTCATTTTATATTTGATGATCCTTGAATCCACATATATGTCATTTCAAAGTAGGTGTAGTAACATCAACTTTTCTAAATAAGTTATACATTATTTAAGTATATTAGTATTTTTTACATAAAAGTGAATGCTGAGAATTCAAGAATCATTCTGCACGGACAAGTAAATTAATTTACACGTAAAAAAAATGTATGAAGATGGCCATAATGTTAAGTAGTACATTTACAAGCTCTAATAATTTTTTTCAGTTAAATTTCAAAGACTCAAATTGGTAATGACTGTTGTAGAGAGAAAACAAAACTAAGGGAAAATGTATCAAGCTTACAAAAAAAATATTCAAGCTGCAGTAAGGAAATTCTGATCAACGAAATCCTAACCTTCTTCCTTCTATGAATACAAAACAGACATTGCTCAAAAATAGAAAAAAATCATGGAAACAAAATAGTATAAGAGTGGAATCCTCGGCCTCAACTCTACAAAATAAGTAAATTGCTATACATGTAGAAGAAGGTCATGTGCAAAAACTAAAAATAGGGATGACTCTAAACAAAAACTTATTAAAAATAAGTTAAAAATTAATATGAAACCAACACAATTAATATTGGAAAGTCATCACCATATCTTTTCACAAAAAAAATCAGAACAACTCTGAAATCTCGACAATAGGTTAAATGAAACCAGACATGGCAATGAGACACAGATTGTATTCAATTGAGCACAGTGAAATTAGAAAACAACATAATATGTATTACAGGTACAAATGTGATAAATGAAGCAGAAAAAGGACAAAAATATTTGGAGTAATTCTTTAAGATATATAGTAACAAAAACATGATTGTTCTAACAATATCCGTATATGTGACATAAACAATTTGTTATTACAGAAAATAAATGTAAAACTGAAACTTTTGCATTCAAGTTTTCCAAAATGTAGTATCTTAGATATCGGTGGTGCATACAGTAATATATTTACAAAGTAAACTAATGATAAAGCAAGGGAAAGCCATGGTTACACAAAACTATTGGTGATACAATTAAAACTAAGATAATATATTAAATAGAAGCAATGTAACTCATAATGTAATTCAATTGATGCAAGTGTGTGTTGTGACAAACAAAGAAGCATCATCACCAATGAAAATAATATTTTAAGATAAGGTCTTCACAGGGGAAGCATATAAAAAAAAACTATATGTTAAATGTACTCCATTATAATGCGCAATGTTTAAGAAATAAATTGTTAAATATTTCTTAATGTAGAATAATTCATATTGCAAAGGGATGTCCATTCCATAAGGCTGGACATGTTAATAAGTGTTTTTTAATATCTATTAAATCATCCCAGTTCCAGTTCAATTTAGAGACCTGTCGCTTCCTGTGTGTACAATATTTGATATGTATTAAAGATACTTAAATGGCAAGTCATTAAAATATTAAAATTTCCTTGAGTATTATCATAAAATAGACCAGTCCAATCAAGTGCACATAAATAAACAAGGGGACAGAGCAAACGTGGTCAGAGCAGCCACATGTTCAATAAGAAATTTTATCTCACAGTTTAAAGATGATTTGATCCTTTTGGTATGATATTGCACAAAACTAATATCAACTTTCTTGTTACAGTCTGAAATGTCACTAAGAGCGTCAATAACCAAATGTGTTAAATAATTTGACCTTGTCACATTTTCCTTAAGTGCTTTGTATATGTACTGTGTAGACTTACAACACAAAGACATGTGAATGAGCAGAAAGCTCCTTGCAACAACACAAAAAGTGAGAGTCAAAAGCCCCCATCATATAGTGGTTCCAACTCATCTCTACTGCTCCACATCTCCCCAAACGAAGAATGCAGAGGAAATAAACTCAAGATAGAAGTAAAAAGTTTCATGGTGAAGATTTTATTGTTTCAGTGAATTTCTTGATGGAAAATTTTAAATTTACCATTTTTGTAATATTAGGATATTATATAAATATTCTTAGATCAACATAGTTTTCAGTAATTGATGTGTCCCATATACTTTTAGCATGTTGTAATCAGTGATTTTAGCATAAGATTATTTGTCTTGATGTAAGGAATATTGTAGATGAAATTGTTCACACAGCCGATCATGGGAACAAAGATTGCGGCGACAGGACATGTTTACAAGGTACACCTCGACAGGTCATATTATAAACAGAAGGGTCAATGTGCTCTTACAATGGTGATCGTAGACAAGCAGAGCTGTGGTGGATAAATTAGGAGGAACCGCTGGAAGTCCAAAACAGAGTCGCAGGGTTTTAGAGGCCGTTGCATACTGGAAGAAAGGAAAGCCGGCAGCAGTTTTGGTGAAACGAGTGATTGAGGAGTACTGGGTGGACACGCACCTGCACATCAGAGGAGCAAGATGCCGAAGATAAACTTCACACACACACACGCGCGCGCTCACACACCCACACCCACACCCTTGCACCATGTGACAATTAAGATTTTGGCATCCAATGATTGGTAGTCCTATTAAGAAATGTGTTGACTTGATAAATTTGGCCAAAGTATAAATTCTTAGAACTTCGATTATTAGTTTATATGTTCAGATTTAAGATGTGTGATTGTGAGTGCATATCAAGAGAGCAAAATTTAACGATTGAAGAGTCATTGCTTAATATTTGTATCTACCCCATTTACGATTAAATGAATTAAATGTGTATATGTTGATTTCAATATCAGATCCCCCCTCATAATTGATCAAAGCCAGGACCTCTGAGATACAGTTACTGAAAGTCTCTTGCTCGACTCAAGTATTCACAAGTCCCGGCAGATCGTTTAACGGCTCCCTGATTTGGATCACACAGATTGTGAAATTAAATTAATAAGACGATTGTCGTTTAAGAAAAATATATTATTTCTGCATATGCAGTGGCGCCCAGGCTGGCATTCATCTATTAAAATGATTCGAGAGAGCGGGTAAGCGATTACAATGTATAAAGTATGTATGGATAAATAAAAACCTAATCTAATGTAATGGGAATAATTTCTCTAGAAGACTTAAATGAGGAAAAAACAGCTTATTTGTATGTTGGGAATTAATCCAGTTCTTAATAAGTAAACATGCACATGTCAGAAAATAATGTAACTTGCATAACTTATACACAAATACTTTGTGTAGACTGTTAACTTTCAGTCTTAAATCATTTACGAATTACTATCTGAAAAGTTAAATTCTCTCTCAATCAAAGGATCATACAATATTAAAATTACTAATATTAAATTGAAAACTATACCTGATGCTGATCTCTTTCTTCCTTGACAGTCAATCTCAAAATTTGTTGGGCGGAGTAAAGAATGCCTAGTGGCATGAACAGGTAGTAAGACTAAAATAATAAAAGGTATGTTAGGCATAATATGAATAATAGTAATGGAACATAATTCAATTGTATAATAAGGAAATAACTCAGTCAAAAGTAAGAAAAAATTTAATAAAGAAGCTAACAAATATAAAACTATACAATGTTTCATCCTTACTTAAGGACTTCATGTATACTATGGATTGGAGTATTATACATTTAATATTCAAATAAAAAAAACGTATTTATACATTACTAAAATTATTATCTACAAATAAATTTGATTATTTCCAATGTATACTGTGTCTGCACTGCTTGTTGTAACCAAAATGAGCTTAACAATGTGATTTAAGAAGAATATGCGAATAGTTGAAGGTTTATATTAACAAAGCAAAAGTTTTTGATACTTATTGAAATTAAACATTAATGTGTAAGTAAATTTAAAATAATTTCATTGCAATTACAATGTATCATATATTTAATTTATTATCATCTTTAACATTTATTGCTGAATTATTTCATAAAATATGCATTTCACTCCTCAATCTTGAAAAACGCCTATATTCTGCACCTAGGATTTTTATATTTTGCAAATAAAAATTATGGTTTTGCAGATAAAAGTGTTTGGGCACAACTGAATAATATTGAATCTTAAATTTAACAGATATCCAGATCCCTTAATGACTGATGGCACACCCAAATAGTTCCTAACTAACATGATAATCTAAACTAATTATTTTCATCATATACAGTACAGTTACTTGCCTTCAGTTGTTGAATTTAATTCTTCAGTATCAATATCAGGTCCACAATACTGAAAAGCAGGTTTACGCATCAAACAATCTAAGCTCCGAACCTTCCGGATAAGTCCAAGAGAAATTAAAACGTTGGCAATGTCATATAATCGACGTGCCTTTGCTTTGTGCTGACACATTTTGCAAGAATCACCTTCCTTGTAATTGCTCCTGGAATGTTCCGTCTCACTTGCATTTATAACCACATGTGCAGCCATATCCAGGTTAACAAGATCAGTCTGTAAATAAATTAAACTATATTACACAATGTTAGTATTACATGCAGTTATTGAGAAAAAAAAGTAGTATTTCTAATTGAAAATAGGTAACTTGAAAATGCTCTTCCATTCCATGCCACTTTAAATGTGTTGAGCAATCTTGTGAGTTTAGTGATATACGTGGCAATATTGCCAAGTAATTAACATCCTCAGCAACCAGTCATTTCATGAAGAAAACTGAATAAGTAACTGTAAAGTCAATACTTTCCCCAAAAGGTTTACATGAAGATTATATATTTTAGCCAAATGCATCATGATAGAAAATACAAATTTCATACATAAAAAAATTCACTCCACATCTATTTGCTATTTCACATTGCATACTGATCTTTACCATACTGACATTTAGATGACAAAAAAGTTGCTATTATGATATATGAAAAAATCTTCTGTCCCATTATTTAAATTCCACTTCTCATTTCCTACTCACTTTATATGTTCCTTCAGAAGTGAAACAAAGACAAAATTTAATTCTCTTAAAGTATCTCACAAATAATCCAAGTGCATCTCTCACACATTGAAATTTTTAGATCTCAATCAAAATTTACTAATTATCCCTTCCCATACCTATTCAATTATGTTTTTGGATCGTGTCATAAAAAATTGGTGCACGTTGAACTGGTACCATAGAGGTGTTAGTTGTTTTAAAGAAAAATAAGATAATATGAGATCTACAAGAATATATGTTTATTTGTAGGTACTCAAACATACCCTTTAAGTCATAATATTTTAACTTTTCATATAATAAACAGATTAGTATAGAAAAATCTTGACAGGATCAGGAATCAAACCCATCTGCTTGTAATACTTAACTTTACAGTATTCTACGTTGGGTGGGGTTTCTTAAATAAAAAGATTTAATTTATTTAATATAAATAATTAAATATTTAAGCAACATTAAATGACAATTAAAAAGAACAAGTCATGGATTCTCTCTCTCAGTAATTTCATGGGGTGAACCACAACACAGCAAAATTGAAATTATTGGTATAAATTAATTTAAATTACTAATCAAAGCTATAAATGGTAAACCTGGCATTACTATACTGGGATTTAAACAATTCAAATGATACTGTGCTGTTGAGGTTACAGCTAGTGCAGACTGGGTGCGGTGAAAAGGTCCGACGCTCGTGCTGGGGCGGCTGAGTGGATCTCAATGGTGGCAGATGGATTGTGAGCACCCCCACAATTTTCTCAGGTTTGCTGGAGTTTTCTGAGTCTGGTCACTGACTTACTCAAGTTCGTGGCTGGCTCTCCCGAAATCTCCAAATTTCTCTGACATGTTTTTAATTTTCCATGTGTATACACTGACTAGGGATGCTTCCTGAGCTGAAGAATTATGCAGGCCTATTAATTTTGGTGTCCCTTGGAGCTGTCATCCTGCTTAAGGTCTTTTGTCACCAAGAGGGTCCTTCATCACCGAAACAGTCAGAGACCATCAACCAATTCCACCGTCTGGTCAAACAGTGGCTTCTGTCCCGAATTAGCACGTTTGAACCAAATGTTCATTACAAGCTATCCTTGTTAACTGCAGGTCACACATGAGCTTCTTCTATCCGTTGTACAGACATGAACAGGCTCTTCTACAACTTACTGAATCACATATTTCAGTCTAATTTCAGGACTTCAGAGAAGAATGTATAGTGTAAAGGTACACAGAATTAATTAAAGAACAGAAAAAATGCTTCCAATCAAACTCAACCACAATGGTTCTGGATTCGACTCCTGTTGAGATTCTTCTATCTTAATTTGTTCATTCACTTTCATAGCCTTTATGTACATGCACATACATTGGAAATTCTATTTTGAAATTAATTGATTTACAACTAATCTTTGTTCGATGTTCAGACTCTATTTTTATATGCCTTTTCTTCAATCGTACAGTGTATTCAAGCCCCACTTTATTCCTAAATAAATTATGCACCAGTATGAAAAGCAATATACATCCAGATTGATAATCAAAAAGCACTGACCACCATTGAAACATCGTGGCCTAAGCCTATTCTCACTTTCTCTATCTGTTATCACTTGATAATGAAGGCAGTGACCACAATCAAAACATCATGGCATAAGCTTATTCTACCCTGGTTGGACACGAATCACTCAAGCAGATTGATAATGGTGGAAGTAAAATACACAAAATAGTGCTTCGTTAATCCCATATAAGTGCACGTTTACTTACCTTTTTGGAGGCAAGGAACAACATGAGGAATTTCTGGCACAGTATTCCTAATGATCGTTCTTCTCGAGTAGTATCAGCAGATTGTGAGTTTGATGTTTCAGTAAATATAGGGCTTCCAGAACTACAGCAACGCCAGTTTTGTACGGCCTGAATCTTTTACACATTATAAAAGAAACAAGTCAGAAAAATGTATAAAATGGTAAATAATATATCAGCATAAATAATTAAATCATAATAAAAACAAATAATACACTTTTACTTTTATATTGACGATATTTCGATACCTTTTAGTATTTACTTCAGTTATTCACCAAATTAACACAACTATACGAAACAAGTTATTAAATTTACAGTTTTGAAAGAGGATCTGATGCAGACTATTCACTTGACGCTAACAAGAGTGCTTCAATTTCAAGATACAAAAAGGTATCGAAATGTCGTCATAATATAAAAAATAAAGTGTGTATAAGGTCATAAATTGTGTTTATTAATTCAAAATACATTAAATTAAAACTTTTAAATAATGATATCATTTACCTTGTTTTCATAACCCAATTTTGTAGCTAAAATTTTTAACTCCACAAGAGTTTTACATAACTGCTGCTTACCAAACCACCGGTAGCAGTTTTTTCCAATCTAAAATAAAAATGTTCTCATATTAACAGTTCACATTCATTTAAATAATTAATTTTAATATACCTAGATATTTTAAAGATACTTATTACTTAAATTTACTTATCACAAAACAAACTCACTGAATATCTAATCTGATCAAACATCTTTGCTACTTGAAAATTACTATTACCACAAAAGTCGAATAGTACTGAATAAGAAAAGAGACACACATTAGTCTCCAAAGTTGCAATTGGATGAAGCAAAAAGTTCCAAGTACTTGATTATGCAGTTATGAAAAATGGGCATTAGATACTCTGAAAGGAGTAGGCTGGTGTATGTGAAATGTGGTCTATAAAATGTATTCATTTATGGAATGTACAAAGATTTATTCTTATAGTAGAAGTAGGCAAAAATATATCAGATAAAGTCTGGTTGAACACACAGCAAGATGGAATATTAAATCAAACCAATTGATACAAACACACTCATATACATATAACACACAAGGAAAATGTGACTAAGTCAAATTAAATAACACATTTGGATCGGAAAGAGACAGCGATGCCGACTTACCTGAAATCAATAGGTGGCCCAGGGTGGCATATGTGGAAGTTCAAATTGAATTTGTCAATTTGTATCTCCAGACAGTACATATGTAAACTGAAAAGGGATCAATTTGAGGATGTAAAATGTATCAGTCTGGCTGCATTTGAGGAGAGTTGGTTGGCATTTGCCAGAGACGTCATCCGGAGGACAGTATTACTGAATTATTGAGAAAGACAGCACTAAAAATTAAGTCTTCTCATCAACATTTAATAAGAAAATATTGTAATTAGGCAAAGTTGTCCAGAGTCCTACTGGAGTAATTTAAAACTTTGTAAAAGATTTGGAACTATACGGCGGTTAGAGAAGAACTATTCTGTGATCTATGTACTGTTTGATTCTTTTCTATCTATTTTGTCATTTCCTTTCCATCTTAACTCCTGTAAGGCAATCAGTTCAAAGTTAAATTTCTTGAGCTCTCCTGCAACTTCCATCATTTTCCCAGACTGCATCATGGTTCAGATATTCCATGTTCCTATTTTAAATTTGTTTCCAGTATTCCTTTTCGTTGTCCTTATTTCTTTGCCATGTTGTATTGATTCCATTTTCCTTATTTCCATATTCCGAGGCTGATTGTTGGGATTCGTAACAATTTAATTTTTCCCGGGTGGGGTTGCTAACCCCACGCCCAACCCCCAACCTGGAGGACCCATGTATGCTTCTTTGTCTGGAACTTCACCAAGGACCTGTCCGGCAAGGGAAGCCCTACCAGTAGCTAAGCTACCGCCGGCATAGCTCTTGGGATCATCAGGACACACAAACCCCTCCGCCATGATAAGGTGAGGATAAAAAATAATTTACATTATACTATTCAGGATCAGAAGAGAGGTCTGGAATGTATGGAACTGGATTTATGGTTAGTGCAAATATGAGGAGAAGCGTGATAAATTTTATGCCACTTGGGGAAAGATTAAGTAAAATTGTAATTAAAGGAAAATTTCGGAATATTACTATATTCTAGCTCTAGCCCAACAAAAGAAAGAGTAGAAGAAGAAAAATTTGAATTCTATGATAGATTGGAAAAAGAATGTAATAAAGTACCCAGATACCATATGTCAGTAATATTGGGAGATTTTAATGCAAAAATCAGGAACGAAAAGGAAACAACAATGGTAGCTGGAAAATACTCATTACATGATGAAACAAGTGAAAATGGCAAATCGCTGATTAATCTTGCATCAACAACAAATACGCTAATTATGGATACCTTCTTCGAACATAAGGATATACATAAACACACATGGAAAATACTAACAAACAGGAAGCATTTTATGTCAATAAGAGATGTAAGATCAGCAAGAGGACCCAACTGTGAATCCAATCATTATCTTGTTCAAGTATGTATAAGAGAAAAACTCTCAACTGTCAGAAATCTGAGGGGAGATAAAAGGAAGAAATGGAACATACCAAAACTCAAAGACAAAGAAATATTCAAGAACTATAAAAAAATGGAAGATGAATTAATGATAGAAAAGGAGAATTAACCAATAGAAGTACAATGGAATCACATAAAGGATACAATAGTAAAAGTTGCAGAAGAAAAAATAGGTGAAGTACAAGAAAAAAGAAATGTTGAATGGTTCGATGAGGAATGTAAAAGGGCAATAGAGAAGAGAAATAATGATAGACAAATGATGATGCAAAGAGAAACTAGAGCCTCAAGAGAAAAGTATACACAAAGTAGAAAAAAGGCCAGAAACATTATCAGAAAGAGTATTGGAAGGAAAGAGTGAAAGAAATTGAAAAATGTAAGAATAATAATGAAAATAAGAAATTCTATCAAGCAGTAAAAGTTTAAACAAAAGGATATCAAGCAAGAAATAACTTATTTAAAGGAAAAGACGGTGAAATAATTGAAGACCCACAAAAAGTAATGGAAAGATGGTCAGAGTATTATCAAGAATTGCTGTCTAAATAAAATGTAGAAACTAATCAAGAAAGAGAAGAGATAATTACAATGCATGAAACAGATGTTGAAAAGCCAACACTAGCAAAAATAAAGAAAACTGTAAATAAATTAAAGAATGGGAAGACACCTGCAGAAGACGGAATAACAGCTGAATTGGTAAAAAATGGAGGTGGAAAATTAGAAAAAGCACCATACAAAATGATATGTAAAATATGGAAGCAATGTGAAATTCCAAAAGGATGGAAAAATGGACTCATTTACCCAATCTATAAAAAGGGCGACAGACTTGAGTGCAGTAATTACAGATGTATAACACTATTAAACATAGATTATAAGATTTTCTCAAGTATAGTACAGCAAAGAATCGATGACTATGCCGAAAGTATAATTGACGAATACCAATGTGGTTTTAGAAAGGGCAGAGGAACGACTGATCACATCTATACCATTAGACAATTACTTGAAGAATGTTGCACACATAACATCGATTTGCACATACTTTTCATAGATTACAAGAAGGCTTTCGATAGTATAAATTGGAATCAACTATTTAACATATTAAAGAAAGAAGGAATACCAGAGAAATTGATAAATATGGCTCAAATATCCATGTTGGAAACCAAATGCAAAATATTTGTGGGAAATGAGATAAGTAAGGAATTTGAAATAACACAAGGGGTCAAACAAGGTGACTCGCTCTCGGCAACATTATTCAATCTTGCACTTTAATGCCGCAGTAAAAGAATTAAATTTGAGAGGTAATTTATTTTATAAATCCACAGAATGTCTAGCATATGCAGATGATATAGTATTATTAGCGAGGAATAATGAAACATTAAAAGATACATTTATTAAACTTGAAGAAAAAAGTAAAATAATAGGATTGAAAATAAATGAGAGAAAAACTAAATATCTAAGGTGGTCAATAGCGGAAAATAAAAGAAATATACAAGATTTAAGAATAAATTAATATAACTTCGAAGGAGTAACTGACTTCACATATCTTGGAGTGAACATCAATAGCACCAATAATATATCTACAGAAATTAATCAAAGAATAACAAAAGGAAATAGAGCATATTACGCAAACATCCCAATATTAAAATCATCCCTAATAACAAGAAAAACAAAAGTAGAAGTATATAAAACATTAATTAGACCCATAGTAATGTTTGGGGCAGACACTGACCCTAACAAATAAAGATATGGAGACTCTAAGGAGATGTGAAAGGAAAATTATTAGGAGAATCTATGGAGCTGTTAAAGGAGGTGAAAGATGGAGATTAAGATATAATGAAGAGATATATAGCATCCTAGAAGGAGAAGACATAGTCAGATTTATAAAATCACGTAGAATCTCATGGTTGGGACACATACAAAGAATGGCTACAAAAAGAAAGCCAAAGCAGATATATAAAGGGAAAATATTTGCTACTAAAAAAAGGGGGAAGACCAAGGAAAAGATGGATCCAAGATGTGTTAGGAGACTTGATGAAAATTAAGACAATCAAATGGTGGGAGAAAGTCAAGAGGAGAGAAGATTGGAGGCAGATTGTGAAGGCATCCAAAGCTGTAGAGCTTTAGAAGAAGAGGAATGTACTGTTTGATCACCAATATACTGACTGGTTCCTATTATAAAAACATTTTGCATGGAGAAACATTGGATCAGCGTAAATATGTGGTCTGGAGCCCATCAAGGATTTAGTTGTATGTTTTTGTGAAAGTGCATTTGAAATAATGTGACCAATTTACCAAATCAAAAATCTTTCTGTTTAAAAGATTTGGTATTGCAAATTCTATGCAAGTGAAATTTAAGACTAATCATAAATGGTATGTAAAGTTCATTTAAAATTTGGTAAATACTTTGTAAACATTGAATAATTATTTGTATCATCAAATTTCAGATTTAATTCCATTTATTGTTTGTATTTTTGGGGAATATTTATGAATAACATTTGCAATTTGATTTGAATAGCTTTTCCTATAAATTTTATATTTCTTGCTAATTCTATAACAGTTCTGAGGCACTGTGAAGTGCACTGAGAGAAAAATAAGTCTCAAATAAATTAAATAGCCATGTAGTTTGTAAAAATAAATTTTCTGTTAAACTAACTCCTTATATTTTATATTGCCTAATTTCAGTTACATCATTTTTAAACCTGTCACTAGATCAAGATTTTCTATTAAAAATTGATAAATTCAAACTTTAATTTATCTGGTTTAAATTATAAAATAAATTAAATATAAATATAAAAATTAAATATTTAAAAAAATAAATTCAGAGATCCTTTGAAAATGTGAAGAACTTCCTTTGGTTCCATATGGCTACACCGTACTTCATTTTCAGGTCTTTCCTTTCCATACCAATATCATCCATCCTTCTCTCTGCTTTCAACATATGCTTTTCTATGTGCGTAATTCTTCGCCTGAGCATATGAATTCACATAAAGCGCAATCCTGCTATTTATCCTATTTATTTCTGTCCTTCCTCACTATCCAAGTTTGAATGTGTGTGTATATATATATATATATATAATTGCAATATTGGTATGGAAAGGACAGAGAGATAGGTTGTGGCTTACCTGAAAGTGAAGTGCGGTGTCGCCATGAGGAACTGAAGGTTGTTCTTCAAATTTTCGGAGGCTCTCAGCTGCCTCCTTCAGGAAGGAGTGTTGCACCATTCCGTGCACCGGCCGGCTGCGGATTGAAGCACGGTGTACACATACATGACCAAAGGAAGTTATTCAAATTTCAACTGTTAAATAAACTCCTTATATTTTATATAAACTAATTTTAGTTTAATCATTTTGAAACCTGCTACTAAAGTAGCCTTTGGGAGCTCTTGGTGACAACATACTCCCTCTTCTGCCGAGCCCCACCCCATTGAATTCAGTCTCTCTACTACTCTGTGAAGTCACAGCCTTTATCTAGAAAGTAAAATTGCCAAATATGGAGGTTTTTTTTACAGAAACAGATCACCAGTGTGCAACTCAAATCATGGATGATGTAATATTGTAAACATAACTGATATGGACAGTGAAGCTAGTTAAGAATTATCGGTTTCCCTCAAAGTGAGGGCCAGTGCAAAATTTTCGGAATTACACAGTTGACTGAAAATTTCACAATGCCCTCAAATTCAGGAAAGCCAAATTCTTAACTCACTTAAGTATTCATAGCAATTATGTGTACAATGTCACATAGTCAACATAATTACCATTTGTACTGCATTGCACTCAATATCAATGGTGTGGTTGAGTTTTTTTTTTAAGAAATAAGAATTAGCGATGCTTGAGATATATTAGTAACAAATGGACAGTACAGGTATGAACATAGTGGCTGACAACTGTCTTCAAGTAACAGCACCAAATTACACAGGACTATCATTATGGAAATAAAATAATAAATTATTATAATCATTTCTTGCACACAAATGATCTTTGTTCATTGCAAATTGTGACAGCACCCCTCAATTTTCAGCTAATAATTAATTATTTTTAGTATTTCTGCACATTAAGAAGTTAGCACCCTAACTGAACCAAACATGTTTCAGTTCAAAATAATTTGCTGGTGTGCCAAGTCATCTGGATTGTGTTATACCCAGCAACGACCAGAAAGTGCAAAGGCATGGATAGATCAAATTTATTAGGAAAATTGTGACATTTAATTGATGATATATTGTTTCACTTTCATATGAACCTTTTGACAAAGACGCTCAAATGTGGTGAGGACATTAATTTTCCATGTGTAGGTGTTCCAAAGATAAGTGCTGTGTTTAGTATTAAAGAAAATTTAATTCACACTGATCCTGGATAACCACATTACATATTACTTTTTTCCAAATACTCTTTCTATTGTCAGACTTTCATGAAATTGCACCTATTGCAACTTTAAGATGTTTCGTTCATAAAAAATTTTCAGACATGTAATTACATTAAATGGCTATTAATCATGAATTTTGTTGGCTTAAGGATAAGAAGGAAATGATGACATCACATTCATACACAGAATAGTCACTATTCTGAAGGATGTTCCCTTCATTTAACCCTTAAAAAAATTGAAGATCATCTTGATCAAAATCTCCCTGCAGTTGAGATTAGGTTTTTAAGTATTATATGAAAGAAACACCCTTCAGAATAGTGCCTGCTCCATGTATGAATGTGATGTCATCACTTCCTGCTTGGTTAGGGTGTGGCGTGAAGGGGTGGGGTATGACGTTACCCAGGAGCTCCAGAACTCAAGCAGTTCCATACTAAAAATAAATTTTAATTCAATTTATTTGCTCTTGTTGAAACAATTAATTACCATAGTTTAAAACAAGTTAATTTTAGGGGTTGTGTGAATTAATTATAGACACGCCACATCATAACTTGCAGATGGCTTACACATAGGTTTGTTGAAGCCTTATTTTAATATGAAAAATAGCTAGCAGTTCTGAATATTGGTTCACCTTTGAGGCAATTTGAAGACTCTCTAAAACGTTGATTATGTCATACAGTCGACGTCTTTCAGTGCCCAACTGAGCTGCAGCATGATCCAAGGAAATGCATATATTGGAACCAGGTTTAACATCTAATGGAAATAATTCCAAAAACCTGCAAAACAACAAGCCAATGATATTGTCTACATATCTTAATAGCAAAGTTTACAAAGGGATTCCAAGAGTGAATAAGGAATTATCACAATTTTTCCATATTTTTCAGATCTATCAATATGTAAATAACTTTATAATTAATAAGACTGGTGTTTGCTGGGTAAATAAGTCACAGATGGTATATGTGTGAAACAGATTTTTAGGAATTGGAAATAAACACACTCAAAATGGATAGTTTGCAGTTTAGACGAATTATTGGTGTAGATGGAGGCAATTGCAATTACAAACTTACCAAAGACAACTTTACTTCCACTTCAAGATAAATCAAATTTCAATTTTAATCACATAAAGATACTTGATTTAGTCTGTTACTTGAATACTTCTCTTAAGTTTTGATCCAATATATACATATTTTCAACATTTAAGTATACTCA